>CM017327.1:34764428-34937553 GCA_006937295.1 Carpinus fangiana | reverse complement strand
GCATCATTAAAGGATCCATTGCATGTTCCAGTTGGGCCTATTACTAGAGCAAGATCCAAGATGATCAAAGAAGCAATTAGTGGGCTGATTCAAGAGATTTGGGCTGGTTCTAAAACGGAGCATTCAAACTTGGGCCCAAAGGAAGATGAAGGAGTAATAAATTTAATCCAAGCTATTGATGGGGCTGATCTTGCTTAATTGAGTATAATTTCCTTAGCAATGGCGTGGATTAATGGCTGATTAGAAGGATTGACTGATTGATTGACATCCCTATTTCAGATCTTTCCAATTCCATATCAAATTAATTGGCTGATTGATATATCTATTGAAGACATTCCTTAGGTGATTTCTTTCTTGGAGGAGCTGCTAATTTAAGACAAAATCAGCCTTAATTTTAGGATTCTTTTATTTAGTCTTTTATTATTTTCCTTTAGTAATTTGTATTCCGTTCTCAACCATGCATTATAAATAGCATGGATTCATTGTAATGAAGGACATGAAATGAAATATTTAAAAAGGTGAGGTTTGCTTCCTCTATTGGTTCTTCAAAGAACTGCTGAACTTATCAAGGATTCTTCCTTGTGGCGTTCAAACTTTATACCTTCGGTTCATGATTCTTTCATAATCATTGGGTCAGGGTTTTACTTATTTATATCTTTGGTTCGCGTTTCAATTATAAACGTTGGGTCAAGGTTTGCTATCAAATCTGAATTTTAGCTTTCTTGGGTCTATATTCCAATATTGTTGTTGGGTCTCAACGGCATATCATTGAGGTTCGCATCATTATGGAGAACAGAAATATTTATATTGATCCCCATTTAATTTTTAAACAAGCTCGCGTTGAGATATATTTAATAAATCTGCTAGTAAATTAGTGCTTAAAAATAAAAGTTTTCGATTAGAATGATAGATACCAAATTCAATTAACATCTTTTTAATATTTTTCAATCAATTTTCATTTAACATTATTGTTTAATTTTGACCCCTCTGAACTAAAATCCTGGCTCCGCCGCTAAATCTAGGCAATACCACAAGAAAATTTATTGTACAGTTTCCAATTAAGCAAGTGATCACAATGATCAAAAGGTGGCTCTTTTGAGAGATGTTAAGGTAATAGAGGCCCCCAACGCCGACGTACCCATCTCGATCTCGAATGAGTCGTATCGAAGAAACAATTCCACGACAAGAAGCCTCGACACCAATACCACGAAATCCTTTCCAGCACACTGTTTGTTCTCCACCGTTGGTGTCTCGGTCTCTGGCCCGTTGGACCACAACACATGCTTTAGCAATCTCTCACCCTCTCCGACAAACCGGTCCGGCACAAACTCTTCGGCTTTGTCGAATATCTTGGGGTCCTTGGTCGCGAATGGCTGATACCCAAATATCATTTCGCCTTCTTTGACTTTGAAAGCTGCGTCGTGGCTCTCGATGATGAGGTCGCGCTTGGCTCTCCCGTATTGGAGCGGTACTGGCGGTTCTATCCGGAGACATTCGTACACGACGGACTTCATCAGAGGCATTTGTTCCATGGCGGCCATCGTGACTTTTCCGCCGTTGGATTTGATGGCCGATCGAATCTCCAGCGCCAACTGTGTGTGGAGTTTGACCCCTGCTCGGCCGATGAGCTTGATCATGTTGGGGAAGAAAATCTTCATGCCTCCGAAGGAGTTGAAGCAAGTGGCGAAGAGTAGATTGTGGCAAGCTTCGTCTCTAGAGACGCCTAATCTCTCAGCCTCGTCGAGGACGAACCCGGATGACTGGTAGAAGAAGTCATAGAGCCTCTGGTAATCGGCTTTAACCAGAAATGAAGGGAGACGGAAGGTGTGGAGGAGGAGCTCCTCGAGAGGCACAGGGAGGCCAAGACTGAGCTGAGGGGCGAGCTGAAAGAGGACCCATATTGCAACCAGGCTTGGCCCGTCGAGCCCGAGCTTGGTCTCTGCTGGGTTCGTGTCGTAGAGTGCACGAGCCAGGAAGTTAAAAGCGGCTTGATCACTGGCGTCTCCGAAAGCGGCTTTTCCTTTGGTTGCCAGCTCATTCTCGAGGCCCTCGAAGAGCTCCGCGTAGCTGGAATGGAAATCGGGTATGACGTGGTCGCGACGGGATTTGAGGAGGAAGAAGAGAAGGCGCTTGAGCTTGCCGTGGCTCGGCTCCGATGGGTCGAGATACGAGAGGACTCTGTAACCCCCGGTGAGCTCGGTGGATGGCATGTAAGTTCCCGTGAAAAGGTCTCTCTTCTCGACCTTGGTGACGTCGAAGAGCACGGGAAAGCTCTTGCCGTCGAGTAAAACCACAACCCTTGGATCGGAGGCTATGAAAGGGCCAGGTGGCATGTTTGCTCTGTACACCGTTGACTGATACTTTTGGACGCGTGATTTAAAGAACTCTTCGGCGCCTTGCTTATAAAAGTAGTCAAGCCTATCCTTAATTGGACCGATAAAAGGCACGCCATAGTTTCCGGGGACTTTCCGGATTGGAAGCTTGGTGGGTTCAGGCGGCGCCACCGGTTGGACCGACACAGATGGCTTATCGGACGCCGAGGCAGAGATCGGATGAACTACAATCCGACGCATGGAGGGCTTTGATGATTTTCTGGGTGCTTGAAATTTTGGTTGCAGGAAAGGAAAAGCTAGAGAAGTGGACGCCATTGTAGGAGGTATGGATGCTTGTCGGTCACTTGCTCTGCGATGAAACTAATAGGGCTTGGGTCTCTATATTTGTAGTGGATGGTTAGAATGTGGGGAGATGGTGAGGTGCTAGAAAAGCTCGATCGGAACGCTTGCCCTCGTGGATGGCGTGCAATGAATGTTTACTTTTCCTTTTTTTTTTTTATTTTTTTTTTATTTTTTTTTTTTACATGTTCATATAAGAGAGAGAAAAAATTCAAATCGATGACCTTTATTTCATCGGACATAATTCTGATGGATTGAACTACTCCTAAAAAATTATTTTTCAATTGTTGAACTTTCGTTGTAAATTATTTAATTGTTTTTGTCGCTTGGATGAGCTTTCCACTATCCTTTGTGTCAAGACTATTAGGTATTCGACAAAGTCTTCATTGAAAAAATTATTCTAATTCAATTTTAAAATGTTTATAAAAATCAAGTGTTCCATTAAAAATGGATGTAATACATATCAGATTGTTAGGCTGAATTAAAAGAAAACAATTTTTCTTTAATACAAAAACGAGAGAGAATTTTGGATAGCTTGAATAATTTAATTAATTAATTTTCTCCCCAGAAAAACTTCATTTAAAATACCTTTATGAGTCTTTAAGGATTTGCTCAATTAGCTGGACTAACGGAGATTACTAATTCAAATTCTTCTTCTCGACTAACGAAGATTATTAGTTCAAATTCTTCTTCTCTTTCTTTTGTTTAGACACGTAAAAAAAAAAAAATTATGAATTCTTTATATTTAACTATACAAATTTTTTTTCCTTCTTGCTTTTTTTTTTCCCCCACGTGGTGATATATTCATAAACGTGGCAGAACAAAGCTTCATGGAATTGGACGGTATAATGCAAATTAATTGAATTTACAAAAAGATCCACAATCACAGCCTCAATGCAAGGCGCGTAGGAACACATACTTGCAGTTGCTGGGCCTTCTCGTTAACGCTGCGCGTGGGTGTATATAGTCAAAGCCCCAATAGAGGGAGAATGTCAAAGTAGAACGAGTTCAAATGGCGTACGTTCATATTCCGACCACGCTCCTACACGTGCTTGTTCTGACTACTGGCAAAGAGGAGTGATGCAATAATACAGTATACTGTATATATATCATACCATCCGTTGGATGGGAAACATTTGGACGGCTGCCGCGAGATGAGGAGTGTGAGAATCGTTCTATATGGAGTTGCAACTTGCAAGAGGTCAAACTTGAGTGCCTCCCCATTCAATTTTTGGTCGCATTTTTTGAGATGTCAATGGTGGTGGCCTTTGAACTATGTTTTAAGTCTTATGGAAAACATAAAAAAGTCACCTATATACTTTTCATGAGACTTGAAAAAAAAAATTGTATCCTTATCAATTATCATAATATGCAGAAAAAACAATTAGGTGCACAATTATAAACTAGTTAACTATATGTATTGGCGGGCAATAAATCTAATAATTACGTACTAGAAATGTTAGGTATACAAATAAATTTTAAAACATGATTAAAAATGAAATTAATTCAACTTTTGAACAATTCAATCATATTGTGCCACATCATGTTGTAATTTATTTATTTTTATTTATTTTTTATGCTTAGCATTTTTCATTACATATACATTCTAGGCTATAAAACTATTAAGTGTCAAGAAAATTTATTGTCAAGACCATGAAATTCTTCCGGGCGCGCTATGTGTTCCCCACCATTGGTGTCTCCAAAGGAGTTGAAGCAAGTGGCGAATAGTAGGTTGTTACAAGTTTCATCTCTAGAGACGCCTAATCTCTCGGCCTTGTCGAGGACGAACCCAAATGACTCATAGAAGAAGTCGTAGAGCCTCTAGTTACATGAAATATAAGTCACTTGAAGCCAAAAACTTTGTAGCCTGTAGTAGATAATTGTTAAGCTCTAGAGTTTTCATAAATGTACTTGTAACGTGTAAGAATTGATGAGTTACATGTGGTTTATTATAAATATAGAAGACAATTCATCTCCTGTTATTTGCTAAATTGCTATACAATTGTCATTTAATTTGATGACGTAGCCGTAAAACTTAGTTATTGGATTAATTAATACTTATTAAAAACAAAAAAATAAATTATACTTGATTTTCAATGCCAAGTTTGTTTAATTATATATATAACAGTTTACTAAATAATATTATTAAGGTTTAGTCTTAATCGCAAGTATTAAAAACTTTTAATACCCTTCTTCTTCTTCTTTTCTTTCCACGTGGTGATATGATATTCATAAACGTGGCAGAAGAAAGGTTCCCTTCATGGTTGGTATAATGGAAAATTAGACTTTACAAGAGTTCGACAGTTGTCACAGCCTCAACGAAGGGCGCATGTTAAACCCGTACTTGCAGTAGCTGGGCCTTCTCCCTAACGATGCTCGTGGGTGTATATATATGGGGGAAAATTTCACCACCTGAATTTTGACTATTTTTATAAATACTCTTTAATGTTTAAAATCTCTCACTTAGATGTATCAAAATTTGGTTTTCTTTTATTTTGTTCTTTCTGTACAAAAAATCCTAACGGAATGTCAATTTTACCTCTTACTCTAAAATTAAAACTGCGTCATTTTGGGAACGGTATAATTTTGGAGTCAGAGATAAAATTGACATTTTATATACAGAAGGGACAAAGTAAAAGAAAACCTAAATTTGATACACCTTAGTGAGAGATTTTAAACATTAAAAAGATATTTATAAAAATCGCGAAAGTTCAGGGAGATAAGTGAAGTTTTCGAATATATATATATATATATATATATATATATAGTCAAGCCAAAATAGAGGCCAAAGAAGGACGATGTCAAACGTTAAAGGTCCTTCCGTTCGTATTCCGACCACGCTCCTAAGAAGAGAACGGCGTTGAAACTTGCAAATTGCAAACAAATAAGAAAAATTATATTTAATTTGATATTGATAGAATATGTAAAATCTGTATTCTAGCTGAAAACCAAGTCAGTCAACGTGTTACACGTTTAGAAATTACACAGAGTTGCATATTCAAAACAGTTGTTTGTATACAACTTCTTCATCTTCAATATCATCATTATCATCACAAAATTACAAAAAGTTAGCATATTAATTCAAACAGTACTTGTTTGCATACAGCTTTTTTCTTCTTTATCATCGTCACCGTTATCTTCTTCTTCTTCTTATTATTATTATATCGTTCTTGTTAATTATCGTAACTTATCACTAGAAAGAAAAGAAAAGAAAAACAATAAATATATACAATAATTACATTATGTAATTAGTGTTGATAATGACTCAAATTGTCAACAAGTATGAAGATATTTGTTGAAAAATATAAATATTTAATTTAGTGGACTCAAGTTCTATTTATCTATAAGAAGATAATGTCAACTTGAATTGGATTTCTGGAGAAAACACACGTGTGTGGATAAACATGTGAGCTGTAAAGTTTATCTCTATCATAGAAAAGACTTTGTATTCATGATGGTTTCGTTTTTCGTGTAGCAATTGGATTAAAATTGTTCTCATATTTTTCGTGATTAAGCCTTTATAAAAAGACATGTAGTCCTTGGTTGAGATGATCCAAAAAATCTAAATTGGTGAGAGCACTTTGTGACATTTACAAAGTGTAGAATTGTGCTTTACTGGTATTTAAGAGGGATAGTTGAGTGGGGTGTACAAGGAGTTAAGGGCTTGGGTTTGTGATATTATACTTAAACGGTTCAGGCTTATACCATTGTAATCAATATTTTTTAATAGTAAAGGAGGAGACCGGATCACGCCCCATAGGCATATTGCTGAACTACGTAAACTATTTGTGTACGTGTGTAATTGGTGTATATTCTCGTGTATTTTCTTTTTAAACTTGTCTTTCGCATAAAGGGCCAATTAAGATATATATGGATTCTTCAAAATAAATGTACATTTGTTCAAACAAACAATGATTCATCGACAAAAAGGACAATTTTGTTTATGATCACGCTCCAAGGTTGATCTCTCTCCTACCCCTTTTGGCTTGGGAAAAAAAAAAAAAAAGGTTATGCAAAGATTAGTTCAGTGAAGCGGACAACTTATATATTAGTTTAAACATAAAAAAAAGGCTTATACTTGTTTTCTTTGGGAAAGATTTTAAGTTTTAACCAATTGCTTGCTTCATGGTGCAAGAATATCTATAACACCTTTGGATGGAAGAAAGGAACTTCATAAACAAAGGGTTCTAAGTACTTAAAATATATAAGAGAGATTTGGGCGTACTTTGCCAAAAGTCCTTACTCCCCAAAAATGGAGTTGCGGCCCGTTTACCAGGGGCCTCCCGCACTGACGAAAATGGGATTACCAACACATGAATCAACGTCCCATGTAAGTAAATTTCTCAAGGTTTCTTCAACCCAGGTTGAATTGAGGGATCAAAGGGTTAAGTTTGGAATTGCGTTAAAACGTAAGGATTTTTTCTTTCTTCTTTCATATTAATTACAATTTCATATATTTTTTTCAACTCAATTTGAAGGATTTTATTTTTACTAAAACGTGTTTATTTTAGTGTAAAATATAGCCTGTTGCGGGCGGCTATATATATATATTCATTATTTTTTATTTATGCGAAGTGCACTAATTGCATTTGAAGTCTCAGAAAATTATACATAATATTTTCTCATTATTTGTATTGAATTAAACAATGATTTCGATTGAATTGAAAGCTCTTAGAATAAGAATTCTTACTCTTTTAATACTCTAGCGTCTATTAAATGAACTAACAAAATTTCTGGTTGATGTAAACAAATTACTTAGAAATAATAAAATATGTGAAGCACCATTTTATATTTATAAACGTGTAGCAGCCATTGAATTTATATATATATATGCTTAAGAGAATAATGCTATAAAATTTATTATCTTATACTAATTATTGAGGGTTAAAATTATTAATTTAGTGGAGGCCAGTCACGCAACTCATATGCCCGTCTAGTTGAACTCCGGCCAACATATTATTTGTTAATGAATTTAGAATTCATAGAATTTATTTCTATATTTAAATTGTATCATTTCCTTATAGATGATATCAAAATCTGATCATTTAATCATGTAATTATCATGGGATTTTTATTCTGTATATTGCACATGATCTGTATGGCTTACAAATAGACATTTTGATTGTATTATCAAACAACGTAACATAATCAAAATGTAGCTTAGAAACGTGGAAGCAAGTTTCTAAGATCAAACCATCTCAAATATCTTATACTATTTCTCTCAAAAATATATATATATATTTTTTATCTTGTTTTGTTGAAATTAAATTCTAAAACCTTAAGAGAAATCAGTGTAATTTTTTCCTTTGTTTTCTCAGCACATTTGATGCCGGGTAGTTTGAAGGGGATATTTAGAGAGCCTTCACTGCCCAGCAAAAAGCAAGGAGCTATTTTATGTGCTTCTGGTGTGCATCCCAGTGGGTCTAAGGGAATGGAGCCTCAGCCAAGTCACGATAAATCGTGTCTCGTTTCATTATATGGGTTGACTCACCAGTTGGTAATGTTAAATTACTGCTTATCCTAAAAGCTCAAGCTAATAAGAAGAGATAAATTTAATCACTTAATCATTATTTTAATAGGTAGGAGAAGAGAGAAGGCAGGTGGCAGCCTGCGGGAACCAATACAAGGGCTCGTGTCTTTGGGTCTTAGCCCCTCTCGCTTTGATATTATCCTCTATTCTTCCCCAGCTTTACATTGCCCCTGCAGTCAAGGCTTTGCTCAAGGACAATTATTATGCAGTAATTGGAACTTCATTGTCTCTGGAGGCCCCGTTCTACATTGGTCTTGCAATATTCCTCCGAGTGACCGAGCATGTTCAGCAGCCATATCTGCAATTCAACCCCAGTGGATGGGGTCTCATCACAGGCTTCAGAGGGCACTTGACATCTGCTTTCCTCGCAATGGGCTTCAAGCTCATCGTCCCTCTCCTTGCTTTGCGTTTAGTCTGGGAGCCGCTTAATCCGCCGGCCCGTGTTGCACTGCTTAGTCTTGTTCTTAACTGTGTTGCTCAGCTTGCATTTGAAACAATTCTTTACAAGCGTGGATGGTCCTGTTGGCCCCTGGTTCCTATCATTTTCGAGGTAAGCTTGAGCTCTAATTCTCCTTTAATATATAAGTGATGCTTAACTAACACATGAAATATTCCAATTTTGGACTGTCGCTGTCCGATACCATGTTAGATGACCTCTTATCCCAAAAGCTAACTAAGCTTTAATTGAAGCAAAATCATGGGGCTTTGATGGATTTGAATTCATTTGACAGGTCTACAGACTTTATCAGTTGACAGAAACTGTTCATCATATTGAGATTGAGGTGTTGATCTTGTCAAAGCAGCAACGCTATGGATCCATAGAACATGTAATCATTATCTCTCTGCTGTTTTGTGTGATAGTGATTCTCCGAGTTCTTGCTGTGGTTTGCCTTTGGTCTTTGATCACATTTCTAATGAGGATTTTCCCTTCTAGACCTGTAGCATAGAAGAACTGATATTTTGCTCCAGATGGTTTAATTTGGTGCTCATATTCAAGTTTGTGTACAATCTAACACTTGGGTTCGGCTCTTTAATCAGCAGCAATATCTCTTCTCTCAATTTGTTAAAATATATATAACCACCTAATTCTTATATATATATTATTTAAACAAAAACAGTGCGAAGTAGCAGACTGATCAACGAATAGAGAAATATTTCTATTAAAATGTTGGGCTACTTGCTTGGTTAATTGTTGCCTAAAAACACTCTAAATTGTCGGGTGGGATTGGATCTAGTTTCCCTATACGACAATAAGAGACATGGATATAGTGTTCTCTAAATCTGGTCACAAAGAAATTCATTTAAGAGAGAAATTATTTGTGTATGATAAATGAGTAAATCCATCATAAATTTTTGTAAAACCCATGTGAGTCCTATTTACTAAAAAAGATGGTGAAGAAGATGATTTGTAACATTCCTATAATTGGACAATAATGCCTTTTATATTAATTTGCTTCACTTTTAATGTATACACTAATATTTCTTAAACTACACTTTCATCTCACTACAATCATCTTCTACTGACATGTGTCACTCAATCCTTATAATTTTTAGAATTACTCGCATAAAATTTATATCAGCATCGGGTGGTGTCAAATTTAATATAAAGTTGAAGCTGAAGCTGCAAAACTAAATTTTTTTACGNTATAGTGTTCTCTAAATCTGGTCACAAAGAAATTCATTTAAGAGAGAAATTATTTGTGTATGATAAATGAGTAAATCCATCATAAATTTGTGTAAAACCCATGTGAGTCCTATTTACTAAAAAAGATGGTGAAGAAGATGATTTGCAACATTCCTATAATTGGACAATAATGCCTTTTATATTAATTTGCTTCACTTTTATGTATACACTAATATTTCTTAAACTACACTTTCATCTCACTACAATCATCCTCTACTGACATGTGTCACTCAATCCTTGTAATTTTTATAATTACTCGTATAAAATTTATATCAGCATCGGGTGGTGTCAAATTTAACATAAAGTTGAAGCTGGACCATATTTTTAACATATTTTTAAGCCTAAACATTAATTCTCATCATCCTTAATAGTTTACATCTTTGGAAGTCTTGAAAAGATTGGATCAAGTGGTAATTTTAAGCACTTTTTATTTTTATTTTTATTTTTGTCCTCCTATTCAAATTTAATAGTAAAAAAAAAGAAAGAAGGAAGTTCATAAATCATAGACATTAGACAGGGTTTAAGCTGTTGAGTCAGATAAAACGAGGCGTTCTCTGCTAAAACCCTAAACCCCTGAAAATGGAGCTGCAATCCGTTTGTCGTGGGCTTCCCGCCCCAAAGCTGGGATTGTCCGCAAATCGCTTAGTCTCTCATCAATTTGTAAGTACCTTTAGCGTCTCCTTCGTTTAAGATTTCTCTTCAAAGTTGCTCTCACTTTTAATCCTTCGATTGTTTCCATTTCTTGACTCTTTTAAGGTTTCCACAAGTCAGGTTGGATTGACGGATCAAAGAGTTCGGGTTGGAATTGCGTCGAAATGTGAGTTTTTATTGGGTGCTGTTTATTGGGAAAACTCTGGCTAGAGAAAGGGAAAAAGAAAAGAAAAACTAGCTTTGCTGGTGTTTTGATATTATTTGGTAGTATTTTGGTATCATGAAATGTATACCTTGTAAAGTAATGGGCTTTGCTGAATTGGCCTCTTTCTCTGCTTAGGCCTTCGAGAATTTGCTTTCTTTTCCTTGCTTTGTTGAAAACAAAAGGGAGGTTATGCTATTTTTGTTTTACCTTCTAAAAGACCTTTTTTTTTTTTTTTTTTAATCTGTTCTGTAGCAGCACATTTGATGCTTGGTTTGAAGAGGGAGTTTAATAAGTCTTTGATGCCGAGCTTGAAAAGGGGAGCTATTGTATGTGCTGCTAACTCTAACCCAGATGCTAAGTTGGCATTTTCGGGGAGGGAGGGTTCTGATTCTGGAGTGCCTGTTAGTGGGTCTAACGGGGTGGAGCCATTTCGCGGTAAATCAGGTTCGATTTCATTTTATGGGTTGACTCACCAGTTGGTAGAGGAAGGGAAATTGCAGTCAGCCCCTTTTAAAGAAGAGAAGGGCTCCCTTATTTGGGTTTTAGCTCCTATCGCATTGATATCATCTTTGATTCTTCCGCAATTCTTCCTTGCTAATGCAATTGAGGATATCCTGCAGGACGTGCTTCTCGTAGGTATTTGTGTTTAATTGAGTTATTACTCTCTATGATGTTCTCTACCTTTGAACTTGTGACCTTGTATGTGAAAGTGGGTGACGATTGTTTCATACAAAACAACTACAGAGAAAATCAATATAACTTTGTTTTAAGTTGCTCTCCTATGATACCTGATTAATGACTTAATGTTGTCGTCTTGTTTGCCCTTATCAGCTAAATTGTTATAGGTTTTTGCTGGTTATGTCAGATTATATTGTGTGGCATGTTTCAAGTTCTAATAATTAATTGTGGTCAAGGGTCAATTGCGAGAAGTAGTGACTTGGTGTTTTTTTTTCTTTGTTGGATGATAAGTAATAAGTGACTAGTCTTGAACCATCTAATCATGTTTTTCCATTCAATACAAATGAACATACCTTTTCAATTCATGGCTTTTAAAGGAAGGAGATGCTAGAAGATGAGTGGATGTGATGGCAAGGAGAAGGCCTTGTAGGCATCTTTTAAGGTGCTTAGGTGATAATATAAGACATAATGGAATTTTATCTAATATATCTTTTGGGCATGAATTTGGTATGATGGCTTGTGTGCACCGGGTGTAAGATTTATTGATGAAAAGTTTTCATCCTTATAGTAAATTTTTTTTTCCCCGAGACTCTCTTTAAGGTGTTATGCAATGGTTGTAAATTTTTTTAGTTGTGGATGTGACAGTTGGATTGAAGCATCGTTAGAAATAGTGTTTTGGAAATAATCTGATAAACAAAATTGTCAGCTTTACCTTTTGTGTGCTTGGGAGATAATTAACTGCAAACGAGAATTGCTGCTTGTACTGTAATGAACTAAGAGTTGGCTTATAGTTGGGATAGGGGTTTGGTGTAAATGAAAGATGTTGGAATGTTGCTGATGTTGCAGTGTCCATTGCTTCAGAATTTTGCCTGGTTAGGAGATAATTAACTGCAAAGGAGAATTGCTGCTTGTGTGTTTGGAAAAGTAGGGTCAAAACTCTACTAATCATTTCCATGTCAATTGTTATGCAGAAATGGTGACTTCTCTATTATTCGAGGTCCTGTTTTACATTGGTCTTGCAATTTTCCTGCTTGTAACTGACCGTGTTCAAAGGCCATATCTGCAATTTAGCCCAAAGAGGTGGGGTCTCATCACAGGTCTCAGAGGATACTTAACATGTGCTTTCTTCACAGCGGGCTTCAAGTTCATGGCCCCTCTCTTTGCCGTGTATGTAACCTGGCCAATGATTGGCCTACCGGGCCTGGTTTCAGTGGTTCCTTTTCTAGTCAGCTGTGTTGCTCAACTTGCATTTGAGAAGCTTCTTGACAAGCGTGGTTCGTCTAGTTGGCCCTTGGTTCCTATAATTTTCGAGGTATATGATTTTGATTTCTGTTGTTTCAGATGCCTCCTTATTTAGCCAAAACAGGGTTTTGATGGATTTGAATTAATTTGGCAGGTCTATAGACTTTATCAGTTGACAAAAGCTGCTCATTTTATTGAGAGGTGCGTTTTCTCAATGAAGGGGCTTCCTACTTCTCCAGAATTGCTAGAAAGAAGTGGTGCCCTCTTTGGCATGATAGTGACTTTCCAAATTCTAGGTGTGGTCTGCCTCTGGTCGTTGATAACATTTCTTTTAAGGCTTTTCCCTTCTAGACCTGTAGCAGAGAAGTACTGATGATGCTGTATATTATTTTCTACTCTTTATAGTTCGGATAGAAATTTCCATTTTCAACCTAGTTTCTAAATGTTCCTCAACATGTAAGCAGCACATTTTTTTTTTATTAGTTTTTGTGCTTAGTTCAATTGTAGAAGGCCTGATGCAGGTTTGTGATCCTCCAGACAAGTAATATAAGCACTTGATTTGTTGAATGACCCACCATTGATAAGCACTTGATATAATCAAAAACCTTGGTAGGAAGGTGATCCAAACACGTTCTAGGATAGGATAAGTGAACAGTAAATATAATATATATCAATATTCTATAAATCAGTAAAACTCACAAAAAATGTTATTTATCAATCTCTTCACTCAATATTAAATTTAACATTTTTCAGATTTTCTATTTAAATGTAAAGAGAGGCAAACAAATAATAATATTTAACTTTTTTAAAGAGGCAAATTTTGTAACTTGATAGTTTGTTTTACCAATAAAAAAAAAAATTAGTTAAAATAGAAAAATAGTTAAAAGAGTTTGATGTTTAGTGAAATTTTGAGGAGCTTAATGTGAATGCTCTTATAATGCAATGGAAATAAGAGATTAACTGAAATAAACCATTTCTAACGTTAACAATAATGATAACATATAACCTCAAAATAATAATAATAATAACATATTATCTGTAACATCTAAATCCTAATTCTAATGTTATCCATAAAGATCTATAAGTTATTCTAATCCAAAAATGCCTAATAGAAATAACTTTATTATCTCAAAGTTATTCTATTTTTAGACGCGTCTTTTTTTAGGGGGCCTGCAACCATTATGTGGCAGAGGGGTTACATCTCGAATGAAACTCAAGAATATACCACTTCGACGTATAGCTCTAAGTGCTGCGTCTCTTCCAAGACCAGCGCCCTTTATCATGACCTCTGCTCGCCGCAAACCTTGCTTCATCGCCCACTGAATAGCATCTCCTGCCGCACTTTCAGCAGCAAATGGTGTTCCTCTTCTTGTATTCTTGAATCCACGCAAACCAGCAGAGGACCAAGAAAACACCTTGCCACGGAGATCAGTAACAGTTACAAAAGTATTATTGAATGTTGCACTCACATGAATGACTCCCTGTGGTATTTTACATGGAGCAGCTTTCCTTCCCCTCTTAATACGTTTGCCTTTACCTTTCCTTCTACTTTTGTGTTCTGAACGAGAAGGAAGTTTTTGTTTCCCAATCTGCTTCCCTTTTGTTTCAGTTGAATCAGTTGGAAAGTGTTTCTGTAGTGTTTCCCTAACAACTGAACTTGGCTCAATCGGCATATTTGCAATAAATTCCTTTGCCTCGACTATCTTCCCTGCCCTTCCAAGAAGATCAACTATGGCCACATAATGCTCCATTGAAGGAGTAATCCCGTAGTCCCTGCTCATTGACATAAAATGTTTTTGCCCGTTCAAGACAATCCCTAAGCATCCACACGCCATAATAATACCAAGAAAAGTAGACCCATCAGGCTTTACTCCTTCTTTCTTCATCCGGGAAAAGACTCCCAAAGCTTCTTCTCCTTCCCCATTTTCTGCCAAACCAATCAGCATCCTGTTCCAAGAATCCAAGTCTCTCATAGGCATTTCCTCAAACACGCTTCTTGCACTCCTTGTATCACCCCATTTACAGTACACCTGCACCAGCTTGTTAAATACAACAGTACCGGATAGCGATCTTGTTGCATAGTCCAAGACCCTTTTCGCAGCTCCTACCAACTTCCTAGCCTCACACACTTGCAGCAATTTCACAAGGTCAAGCGAGTCAACAAGAACCCCGTTCTTTTCCAATTCACCCAAGGCTTCGAGAGCTGATTCCACTTTTCCATCTCTGCATAAATGGTTGAAATCCAAGGTTGCCCGCTTTTTTCCTTGGGCACGGATGGGTTCTTGAGGAGAGACCCTTAAAACCACCATTAGATCCTTCTTCGCCTTGCCTTGAAAACCCAAGCCAGTGCCACCAAAAGCACCGAAAGACTCGCGATTGACACATACACCCACCAGTTTCTGAAGCGGGAACCATGGAGGATTGAAGCTCAAGCTCAAGCTCAAGCTCTCAGCTGGACGTGTAGTCAAATTTCCAACTCTAGGGTGAGAGTAGAAGCATCTACTATATGCAGTTCTATTTACCGCAGAAAAAGACATGTTTCCTTTGACGGCAGCCAGAACTTTTTTGGCCACTCACAATAGTAAATAATAAAATGTAAATAGTAATAAATATGGTAAATAATTAAGTGATAAATTATAATATAATAAATATTGATATGGCAAATTTTTTAAAATAGGGGAGATTTAAAAAGATTTATAGTCTCCTAAAAATTCTAGAGAATATGGATTTTTAAAACGGGATTGAGATCTCTTCTAATTACTTAAAATTTGATAATTTTATGTTATGAAATTGTGGCCCTTTATTTTAAATTTAATGGTTTATAAAATGACAGCTAATTGATATATTAAATTTTAATTTTAAGCTTACTTTTATTTTACTTAAATAATTTTATAGACCATTAAATTTAAAATGAAAGGCCACGATTTCATAATTTATAGAGTTATAAATTGCTGAATTATTTTAATGCTTGAAGGCTTGAATTGAGGCTGCTAAACTGGAAGTTCTCGGCTTGTTAGGTATTGGTTATGTTAAACTAATGAAAAATGATAAAGTCACAACTTAAACTTAATTGAGATCCAAATATTATTTATACATATGATATGAAGCTACTGTATTCTTTAATAGAATAGAGAATCATTATGGATGTGATCAGAAGCGATGGAGAATTCCTGAGTCTGTATCTTGTACATATGGGTTTTAATTAAATCAGTCACCCACCAAAGGGAACAAAAGGCTTTTTTCTCCCTTTGATTTATTTTTCTTGTAAAGGAAGTGTTCGGCCAGAACACGTTCAGAGACTTTTGCAATGCTTTATAATTAATTTGCTTCTTTGTCTTCATAATGAAAGTTCATAAATTGTCTCCAAGTGGTAGTTCAATCGGATGTGAATTACGTCTTATGAAGCGGAGGTTATAAGTTCGAATCTCCCCTCCCCTACCCTTGCGTGAACATGTCAAAAAAAAAAAGAAAGTTCGTAAATTAACATAACACTACTTAAAACAAAACAAAAATGAATAGATGAATAAGTTGAGCTTCTACCTAGAGGTGGCTTCCATGTGGTATGTGTGTGTGTTTTTTTTAAAGTATTCTCCGTTCTCTAGGAAGTTGGGCACTTGGACAAAGTAGTGGTCCAATCTGGGTTTAGGTTTGTTTGCCTACCAAAAGTCCAAACAAGTTGAGCAGGAAAAACAAGACCAACTTGGTCACATTTTTTTTTATGTATGGAAAGGGTTTTGCAAAGAATACTGTTTGAAAATATCAACGTCTACAAAATACGTACAGTGCCAGGCTGGTTAATGCCTCTCCGTTGCTATTCCAAAACCAGTGCAAAGGACAGTACGTGGATGGGGGTTTGCGGACAATATTCGTTATCCCCTGTTTGGTTTGGAACTTTGGAATGAAAATAACTAGTAATTAATCGTACTTGACTAACCTACAACTCCTTGCGGTATTTGCTGCAGCCACGTTGCACGTGTTTTAGACCGTCCGGCTGCTCTGCAGTTCATAGTCACTCACCTCCATCTTCGGTTTCCACAAGGTGACATATGTGCTGGTGTATGTACTACTTTTAGTTTTACAAAAAATAATCTAATATTACGTTTTTTTATATATTTTATGGGTAAAGACTGAAGTGTTAAATATTTGTTCAACTCAATTTATTAAAATAAAATAAAAATAAAAATAATATTATTATTATTTTCAAAATATTAAAAACAATATGATATTAGCTAGTAAAGTGATATATAGTAGACTATTAATAATTTAGTTTGAAAATATGAGTATTACAACTTGATAAACACTCCAATCACTTGTTGACCAGTTATAAGTCTAGCATTTTTAATATATATATTTAGAAAATTTGTTTGATAAATATCGTAAAATCTAAAACATCCAAATATCTGAAAAAAAAGTGCTTAATTCGCAGCCGCAAGCTTCCACGAGCCGACCACTATTCCATCCTTTTGCCTCCTGACGGAATTAAGCCAAACATGCAAAAAATGAAATAAAATAAAATTCTAAGGGCTTGTTGGAATTCCAAACAATCGAGCCGACGATGGAGAAAAGTCACCCCAAATTTCAGCAAGGACTGCCACGTGTTCGACTCACAACGAAAGCGGACCCACGCGCTGAGGACGCACAAAACTTCACGTTGAAGAAAAATTCAAAACCAACCTCTACAAGAAAAAGCGAAAAGACTGAGCTCCCACCCATGCCCCGACAAGCCCAGCTAATATGCTTCGAATCTTCTCCCGAACTTGTTCCTACCGTTGATGCTACTTATAAATAAGCCAAGCGATACTAGGCCAAAGAATTCCTAAGACACCGTTGAACAATGGCAACCACTAGATTATTACGTACGTCTAGGCCTTTGCGTCTTGGTCTTCCTTCTTCTTCGTCGCCTTCTTCGTTGTCCGGGACGACGGTAAGGTGTGTAAGCAAGGCGGGCCATGGGTTTAGCGGAGAGAAGACGGTTTCTGGGGATAGGGAGAGGAAACCGATGGTGGCCGTGAAGGCCTCGCTGGCGGCTTCCGAGAGCTTAACAACTATCTCTAAACCGCAAGTCAACCGGGGAATATTGGATTTGGCTTCTCTACTGGCGAATGCTAGCCTGGCTGCCGTGTTTTTGCTAAGGCTGGCTGTGAAAGTCAAGCCACGCAAATTTTACGTCCAAATGTTCCTTGAAAGGGTATTAATATCGGCCACTCTTTTCCTTTACGTGCATTAATCTTGGCTGTTCGTCTTTATTCATTTATATATGGCTGCTCCGACGGTTCACAATATTTTAATTTTTTTTTTCCTTAATTTATTTATTTTCGTTGGGTTTCAATGCGCAGGCTATAATTGATTGCCGATTTTTCACATTCATTGCTGTTGCGGGATCTTTGCTCGGTTCAGTGTTGTGTTTTGTTGAGGTAATTAAGAAACTTAATTAATTTGTTCTTTAATTCTCCGGCAAAAGTTTAGGACTATGACTTCATATTTTGTTTCTTTTATAAATATCTTTGACGAGCTTTTTTTTTTATATTTTTTATATTTTATTTTTTTTAGAATATAATATCTTTGATGAGCTATTACCTATGTAGAATTTTTAATTTTAAATGGAAGGTAAGAGTAATACCATAATATATATAATATAATCTATCTAATCCTAATAAATAATTTTTTTTATTATTATTCAAGTATCGTTCTAATCATCTTTTTAGTAATAAAACAAACATTCTCTACGTCTCATTGCAGGGTTCCTTTATCATACTAGAGTCATATTTGCAGTATTTCTATACGACGTTGTCACAAAAGATGGACCAAGAACATATGGTGCACCTACTTATTGAAGCAATAGGTATCTCTCTCTCTCTCTCTCTCTCTCTCTCACTTTTCCGCTTATTAATGCATGTTCTGTATACATGTGGTTCTATCGTTAAACTATATCTATGTTTATCATTTTTGCAGACATGTTCCTGGTAGGAACCGCCATGCTCACGTTCGGGATGGGTTTGTACGTCATGTTTGTTGGAACAAGAAGTATGAAAGAAAAGGGCCCATGGCTTTCCGGGTCAAACTTGTTTGGACTCTTCTCTATGAAGGTAATTAACCTTTCATCAGAAGCTTTTTGTATTTGGACAAATATTTTTACAAACATAAATTATATATATATATGTCATTAATTAGGCTGCAGGATCGATCTCGATCATAAACTTTGTATAATTAAATGATAATCTTATTCATGCATGCAGACACTTCCAACATGGGCTGCGATGCAATCAGTTTCACAAGCCAAATCGAAAATCGGGCATGCTGTGATGATGATTCTTCAAGTGGGAGTATTGGAGAAGTTAAAGAGTGTAAATTTGGTTACTGCAGTGGATCTTGCCTGTTTTGCGGGGGCTGTGCTGATGTCCTCAGCCAGTATCTTTCTTCTCTCAAGACTCTCTGCCGACTGAATTACGTACAATGGAAGATATATAGCTAGTTGATACACTCATTTATTATATACATATAGGCCTAACATATGCATGTATGGTTCATCGATATCATTCATTCTTTTATTAATTAGTACGAATTGTATATATAAGCTTCGATCTATACTTTCTATCTAGAGAAAGTATACATATATAGGGGGATCGATCCCTTTATGGCTGCATGTATAAGAGTTATGTAAGAGTTAGAATATGTGCAGAGAGTAAGAAGAAGAGTCTTTTAAGCCCTTTGCGGATGATATTGTATAGTTTAATTTCCAATTATCATAAATGTTCCATCACTAATTACCATTAAGGTATGCCTTATGATCAATGCACATGATAGTTTTATGTCGTACTATTTTTTTTTTTTTTGGAGACGTAAATACATTTGTTGAAAAAAAACAGTGGTTCCTCTCCTTTTCTGAACATAAAATAAAGGCTATGACTGAAAATGCGGATGCAAATACAATTATCACTTTTAAGTATATACATCTGCATCCATATCTGCATCATACAATTATATTGCAATTATTAAATACGGTTATTATTAGTTCTATGCATATGAGGTAATAAGCCTTTTGGGCCTTCTGTAGGTTTCTATTGATTTTTTTTTTTTTAGCATTGTTTTTAAGTATATAAAAAACCTTGAACATAACATAAACGACTGTCCCTTACCAAATCCAAAACGATGTCATTTTGGTGAAATTATATATATAAAGGGAATGCAAATGCTGCATACCTTACCACTATCCACATCCATATATGTAGATAGTGGTTTTTGCTATTGTATATGCATCCGAATTTGCGGATAGTTGCAATTAATGCTTAATATCAGCATCCATTTACAATTTTAATAAAGACCATGTGACCATGCCAAACAATTCATGCCCTAGGCTGAGGTGGCAAAAGAATGATTGGAATGGATTAGCTCTTTCTTACTAGTTGATTAAAATAACGTAAGGATATGTGAATTGCGAATGATTTAGATAATGAATATATATGAGAGAGTTCATATGAGCTCATTTGGCCAAGCATACTTTGAGCAATCAACCTTCATTTCAAGTGAAAATGGTGAAAATAGTTTTTTTTTTTTTTAAATAACTTTTATATACATGATATCACGTAGTGTATATGTTTTCATGTCATTTGAAAAATATAAATAATTGATATCATATCCATCATTAGATGACGTTGTATAATATCACGGTCCACAATTCAACCTCTCATCAAGTATAAGGTGTTGAATAAACTCTAGATATCAAAAGTCTACTCCCAACCTAGTTATCAATTTAATCATGGGATGTTATTACCGGGACTCGAATTAAGGCCTTATAGCTGAGAGCGGGTGGATCTAGGGGTACTGGGAGGGGCCGTGCCACCTCCTTTTACATAATCCCAAAAAAAATATATATATATATAAAAAGAATAGTATATTTAGTGTTTTTTTATTTTTATTTATTATGATGATTTCTTTAAAAGAAAATTTTCAATGGAGTCCAATCCTTTTTCGGCTCCCTTGTCAATCCATCCTTGAGTGGGACTCAATTAATTGCCGGTGTCAAGTAAAGTTAAACCCTGATTTTAAAATTGTTGCAACTAAACCCCCACCATTTCCAAAATATTATAATTTCTCCCTCCTTTAGTCAATCGGTCTCTTCTCGATACAATACTCTTCGGCCACCGGCCACCCCAAATCATCTCCGGAGACCGAAATTCCGGCGAGCTTACGCCTCTATAGGCTCCGCAACCATAAAAGTTTAAGGTAATTTCTAAATATCTTCAATGTAAATGCTGAATTCATGTTTACACATTATGGTCAAGATTAGTATTAATACAATGGGAGTT
Source organism: Carpinus fangiana (assembly GCA_006937295.1). Lineage (NCBI taxonomy): Eukaryota > Viridiplantae > Streptophyta > Magnoliopsida > Fagales > Betulaceae > Carpinus > Carpinus fangiana. Next base: position 34,916,585 of record CM017327.1, on the reverse strand, counting down.
GGTAATACCCATTTCAATGATTGCTTTTACTCTGGGTTCGGATTTCCGATATTTACCTGTGTTTTGCTATAAAGTTCATCCTCTGGTTTTCGTTATTTTATTGGGTTAGGAGTGCGTTGGGGATAAATCAAAGCTAATTTGGATGGAGTGCGTGGTTCAGGGAATTATTGAGACCCAGGTAATTTCAAAAGCCTTTTCCTTTCTAATTGGTGCCAATGTTTTTTCGCTCTGATTTCCGTTTCGAGTGCTTAAGATGTTCTGCCCAATTTTACCTACCTATAGCTTCTACTCTCTTGTGTTTTCTTAGATAGCAATTTATATAACAAATTTGGTATAAAATCGTGTTACTTGACTCGTTGGCTTCCATTAGTATAGAGGATTGATGAAGATGTTGATGCAGTGACCAAGAAACATATATGCATCAAAAGGTAATACTAGAGAGAATGACCATGATATAAGATTGAAAATATGACCACTCAGCAGCACTGTCTTGATAAGTATTTTACTTTAAGTTCATCACAAAATCCTAAAGCGCATTGAAATATTGAGTTATAACTGTACCTCCATGTGGGGCACAGCCTAAGCTGCTTCTTTAGTCTTAATAGGCAGTGATACATCCTAAGCAACTTTCTGGTGATCGTAACCCCATATATTTGGCTATTATAATTTATATATTTGGCTATTATAAGGTGGAGCAGAAAGTCATGCATTTCCAAAAGGGTGGTAGTAGAACAATTTACAATCTGAATCCTGTTGGTATATAGGATCCTCAATGGGACCAAAAGCTTTTTTCAAGAACTAATGCAGCAAAAAATTACCAAGAAAATAAGGGTTCCTTACAATAGGCAAAAACATTTTTTTTTTTATAAGTAATTTTTTGGCCCCACGGACAATAGGCAAAAACATTATATTCTAATGCCAACGCAATATAAACTATTCTCAGTTTTAAATTCTGAATTATCTATATTATTTGAAAGCATGATTGGCCAATGAGACCTTGTTAAATGACATTTTGTTCTCCCTTAAGAACGGGATGGAGCTTGAAGTCAAGGATTCAAGACTCAATAGGTGCATGTGTAAGTCAATTTTAAAAATTATTTAGAAGTCTTCATGTGTGCGTGCACACATGCACTTCTGTCTATAACTCAGCTTTTTTATTCTCTTGTATCTTTGAATCTCGTGTTTGAGCTTGCTGGGAGATTTTTTACCGATTCTGATCCAAACCAGACCTATCTAACATTCGTTATACTTGCTCTTCTTTCTTCAAGAAGGTTTGTTTGTTGAGAACAATTCTTTGCATTTCTTTGGATAGGTAATTGTTTTTCTTGGTAATGATGCTCATTATTTCCTGTCAACTGCATGGAATGTGATGAAACTCCATCTCAACTATCTTTTTTCATCCTCTTTTCTATATTTATTTTTAGTTTTTTGTTCTTTTTAACCTTTTTTTGTGTGGTGTTTTTTCATTACATTTGCCCTCTTTAGCCAAGTTTGTGTTAAATCTTTCCATTGAGGCAATCTAGACCTCTCCTTGGAGTGGTTAGCTTATTTCCTCTTTGCCTCTAACTTTTCCTTATCCTATAATTTTGGTCTTTCCCTTAACTATTCTTCAACCTTAAAGTTAATTAAATATAAATGTAATTTCCATCCTATGCCACTTTATCCTTTGTTGCGCCCTTCTGTTGCAAGTAGTTTCTTTGCCCTTGAAATTTGTTCAAGCTCACTCTCTTGTCCTCCCTCTGCGTGAACTGATTGAGCCTCCTTGGTACAATTTGTTCTCAAAGCCATTCCATTTTGCTTTTCATAAATAAGGTATTATATTTTCCCGTGGTGGATTAATCCTTTCCTACTCTACTTTGCAAGTGCATCCAACTTGATTTGCTTGCTGTATGGCTTTTATAAGCACATGTGCATATTGATATAATTACCAAATGTCAACATTTTCTAGTATCGAACTTTGACCATATCATGCATGTCGCCTAATTTACTTTAACCCCCCGCTTTATCTTTAGTAATTTTTTTGGTAATGGAATTAAATCATTTTTTACGTTCACAAATTAATGATGATGATTATCAGCTCCCAATTTCTTTCTGCTAACCCTTCAAAAGATTTATTTATTTATTTCTCTATTTTCAATTTTGGAAAAAGTGAGGCATGTTATTTCAAGTTGTATCTTAGACATGATTTACATTTTGCAGCATGTTGAGGCCCTCGAGATTCTTCTTCAGGGTCTTTGTGGTGTTCATAAAGAGCGCTTGAGAATCCATGAAATATGCCTTAAAAGTGGCCCAAACCTTGGTAAGTTTATGTATGTATGCTTTCTTTCTGATGTGGAGCTGTATGGCTAGGGTAAGCTTGATAAACCAATGTGTCAAACTTATCAGGCGAAGTTGGAATGGCTCCTTAACCTTCTGTAAACCTATACTTCAGTCAATGAAAATAGCCTTCTTGTTTGATACAATTTTGACCCATCTTGGTCACCCATCTGATTCTTTCACTTTGTGACTCTAATTATAGGTTCGCACTTATTGCTTGTTTAGCTTCCATCGTAGTTCAATTAAGTGACCTTTGAATTTGTCCTCATAAAAGTGTTAAACCATCCATTATTCCAAAAGCTTAAGCATTTAATTACTCATTAATATTTTAACATTTTCCTCATGTGTGAGTTCAAACTCTCCTTCAATAAGTGTGTCCTAACAAATGAAATATTTAATTGAAATGTAAGGTAAATTATGAAGACAAAGTTTTAATTAAAGACCTTTGCTCTGATGCCAAGTTGAAGGAAAAAAAAAAAAAAAAACTAATTCTATTCTACTGTACTTTCTTTAGTGTGGGACTTGTAATTTATCTTTGTTTGTTTTATGTTATTTTAAACACATGCTTTCATATCATACAAGCAGCAGAAACTATATCATAGTTGCATACCCAGCCACCTAGAGTTGAAACTTGAAAGAAAATGAAAAGTGAAAAAGTGGTGGAAGAAATAGTTTACCTGGCCATGTACGTATATTGATGCACGTTAAGAGTCATATACTAAATGCTACCACATTTACATGTAATCATTTTTTCATAATTACATTTTATACATAATCAAGTTAGCATGTCATGATTTTCGGAGGATATCATACGAGCTTACCCAGCTATATATAAATATAGATGCTTGTTAAAGTCACAAACTAACTTCTATACATTTTGTAAATAACAATGTTAACATGTCATGATTTTCTGAGGATCGTTGTTATCTCACTCCATTTGAGTATATATGTTCAAATGAAATGCACAGTAAGGACTATATTTGGTAGGCTCTGTATACCTAACAATATTGTCATCCTCTCTCTCTCTCTCTTCCCTTTTCCCTCTTTTTTTTAGGGGTTGTAGCTTCAGAGGTTCGACTCTTATGCGATCTTGAGCAGCCTGAATCCACATGGTAAAACTTAAAACTTTCCCCTTCCCATCATATTTATCAAATTCTTTCTGTATGTGTCAATGTGTTTACATCTGCTTCTTGTTGTAATTAGTCAAAATTAAATTCTGTAGGACTGTTAGACATATAGGAGGTGCAATGAGGGGTGCAGGTGCTGAGCAAATTTCGGTTTTAGTTAGGACCATGGTGGAAAGCAAAGTTAGCAAGAATGCACTCCGCTTATTTTATGCACTAGGCTACAAGTTAGACCATGAGCTGCTAAGAGTGGGATTCACCTTCAATTTCCAAAGGGGTGCCCGGATCACTGTTACTGTGTCCTCAGTTAATAAGATGTTGAAACTACATGCAACTGACGAGGCAGTGCCTGTAACACCTGGTATACAGCTGGTTGAAGTGACAGCCCCTGCGTCAGCTGAAAATTATTCTGAAGTTGTTGCAGCGGTGTCATCTTTCTGTGAATATCTTGCACCGTAAGAGCTTTTATCATTTCCTTAAGATAAGATGCATAGTTAGGAAGTTTTCAATACTTGGCAAACCTGCTTATTGTATATAAGTCTTATGATAGAGGTTGCCTCTAGATCATGTGGTTGTGATCATCTGTTCGCATTGTTCCATGTGGGACTCAATAGTTGGTGGGTCTTGATAAGTGCAAGTAGTTTAGGATGATAAAAATCATGTTTGATGTTGTATTGTCCTGAAATTTCATAGTAGTTTAATTTTTGGTCCGACTGTAGCATCTCTGAGCTTCTGGCATTTTCTTCTCAGGCTCCTACATTTGTCGAAACCAGGCATTTCAACGGGGGTTGTTCCCACAGCTGCTGCTGCGGCTGCATCTCTTATGTCAGATGGTGGAGGTACACCCTTATAGCTGGATTGTAAAATTGCAAGATTGTGGAGAGTTGTGTATTTATGGTGACTTCTTCCGGAGGCTCAGCAAAAGTTTGTCGTCTTTCATAACTAAAACCATATGAAGTCTCTGTAGGGTCTATGTTTAGAAATCAGAGTTTTGAAATGCTTTCTTTGAGGCTTTTGCAAATCAAGTTAGGGATAGAATGTTTCACTTAATTTGGTAGTTGATTTCATTTCACACGGTCCATTCTCTACTTTTGGTGGCCCATTGTACGGGCACTCTCTAGAAGCAGGTTTTTATCTTTTACTACTATATGTTTCCACTTTTGAAAGAAGTTTTCTTTGTCAAAAAATCCCTAAGGCTTATATTTGGTGGTTTACATCTCATGTTGCCGAATATTAAATGGTTGTGGAACCTGTTTGTGGCTCTTATATTTGAAGTCAAGGTCTTTTTCCCTTAACCAGCTTGTCTAAGTTCCAGTCACTTTGGTTGGTCCGACTAGCTAAAGCCATAGAAATGTTGCCGTCAGATTTTATATCGAACATATATACTATGTTTGAGCTTGGGCTTAATTATAAATCAAGTATCAAAGGCCGCCATGAACTTGATTTTTAAATAAACAAACACAAATCTTAATTATTGTTCATATATAGACATATACCGTGTATTGTGGCAATTATACAAGAGTTTATTCAACCTATTTCGACTACCAAGAGACNTCAATACTTGGCAAACCTGCTTATTGTATATAAGTCTTATGATAAAGGTTGCCTTTAGATCATGTGGTTGTGATCATCTGTTCGCATTGTTTCATGTGGGACTCAATAGTTGGTGGGTCTTGATAAGTGCAAGTAGTTTAGGATGATAAAAATCATCTTTGATGTTGTATGTCCTGAAATTTCATAGTAGTTAAATTTTTGGTCCGACTGTAGCATCTCTGAGCTTCTGGCATTTTCTTCTCAGGCTCCTACATTTGTCGAAACCAGGCATTTCAACAGGGGTTGTTCCCACAGCTGCTGCTGCGGCTGCATCTCTTATGTCAGATGGTGGGGGTACACCCTTATAGATGGATTGTAAAATTGCAAGATTGTGGAGAGTTGTGTATTTATGGTGACTTCTTCCGGAGGCTCAGCAAAAGTTTGTTGTCTTTCATAACTAAAACTATATGAAGTCTCTGTAGGGTCTATATTTAGAAATCAGAGTTTTGAAATGCTTTCTTTGAGGCTTTTGCAAATCAAGTTAGGGATAGAATGTTTCACTTAATTTGGTAGTTGATTTCATTTCAGAGTCCATTCTCTACTTTTGGTGGCCCATTGTACAGGCACTCTCTAGAAGCAGGTTTTTATATTTTACTATGTTTCCACTTTTGAAAGAAGTTTTCTTTGTCAAAAATCCCTGAAGGCTTATATTTGGTGGTTTACATCTCTTGTTACCGAATATTAAATGGCTGTGGAACTTGTTTGTGGCTCTTATATTTGAAGTCAAGGTCTTTTTCCCTTAACCAGCTTGTCTAAGTTCCAGTCACTTTGGTCAGTCCGACTAGCTGAGTTAAAGCCATAGAAATGTTGCCATCAGATTTTATATGGAATATATATATTATGTTTGAGCTTGGGCTTAATTATAGATCAAGTATTAAAGGCCGCCATGAGCTTGATTTTTAAATAAATAAACACAATCTTAATTATTGTTCATATATAGATATATACTGTGAATTGTGGCAATTATACAAGAGTTTATTCAACCTATTTCGACTACCAAGAGAAGCGTGAAAATGCTGGTACAGTAAATCAAATTATATGGAAAAATGAGTTAAAAGAATAAATGGAGCAGGCTACACGTCTTCATTCAAAAAGAAACTATTCAAGATTATACAAGACTCTCGCTCTCTCTCCCCCACTACATGGGAGCCAAAAGATCTCTCATTTCTGCGGCAGATGGGATGGTCTCTGAGGGGTAAATCTTGGCAACAAGTTGAGCAAAACTTTCATACTTGTCTAAGAACTCCTTCTGCCAAAATACAAAACAACAGCATTATCAACAAGCACCATACTAAGTTCATTACTAGTGTATTACAACATTAGGAAATAAGGAATCAAACCCAAAACAGCATATCAACTCTCAATGACCACATGATATTAGTTTAATTTCTTAACATCCTCAAACAAATGAAGAGTAATCCAACACCAAAAACTACCCAAGGAATGTAGGATGTCTACTCGGTGATTCTCTTATCCCTTCATAACTACTTTTCGTTTTACATAACTACTTCAAATAATTAGAATCAGCCTATCCACCCTACAAAAAAAAAACCTTCCCTTTTTTCAACCAAATCCGAAGAAAAAAAAAAGTGTCAAGGTTTGTAATTTTTTACAGAAACAGACCTAAAAGTTTATTGGGGTAACAAAATTAGATGAGCACAGAAACATCTAAGCACAACCAATTTAAGATGTAAACAAAAATCGCTAATTTAACAGATTGAATATAAGCCATTGTCACACAACTAATACCATCAAAACAACAATGATTGCTGCCTTTGACTGCAACTTTTGAGGGTCTCTTCCAGTATCTTTAATAGCATATGTTTGGGAGTAGGATATTGCACATGGAAATCTCATTGGTCTAAAGGCGCGGGGGAGGGGGAGGTAAAAGAATACTAGAGTTTTGCAACATCCAGATACCAAATTTCTCACAATGCCAAAAAACTTGTAAAAGAGAGCTCAGATACAAAGCCCTGAACATCATTTAGAAAAACAAATCCAACTTACCTTGCACTTATCCCATAAAGAAGGCAACAGTTCCTCTGAAGTTAAATTCTTCTGCAACTTCTTATACATTGCAGCGATGGACTTGTCAACCTGTATCCAGAAAGCCACAATATTATTACCAAAGCATGTTTCAAGCTAGGGAAAGGATAATCTAGGACTAGCCACTTACCCCAGATAAACTGGATTTTAATATCTTTCGGAGATCCATTTTTGACAATCCAAGCTGAAATGGAATCTGAAATTTAAGGAGTAATGATATTATACGCCACAACATTGAGCAGATTAATAAATGCCATGGGAAGTTAATAAAAACAATAAAAAATGGCTATAAGAAGGATAGCAACCATTAGAACCAAACAGTTCACATTAAACATCTATATTTAAAATAAACCTAGAACTAAATTACCCTAGTACTGGAGCCAAAAGTGCTTTCTGGATATAAGTCGTAACATGGAGAATAGTACCATGAACAGTTTTTGAATTCATTAAACAGAAGACCATGGCAGAAGTGTTAAATGACAAACTTTGCTACATAATCCTCAACTTTGAGACAGCTTTATGGAGACAAATTATATGGATTTTAAGCTATTCAAGGATGTATTCGTCACCAAACTTAAAGACATTTAAAGAAAAAGTAATTTTTAACTTGAAACATCTCTTATTCCAAAAAATGAGTTGTATTCGTACAGCAATTACTTCTAAAAAAACATCAGCGATGTTCTGCATAAATATCAATTAAAGGAATTTAAGATATTCTGAGAAGCTATCTGATTGGACAATGCTTAACAAAAAATGAACCTAGGATGATACAGTCACCAACATGCTAACCTCTTCTGGCGTGATCGTGTACATCAGATCCTCGATTTTTTTAGCAAACTGGAAAAGTCGCTCAAATTGCTGCAGAAAACATAATGAGGATGTGGACATTCCCAATAAAATATCAAGATGCAACAAATGTGGAAAAACACTAGGCAATAAAGGTGGATTACTTACATAGTAAATAATCACGCTAATATGACGTGTGCAAGCTTGTTCATAAGCTTCACTTGCCTGGTGATAAAATTTAGCCAATGTAGGCACAACATTGGCCAGGTCATACAAGCTGCACGTAAGTGTTTCTAATTAGCTAAGTGAACTAGATAGAGATTACAAAGCATAACCTTTTTCCATTGATACAACTTATAACTAGCCGGCAAATGAGAAAAAATACCTATTCTGAAAAGCTGCATAGTTCTCTAATAGAAATATATCAGCATATTTGGGATCTGTTTGTGCAATTTTCTCCAATGTAACAAACATTATGCTAACCTGTCAAAAAAAATCTTCCCAATGTAAGGAACATATAGATATGCAACACAGTACGTAATAACCAAAACCCCTATTGCAAGAGTTTCATTAAATAAATCAAATCGACAAATATCATTAAAAGCAACAAACATAAGATATTATCCAAGATAATTAAAAAAACCAAATTAACAAGCAAAAGATATCATCAGCAATAATTATCACACTGCCTGCAGCTCTAATTTTAGATTTGATAATTTGGTGAAAAACGTTTCACCCAAAAAATTTTAGATGTCACCGGGATGTTGACATTTTGCTTACTACTCCCATCCCAATGATGCCTGTATTTCATAATTCAAAAATGGAAAGGTGGACCATCGTTTTCAATAGCAAAAATGTAGAACAAATGAGAATCGCAAAAATCACACGGAAAAATTAGGCAAAGTGAGGAGAAAGAAGCTAGAATGAGAGAAGCTAAGAGAAGGGGAAAGAGAGAGAGAGAAGAAGAACCTAGGTGGAAGAGAGAAAGGAGTGGGAAGAGAAAGAGAGAATCAATTTTTCATAATTTTATTCCATCAAAGTCTGCCTTCATTGGAATACATGAGACACTTCAATAGACTACCGGACTAAACGCTAGGGCAACATCCATTTATGGACATATCTGACATAATATAGAGCAACACCCATTATTGAATTACCCAAAGTAATCTAGGGCAATCACCTATTCATTGAATTACCAAAAACAGCACCATTGACTCTTAAAAAATTAAATAAAACATAAAATTATTACGACCCAATTAATTTCTTGTATCACTGCATCAAAAAATTATTTCCTCTGTATGGGTTTTTGTCAGGGTAAGCCAAGAGCAAAATTTTCTCTCAAAAGAAACCAACACCTGATCATTAATGAATTAATATTGTGATTTATTACTACTTTTGCTATTAGCTTTCGTTTAGAAGCCGAACGAAAGGACCTAATTAAAATTTCATTAAAAGAAAGAAAAGGGTAAACATAACTTGTACTCCTGCCTGTGATAGAACCATCATGTTGTTGTTCAATGCACTGTACCACTCATTATAGGAATAGCATGAATACATGTTTAAGAAAAAAGTACTTACAAATTTTGTGTATGCTTGATCAACCAAATCCCTAGATTGTCCTTGGATGTACTGCTCCATGCGTGTTGCAAGAGTTGCAAATCTATGCAAAAGAGTGTGCAAAACAGATTGAAACAAACTTAGCCTATGGTTTTGATGGTATTCATTCCAGAAGCATAAATACCTTTTGCTGCCAAACCAATCTAGCACAAGCAATATCTTTAGCTAATTATGTAATCACTTAAATAATGTAAATTTTGTCAATTTAGCATTTATTACTAATCTATAACATTTGGGTAATATTTCTGAATCCAGTATGTCCAGTGTAAATATCCGAAGGCAACACATTACTGAATTTGTTTGTTAATAAATAACCACAAAACATCTTTGACCAATAAAAACTCCTCCAAGTATCACAATCTTCAATCCACCAATACAAAGAACATATCAACCTCAGTAAGTTTCATGTTTTCAAATCAAGTTGCAAAGTAAAACACTCCTATTAGCTCATTACTCAGCAACTTTGTGCTATATTGGCACAAGCGAACTACAAATTTGTACTGTCCAATACTTTACATGTCCAGCATAAAAGTTCATCCAATTCTATCCATGCCATAAATGCACCATGATTTCTTTGCCCTGTAAGTGTTAATACTTAGAGAGGACAAACATGGAACATAAACATTATCTAGTATCTACTGTAGTTAAAGAGCAATTAATTCATCTCACTGAAGACTGAGAATTGAACAAGATGGCAAATATAAAATGTAGATATTCCCTAGCTTCTACAGCTCATGTATATTTTCAAGAAATTTTGAACAAAAATAAATTAGAAACACAAGCTTCTTATTACTACTTCCCTTTTCTGAATTCTAAATTCCGTATCAGCTAATGAAAAGTGTAATGTCTAAATTACAATTGCCATATATTCTCAAGAAGTCATTAATTTGCATCAGACAGAAGAAGCATAAGCCTCCAGTTTCCACTTTACCGTGGAATGTATGATAAGACACCCATCTGCCTAACATTGCGCTCATTCTTTTCAATCTGGTGACAAGCTTCATCCACAAACTGCAGTAAAAATTCAAAAGTTACATGGATACAAATCATGCTCTTCATAATGCACTGGGCCATGATCTGTTTCTGATTAAAGTTAAAACTTACACGGCTGAACTGCATAGAAATTCTCGACTCTAGGTCACCGAGCAAGAGTCGCACAAATCCTGCTGCATCCGCTTTCTGACCTGAGAGATAGCGCTCCGTAATTCCATGCATTGATATGCAGCGCAAAGGATCAATCTTGTATGCCCAGTCCACCACAGCATAAAAGTCTTCCTGAAATTCATACAAATTGGCACCTTTTAACAAAACTAAATTAGGCACTGCAAACCTCCAACCAGTGCCTAGTAAACAACTTTACAAGTAGAGAATATAGAAGACAGTGATGAAGAAGATGGAGCCACCTTACAACACTCTTCCATGTTATAAAACTTAAAAATTAGACAGAGATAGAGGAAAATCTTAAGATCAAGTGAATCATTAACAGGCACCAAAATAAACATAGTTAGCTTCACTCCAGTATATCTGGGTGCTCTGCATTTTTGTCACTAAAAATTACTAATACATTTTGTAGAATAACCACTAGTCAAACCATCATCCCCTTTATCTGTTCCTTTTATTAAGTTGACAACTTGGATCATTCCATACAAACGACCAGGAGTTGGACCTTTGACCATTTTATACCCCCTCCTTGTCTTTAGATTTGGAAATTAAGTTGCAGAGTGACCAAGATGAGTTGCTTTCTGTACAAAGAAACCATTTATTCCCTCCACATATAATTTTCAATATAATCTTACGAACCAACCGGGTACCACTATGTAAACTTAAATTCTCATTCACAGAACCTTGCCTGACATGAATCTCCACTTGACACCTATCAAAATGTGTATAAGGTAATGCCCTTCAAAAAAGTAACACCTGGCATTACTTCCAGTTCTAAGCTCCTTAGTAATCATCCATTGAGATCGTCATCCTGATTGGATGATCATAATAACACATATTGGGTTTGCAAGTTTTGGCCAAAGAACATTATCTGAATTCTGAAATGACATCCACAAATTTACATGTTTCTCTTTCCAAAAACTAATGCGAACTTTTATTATAAGGAAAACATGTAAACAAAAGCAACAGCAAATGCCAAAAGCTCATGTGAGTATAGTGTAAAGATTACTTGGATTCCATCAAGTAGGTTCTGAAGAGATTCATTTAATGCTGCAAGCTCTGCTGAATTTTTACCTACAAAATAAAATAATTTCATTTTAATGTCACACTTCGAGAACTAAGAGTTGCTCAACTTCATAACACACATCACAGACAAACATAAAAAAGACTAATCGCTGGTTAGAGAAAAAAAATACCAGTTTTACTGTCATTGTCATCAATATCCATAATTCCCAAATCGTCGTCGTCATCATATCCATTTTTATTACCATTAACAAGACCTCCGGGAGGAACAAGGGCAGGAACTTCAAAGCACATGAAGTGAGCAAAAAAAGAACTCTGCAGTTTGCACCATATTAGCACTGAATATAACTTAAATTCTGCAACATATGTATATAATTAGGACTCTAACCTCATCTACAAGGAGTGGGATAAAAATTGTCAGCATCTTGGCATAAGCCTCAGAAACTGTAGAAGTGTCTGCAGCATTCACATTTTGACCAGAACCTGTGGAAGGTTCAAGCCAGACAGTTGGATTTCTCGATGCTTTTGTACTAGCACGAAGCTCATTTGCAAATTCACGAGCCTGTAAATAATTAATAGAAATGTCAAACCATATTTCATAACTGATTGAAATACTCAGTTGTCAGAATTTCCAACCACTAATATCAAACCCAAGATATGGATAACGAGAACAGTTAATTAACTTGTATAAAACACTGTTGCAACCCTAATATCATCCATCCCTATTTAGAATGAAGACAAAGAATCACCCTAAAGCAAGTTTCACATATCAGCTTAGTGGATAAAGCCTCTAAATAATTAATAAGATACTGCATAATACAAAGTGTACATAGAACAATTTCTTTAACACAAAGTAGCACCCCCATGTTTCGAAGTCAGTGAGTAAACATTCATCCAAAAAAAATAAGAGTCAGTGAATAAACTAAATTAGAAAAGATGTCAGAGACAATTTAATCTGTAATATTCATGCTTCCACCACAGGCAGAATGTTAAAGATAGCAAACGGGCATAACAGATTTCACTTTTCTGGTAGGTGGGAGAGGGGGGAAGGTGGGGTCTTCTATATGCAAACTCAGCTTCCTGAAAATGAAGCGATGTCCCAGCAAACAAAGTCACCGTTACCAAAGAAGCCTATGAAAAGTGGTAACAAGGTATTTGGGGCCACAGCTGAACATGCCAGGAGATTTGTTTAGCAAATAAGGTGTCTGCATTTATGTGTAAAGTCACTAAACTTATGGACAGAGCATGGCAGTTGGAAAGAAGTACAAAAATAAATATTTACCATTGACCAGTGCAATATTAGCAGTTATAACCATATTCAAGTCAACTCTGTTTTGAAGATATCTGATGACATCAGTTAAACTATCATGCCATGCATGCTGACCTAATCTTCTGCTAGGCAAGACAATGACCCAATCTATCGACTAGAGTTTTTTTAAGTAAAATGTTTTTGACCACTGTGGCTTGTCTTTTAGAAAGCATGGAGATCAAAAACAAATATATCTGTCAGATAAGACACTTCCAGTCAAGCAAAGCTAGAATAGATGCAGCCAAGCATGCAAAATTGTTCAAATATTGAAGGACAGCTATGCTGGAGCTTTGCAGTTACATAGGCAAATTTAAAAGTTGAAATTATTCTCTATGAACAAGTAAGGCTGATAGCTGAACCCAATGAACCCCCCTTGAATTACTTCAATTTTGAATTGGAACAAAATTCAATCAGCACAAATGAGGTGGCAAATTTTTTTTTTTGATAAGTAAAATTGTATATATCAAAAACCCATAAGGGGGTGCAAAACAATTACACAAGGGGCACACCACTTAAAGAAAGGATGCACATCACAGTATAAAATAAAAGAGCGTCTAGACACCAAGGCTCACAAGGAGCACCCAAAACAAACACCCTAAGCTCACAAGAGCACCCAAAACAAACACCCTCACATAATCACTCCTGGGCCTGCAGACTAAGCCAAGAAGTAGCCATAGCTTGCCTACTCTCAACATCCATAGACGCAAGCTTCTCCTGCATCCGCAGCATCTCCGTAGAATGATCTGGAGAGAGAGCATCCAGTTTAGCGCGACTCGTTCTCTCTACAGTAACGTCCAACTTGGCAAGAAGCTTCTCATCATGTTGCACACCAGCCCTCAACCACCCAAAGAACCAGGCCTGCAAATCTTTCCTAGCAGAGACGGCAAGCGGCTTCGCCACTGTGACAGCTCCAATAAGGTCATTCTCAGCAAACCCAAGGGACGAACACTCATCAAAAATGTCAGAGCTCGACGAACACTCAGACATCAACGAACACTCATCAGCAATCGACGAAGACTCCTTAGCCACCAACGAGTCAGAAGTAGCCAAATTTGAGATTTGGCTAGACCGAAACCCATATGAGTGGAGTCACAGAGGCAAGGAGACCCCGCCGGCGAAGCAGACCCAAAAACAGCAGGATCAGACCCATCACCGGCAGTCGCAGGAACCATCAATGTGATAGGGCCAAGATCAAACCCATCGCCGATGCCGGAGTCAAACACCGAGCCATAGATTGATCTTGTCGAAGACACTGACAACAAAACCTCCTCGAGACGACTCTGCTAGTCAATCACCCCATCGGCTGACCCGATCCAAAGCCCCATCAAAGACGTGTCAGCAGATCCAGACACCATCGAGACTGCTCGACGACTACCGTCGAGACGATACTGCTCGTCAACCACCATCAACGACTCCAACTACACCTCCATCAAGTCAAGGCGAGAAAACGCTCTTGACCCGAAAACCGACCCGGGAACCGGCCAAACCGACCCGGGAACCAGCTCGGATACCGGCCCAACCGACCAGGAAGCAATCACAGAATCCAGCCCAACCGACCCAGAGACTAAGCCGGGTAAGCCCAAACCCAACTTCCCCAAACCTAGGCCCAAACACAGAAACCCTAAATGCTTCCTCTTCTTCCTCCTACCCAAATCCACTACCCTCACCGGAAGAGTCACCAGCGTGCCACACTCCAACTCAAGACACTCCCACACACCAAAATTGCCTGCGTACCCCAACTCAACTCTGTTCACCATCGGTAGGAGGTCAATCTCCTGCGACGAATGGGATTGAGGCCCAACCGATTCCACCAACTCGCCGAAAGGGGAGCACAGCGCCTCGGCAAAAGTCCTTCTAGTTTTAATCCCCTGATGAGCGCCACCGCTAGGATCCTCCAGTACAAAACCCTTCGAAGATGACCTAGAAGAACTGGCTAGCGCCGCCAGCAACGATCGGAGCTCGGCCACAAACCTACACCAACCCCACCCAGAACAAGCCTCAGGGATCCAGATGATACCTTTCCGCTCGTCATCCACATAAGCCACCACCTCCAAGAACCTCCCAGCTTTGTTACAACCCCCGCTCACCATCAATGACTTCCTACCCTCGCTAGAAGACTTGACAAAGTCCACCAGCGCCGGAGACCGAGACGCCTCTTCCACCGTCGTAGCCAACCAGGACGCGCATCTTAGACCCACCAGGATAAGCCCTAAAAAACCTTTCCCTTTTTCTTCGAGACAAAGTTGAGAAGCCTTCATCAAGAAGAAGAAGGTTTTGGCCTCTACTGAAAACGTCCTTTCCATTCTACACTCATTTCGCGAAGATTGGACACCAAACTCAAACAAGTCGCACCTTCACACTCCGCTGCAAGAGTGTAGAAGGGGAGAACCAAGAGCTCCGATCGTCTTACATCATCGGCGGCACGAGATCCAGAAACAATTTTGAAAAAATTTGAAAACACAGCAATTCAACCTCCTATTACCAAATGGATAGTGATCACAAATTTACTATAAAAGAACGCAGTTATTCTCCAGTTGATTGGCATGTATATGCAGAAACCTAGCCTGCCCATGATAAACCATAGGGATTAAGAGAAATCATAGCATCTAGCTCTTCACTTAAAAATAGTGAAAAAAGATAAATAAAAATAAAGTTCCACAACCTTAACATGAGATGAATATATTGACAGTATATTCTAAAACTAAACTAAAATCAAGATAATGTTATAGAAGATTTGTGTTCCCTGACCTCCCGACGAAGAAGCAAGTTCAGGGAGCTACAATAAGCTTTTCTCAGTGAACCCAGGCAATTCTTATCAAGACTCTGCACATACAAAAAGTTAAAATAATGAGGAAAAGAAGCACATGCGGGCATGTGTGCAGACAAATAGCTTTCAACATTTACTGCAATTTGCCTCAAAATGGACCTTTAAATGTTGTAGAAGGCGAGCATATGTCCTGCATTTGTATCGCAAATCAGCATGATCAGGCCTCTTTAACTGTCCCCGCTGTTCGAAAAAGCAAGCAAGCAATGCTTAGAGTTAAACCACAAAAATTATTACCATTTCCAAGTAAACAACATGATGACAGGGAAAAGAAGTACCTGAGAAAAGTAACTCTTGTCGGCTATCATGAAGTCCACCAGGCTAGCAAAGTAGTTTCTCAAAAACTCAGAAGCTCTCCTGACAAATGTACTTTTTAACTTTTCAAGCTCTGCTCGCTTCTCTTTAACCTATGAAATTTTGGCCACTACCATTAAAAAGAGACAAGTTGCAGAATATATCGTATTCTAAAAAAGACATTCTGATATGGCTCCATGGGCCATGATTAATAAAGAACATATTAGCCAATTATAAAGTTTCTCTCTAATCTTGGTTCCAATATCAACTGCCAGCATCTTGGCTATGTATTTATTATCAAACCATGGTCCTCATGGTATCCGCTATGGAGTGGGAACTTAAAATTTTCTGTAGCTCTACTTCATCGTTACAGCCGCCCCATCCCCTCCAACACACACACAAACACAAAAAGCCATTAAGAGTAATCACGCTTTTCATTATAGGTAAACACAACACATGCACCCATACAAGAGTGAACCTGTGACCTCACCCTCCTGTCCCTTGGGCAAGGGGATGCCATTTGGCCCAATGATCATTGACAGCTAAAGTCATCTCCAAATTCTGGAATTTTCAGATCATATGGATCGTCCCACAATACTAGTCCATTCTATAGCTTATAGAAAGAACAATGGAAAGTTCTATATTATCTAGAACAACAGCCTGCTAGACCACATAATTGTTTAAATAAGAACAAATATGAAAAACAAGGAAAAAGGCTGAGTGCATACAGCTCGCATGTTTGCATAGGTGGGATCCAAATTAGGTACTTCAAGGCCACGCAAAGCGCCAGTTAGCCACTCACATGCTTCTATATTTTGAAGCATACAAGCCTCATCAAATGAACCTCCTGTCAAACATGCTGCATACTACAACCAAGGAAATGTCATTAGAAAGACCAACAAAAGCCTAAACAAGTGACCAAAATCAAAAAAGTAATCCAATTTTTAAAAAGAAAGATCAACAAAGTACCTCTGAAGGGACACGCAATCGTTCTAGAAGCTTATCAAGTTCCTCAATGAGAGATTTATTATTCACAGATTGCATCTCCAACTTGTTATTGCGGGTTTCTATCTGGATATGAGTCAAGAAGGTTACAGGCCAACTTAAGAAGAGTCAAGCACACAAGTTAATAACTTGCCTGTTCAAAATCATGCTAAATACATAACTTTCAAAAGCAAAAATATCATTTAGTGTGAAAAGATTAGCCATGTTGGTAATTACTCTTTAGACAAACCCTAATACAATTATGATAGCAATTCAAGTCAAATCCAGTGGGTGGCAGCAATAAAGCTGCATTTTTTTCATCAACAAAGTCCAAGTGACCAAAACCTCAGGCAGAAGGCAGCTACATGGCCTTGAGCAGGGACACATTGATAAATATGCACATCTTTGTGCATGCAAGGTTTTTTTCCTTTCTTTCTTTTCTTTTTTGGGGAGGCGGGGGGGCTATATCATTTCAGTTGAGTGTAAGAATGTGGTTTGTTCCCTTACAAGCTAGGTAAACAAAAAAAGTGGGCCAGCCAGGAATACAAGAGAAACATCACATGAACACAATTAGTATGTAGAAGTCCCTACCGACTCAATGTCCTCTCTCATGTGCCTAAGTTTCACATTAAAGATGCCTAACCATTCATCCATGTCGTCAACACAATTTGTTGCTGCTTCAAGCCCTTGCAATACCTGCAAGACCCACAAATCAAAAATAAATCACAACACTAGCTGTCATCTTTAAGTGACCATAAACAGCAGAACCATTCATCAAGTGTTCCAGAAAAAAAGAGAATAAAAATCACCTCATCTATTAAAGGTTCACTTTCCAAAATGGCATGCACATTTGCAGCTTCCAAAGCCAGTAGCTCTCTCTTCAACCTTTCAGAAAATGCCTCTGCCTCGCCAATGCCCATGACATAACTGCAAGCCACACCAGTTTTGGAAAACTCAACCTTTTTTTATTTTTTTTGATAAGTGGAAAACTCAACTGTATTGAGAAAGTTTTAACAAATAGAACTATAAGAGTGGTGCAAGAAAGGTGGTAATTGTCTTTCTTTTTCAGTAATAACCAGAATTAGCATTTAAGAATTTCAAATAGTAAGAGTATAACACTACAACTCTCAAACTATTCTTCATCAGTCAAGAAAAATTAGGATGCAATCAGCAATTCCTTCTTCAACAAGAACATGAAATCCAACCAAAGCCCTAGGTCTACCAAACTTCAGGACATTAACAGAATATGGAACTAAAAGAAAATAAAATAATATCCTGCAAATCTTCTATGGAAAAGGTAGATGAGAACAAAAACGGAGTAGCCCACTTGGCATTTTCTTCAGTACAAAAGCTGTATGAAATGGATATTTCTTGGTCCACTAGTGCCTCCAAAATCAGAAGACAATTGTATACAAAGCCTTTTACGGCCAGTTATGCTTGATGGAATAAAAATTGCATTGCGAAGAAACATTGAACTGCAATATTATGATTTCACTTAATTAGACGTGGCAAACATTAATTCTGTTTATTGCACCCGTGGGATAATGTAGATATAAATTTTTTTTTTGATATGTAGATATAATTGATATTAACATGAGGTAAACTCAAGCACACTGGCATTGTCGCATGCACTGTATATACCAGATAATCCACCAGTAGGAGAGATTTATTCAAGTTGAAGGCACCACAATGTCAAGATGATGCCAAAATAAACATAGGTAAAATCTTTTAAAAATGTGTGAACCATCATTTAAAAGAATAAATTACTAACCTATTATGGCGTGTACTGGCATCAATGCAGATTGCAAACCCCAGCTAGTTTGCATGTCTAAACTATTTATCAAAAAGCACACATGTCTAAACCCATTTCCATTTATCTAGACCTCAAAGCATAGATTCTAAACAGTTGAAGTCAAAGTATGGTCTCCACCTTTTAAGATTCTGTTTTTGTTGTTTTTGTTTGAAATTGAAACTCATACTGTTGAGAAAATTTCAATAGTCTTTGTATTGTTAGTATATATCTTGATCAAATGACAACAGGCACTCTTTATCAAATATCAACCATCCATCCCAAATTAACCAAACAACAATAGAAGACACAAATAAATAGTTCCACCTCAGAACAAAGAAAGCTAACAATACATACGTTCCCAAAAGAGCCTCCATATCCTCCTCCTCAGCCTGGGAGACAAGTTCTTTTTCAACGGTCACTTTCAAGTCACTTTCAGTCACTGCCGCTGCGACTGGCCCATCCTGTATGTTCCTTTGAGTACTCGCTACGGGTGTATTTTCCTATTCAACAGATAATGAAATGAGGTTTAAGTCTGTTAGACTATAAAACTTCACATGAGATAATCAGAATGGAAGAAGATCATCATATACACCTTCGCCCAAAGAGCCATCTCCACAACATCTATGCCAACAACTTTGGGAAGACGACCCAGTACATCTTTGCAGATATTTAAGATACAAAACAAAAGGCGGTTCCTATAAGAAAATAGATGCATAGAGAGAATCAGTAACTAAATACAATTTATTCCCTACGCAACATGATAACACCATAAAATAGGATATACTTAAGTGTGCATTGCTCCCATGAAATTACCTATCATCAATATTGCGCATGGTCCATTGAGGTGGAGCAACACTTTGGCTTCTGAGGTTGTCGAAACCCTATAAGCATTTCAATCAGAAACTAAGGGGAGAAAGAGTCTGTGTTTGTATGGGTATTGTAGTGATATACACAAAGAAAAAGAAAAACCAATCTTCAGAGATTTCGTGTAAAAGTTTCTTCTCATTTTGGTAGAGAGCTACATGCATATTCTTTGACACAAACTGTCCTCAGGCAGTGTTTAGGCAATTGGAATCCACATGTAACATAGAGTTGTATCAAAGGCACATTAGAGATTCAGCATTACCAGCGTAAATGTAAATCCACTGGGATCATTCGCTATAACCTCAACCTTTGACAGATGCTTTAACTTGTACAATTTTGCAGGCTGCAAATGCAAGCAATTTCCTCAAAAAGTTAAATTAAAAAGATGATTGGAAATATTTACAGAATAAAAAATAGATAGGTAGTAATGCAACTCACTTTTGACACAAACTATCCTCTCTTTTCAAATTTTATTTGAGTGGATAGGAAGTAACATTGCCTTCTGTCACCAATGCTTATTCTCTTTTTCCAAAGTGCATAATTTTGTTAGATCACACAAGCCTAGAAGTTGACAGAGCCAGCCTCATGGGTCCTAAACTTGCAACCAAACAGCTGACAAGTTGTGGCCAGCAATGATATATTGGGCTTTTGTGAGGCATGTGTTCATATTACTATGCCTATATCCATTTTAGGATAATAGAGTTCAAAAACATTTTGAACAGTTCTGCAATGAATTAAATCAAAGTAAATTTGAAAATTACCTCAAGAACTCCTCCAGTAGAATATTTCAAGACTCGAAGAAAAGCTTTTATCCGCTGACCTTTCGATTTTGCTGCACTATCCACACACATTCATTAACAATGCCACACAAATCAAATGCCATAAATGAAACTTGCGGATCATTTTAACATGTGGTAGATTAAATATCTCTATGTAAACGGATGTGAGGGTGTATGTATATACAAGACTTACCATTATTTTTTTTCTTCATATATATAGTACAGAACACAAGCAAACCCTAAAGAAGCTTGAGAGTGCTTTAAACAACAAGAACATAAAGATGGAAATGCCAAATCACACCTATTTATGCTGTCATGTTAAACTACTATGTTAACTACATATATTGAAACTTTTGCAAATTCTTAAATTTCTCTTTCGTTAGTATTGATGATTACCTAGAGTAAAATTTCCTTGGGTAAGATTAACTTCTGCCTTAAAGCATTCCAGTAGCATGAAATCTTAAAGTGCTTGCTTCAATCAACTTATGCCTCCCAAGTGCTTCAATTTGGTAAGAACTAGGGATATCTGTGCCATCTTTATAATTCCAAATTGCAATCACAGCCTTATGGTTTTGATATGATCGAGAGTAAAGGCAACAAAGTCATACCTTCACTCATATCTTCGAATGTCCAGCACTTTCCCACCTATCCTACCAATCCCTCGCCAATACCATTGTTGCAACAACAATTTTAACTATGTAGAGACCACGGTAACAAAATCTAGATTTTTTTTTCTTTTTCAAAATTATTCCAGCAATAAGAACCTTACAAAATTATATATATATATATATATAATTATTTTATTATTAGGAAACATCTAAATGATTAATCACCACTTCAGGGTGAACTCTATGTGGCACCAATTTAAATTTACAATGAACCGCATTTTCGCTTTCAACATTCCCCAACGACACAAGTTCAAAAGAATTGAAATTAATCATATTCCAGTCAAACGGGACAAAATTCACATCTTAAATTGGGATAAAACTGACAGATGAGGATAATCACATAGCTCAAGCGCAAGAAATGGTAGTACTACGCACTGGAGAGAGCGAGAACCCTGGGCTTGGCCATCTGACGGCCCAGCTTGCCGGACTTGCCCCAGATCCCTCGGCTCTTGGCCACGCGGATCGACATCACGATCTTCTGCTTCGTTCCCTCGATCGCGGCCTCGCATGCTCGCCTCAGCTCCTCGTCGTCTGCGCTCGATTTCGCCATTTTTTGATTTTCACCTTTCGAGTCTTGGATTCACACAGAAAAAATAGAGAAATATCGGTGGGAAAAGGAAGCAAAAATTGAAGATAAAAAAGTTGTGCATGTGCCAAAAAAATAAAGTCCCGGGTTCGTAGAATTGTTTACGGGTCAGTTATTGGGTCTTATGACAACTGGACTGGGTCTGGGTTCGTTCCTTGCAANGAACCGCATTTTCGCTTTCAACATTCCTCAACGACACAAGTTCAAAAGAATTGAAATTAATCGTATTCCAGTCAAACGGGACAAAATTCACATCTTAAATTGGGATAAAACTGATAGATGAGGATAATCACATAGCTCAAGAGCAAGAAATGGTAGTACTACGCACTGGAGAGAGCGAGAACCCTGGGCTTGGCCATCTGACGGCCCAGCTTGCCGGACTTGCCCCAGATCCCTCGGCTCTTGGCCACGCGGATCGACATCACGATCTTCTGCTTCGTTCCCTCGATCGCGGCCTCGCATGCTCGCCTCAGCTCCTCGTCGTCTGCGCTCGATTTCGCCATTTTTTGATTTGTGCCTTCCGAGTCTTGGATTCAGACAGAAAAAACAGAGAAATATCGGTGGGAAAAGGAAGCGAAAATTGAAGATAAAAAAGTTGTGCATGTGCCAAAAAAATAAAAAATAAAGTCCCGGGTTCGTAGAATTGTTTACGGGTCAGTAATTGGGTCTTATGACAACTGGACTGGGTCTGGGTTCGTTACTTGCAATTGTTTTGTTTGAAAAAGTGTTTGGATTTAATATAAAAATGTGAAAAATATTTTTAATTATTTTTTTAGTGCAGTTCATATTTAAGGACAATGGTAAATATAAATTAAGTCCTTGAGTAAATCCGCATGTAAGAAATAATACTCTTTTCGGCATTTAGGATATTTATTTATCTATTTAGAATGTGTTTGGTAATACGATTTTGCCTAATCAAAATAGTAGAAAATATATTATTCGAGGTGCGTTTTAAACAATTACAATTTGAAAATATATATAAAGAATTTTTTATTTTTTGGATAAAAAAGTTTTCAAATAGCAAGCATTCAATATTTTTAAGAGGAAACTACATTTTACCCCCATGAACTACAACGTGTTCGCACTTTTCCTCATAAATTGCTAACTATGCTACTTTGTCCCCATGAACTACCATTTTGTGCTAAAAAACTCATTCCGTCAGTTAAAGTCATTAACTCAAACAGTTAACCCGTTACTTTGCATCACTTTGCCCCATGAATTACAATGCATTGTCACTTTGCCCCCATGAACTACATCACATTATCACTTTACCCCCATGAATTATAACGCATTGTCACTTTGACCATTTGAGTTAACGGCTTTGACTGACGGAATGAGTTTTTGGGCACAAAATGGTAGTTCATGAGGGCAAAGTAGGACAGTTGGCAATTCATAGAAGAAAAGTGCCGACCCGTTGTAGTTCATGGGGGCAAATATATAGTTTCCCCTATTTTTTAGTTTTATAGGAAACACATTTTTAAAATCTATGATTTTGCAAACTCAATCAGACCCTTACTAAGTTATATCACAAGCACAATCCAAGATTTTCTTTGAAAAATATAAATGATGAAAACAAATTAATTATTGTGCATCGAAATCTTGGGCCTTTTTTTGGGGGGAAGGGAGAGTGAGGGGGTGGTTCTTAGAACACTAAGAGTAGCTTTCCTTGATTTTTTTTTAAAAAATAATAATAATAATAATAATAAAAAGGGAAAACTTCAGAATACCCTCCAATCTTCCACCCGTTTACACAATCAACTCATGAACAAAAAAAACTCACTTACCTCCCTAATCTTTCATTTTCTCTCACTTAAGTAATTTGCCCATTATACCATTCACTCCAAAATTACTCCGTTTTGCCCAAAACAGCATAATTTTGACCATTTTAGGGTTTTAGTTTTTATTTTTTTTAAAGGAAAATATTAAAAAAAAAATTAAAAATGGAAGAATAGAAATCGAGCCACCCCCTTGCCCAAAAATGGGGTAGCCGGACCACCCCATTTTTGGCCAAGGGGTGGCTGGAGCAACCCTCTACGGCCGGTATGGGGTGGCCGAAGCCACCCCCAGGCCCCCGAACCACCTCCAAAAGCTCAAACCCTTCTCTTTTTTTTGGCCTTTCAAGGTGGCCGGACCACCCCCAAGGGCCTGGGGGTGGCTTCAACCACCCCATACTGGCACCGGCCGTAGGGGGTGGCTTGGAGCCACCTCTTGGCTGGTCCGGCCACCCCATTTTTGGGCAAAGGGGTGGCTGGAGCCACCCTGATTTCCTCCACTTTTTTTTTATTATTATTTTAATTTCCTTCCTTTTTTTAAAAAAAAAAAACTAAAATCTTAAAATGGCCAAAACTACGCCGTTTTGGACAAAACAACGTCGTTTTGGGCGAGCCCAAAACGGCATAATTTTGGAGTGAAATGTATAATGGATAGATCACGCCAAAAGGGTCTTAAGTGAGAGAAAATGAAAGATCATTGGAGGTAAGTGTGAGTTTTTTGTCGTTTATGGGTTGATTGTATAAACGGGTGAAAGATTGGGGAGGTCTTCTGAAGTTTCCCCTAATAAAAAATAAGGGAACCAAATTACTTTTTAGTTCATTGTTTAAAAAGTAATCCTACATTTAAAGAAATCTACTGCAGATGCTCTCAAATGATTCTGGTTTATTACAACACATGATACCCTTTGATGAGGAGATGTTGTCATATGAATAAAAATTCCAAAACAGTTTGCCCGACCACTAGAATTACCATGTCAAACTCTTTTTAAGATTGTTTTGCTTACGATATATTGTTCTCCTATGAAAATCTTATGAAATTAGGCTATATCAATAAAATTTGAGCATCCAAATTTCAGGAATTCCAATCTATCAACTCAAAAATAGATTAATATTGAGCCCCACTTTCATGAATACCGCAATAGTGAGCTAACTCATATGGTCTTTAATTATATAATATATGTTCTACATGAGGCTTTGAGCCTCCTTTGAGATGCTTTTACATCTTGGACTTTCTCCTGTCAAGAAAGAATTATAAATATATTGCGAACAAAAAAATCAAGCAAGGCAGTAACATTCCATAATCATCATCCTTGGATTGTTTGTGATCGATTTGGAAATCTAAGTTGAAGTTTTACGCGGTAGGATGCATCCACGTCAAAGGGTTGGCGATCGGTCTGAGCAAAAACAGCAAGTCCACGTGCAAAGGCAAAAGACCCTGTCCCGCCCACCACAGTGAGTTGTTCTCTGTCCTTATGAGCAACATGCTTGGCCTCGACACTAAGGCTGCCGGAGTACTCTGACGTGTCGAATGTCAGATATATGATATTGAATGCCGAGTGAGCAAACTCTTCGACAGGAACTATAAAGCTCTGAGCTTTTCCCACGACCCGGGAAGTGTTCTCAGGTCCCTCTGTGAGCGTGCGATGAAAGATGAATGCTTCAGCATCTGATCTTGCCACGGGCTGCGAGGTAGAGCTTACAGTGTGCGGTTGTTGGATGTATAGGGATAGAGCCAACCATGGCGGCCTTGTGTGGGTCTTTGAAGACTTTCTGTGGGGCGTCGGCGAGAGAAAAGACAATAGAAGGACTACCAAGATGGCCAAAGAGACCGTGGTGCAAAATATAACTCTAGCAAGCATTTTGCAGCAGGGGTCTCCTTATCAAAAATCAACATTTCTTCTGCACTTTAATACTTCAATGGGTAAAGTAAACGTTGGTGAAGTGAACTTACTCCACATTGCTAGATGTTTTGGCAACCTAATCCACTTCTTCAACCTAAACCAATCATATTAAATGCATTCTTCCCCCAAGTTGAGTGGAACTTTATGGTTAAGAAATATGTGCATAGAGACCAACACTCGAAATAAAATAAGATCATTGAATCATTTCATGATTTTTGAAGCAGAAAGTGAGAATGAGCATGTAAAACTAAATAAAAATTATATTCGCACACCTACATGAATCCAACCAAGGGTCCAAGAGGAAAGAGAGATAATCTGTCTTGAACTTCAAATATTTCCTCTTTACTCAAAGTTCGACACGTAAACAGAGAGGGGTTTCACTTTGTTACTGTTGATGTCACATAAATACAAGTTGTATATGATAAAATGCTGCCGCTCAAAAAAATTGAGACATCAAAGACCAAACATTCGAGCATTTTTATTAATGAAGCCAAATTGACTTTTGTATTCTACAGACTACAGCATATCCATTTAAGTGGAAAAAAAAAATGAAACATTATTTGCGCCCAGAAAAGTCCACAGTGCTTTATTTGGTCGACTCATTATCAACAACTGGAAAATGTTGTATCCCTTTTTCTCTGTGTGAAATTTTAATTAAAAGATACAATCATATTAAATGCATTCCTTCCTAAGTTGAGTGGCACTTTATGGTTAAGAGGCTAGAATTTTATAATGTTCTACTCCTTATGATCCAGGAAAGGCTGGAGTATGTGTCTTTACATCCCCCTATTGAGAAATATAGATCGAAATTGAAGTATTTTTTTTTTGACAAGTGGACCAGTTGTGGACTTCCTGCAAAAAAGAGAAAATGGTTACCAAAAATCCGCCGATCCCCGGAAGGACCAGGGACACTCCGATGCTTAAGTCAGTATATTATTTGAGAATAAACTGAATGAAAAAGCTTTTGGATAAAGAGTGTATCTGAGCATGGATGTCTTTTCGTTTATAGGATACTTCCTAGAGATGCAATTATTTTCCATGTAGCGGACTTGTGCCATTATTTTAATGTAGTGAGTAATTATACCTTGTATAATGCTCTATCTTAATGGGGTTGCCTAAGTAGGGCCATGATATCTGTAAGGAGTAGTTGAAGACCAAAGCCGCCCACAAAGTGTTTACTAGGGGATCAAAAAAGGAAAGGAAACGCTGATAGCCGTAATCCATGCTCTAACAATGAAGAAGTAGAATGGTAACATATTGATGTTCCTACGCAATTTCAACCACCACCACATAACATATGGAGAGATTAACTGATCCAAGGAACAGAGCTTCTGCTAGAGCTGCACAACTGAATCAATCAATGCTGGAGATTATTCCACCTAAAGGGGTCTTGAGCTTCAACTGATCCTAACCAGTAATACATCATTATTTTGTCACTTGCGTTGGGGAGAACATCGTAATGCAAGAAAAGTCATGAGAGGAAGAAAGGTTGAGGCACGAAGAACACTTCATTCCCAGCTAAAGTTGCAATAATAGATTTATTAGAAAGGGGACCTAGACTAATCAGCACAACACATAAGAAATGGGACCAAAAACAAGCATGCGACTCTGTCATAGACAACTGCCTATAAAGAGCAGGTTTATGATCCAAGAAAGGCTGAAGTATATGTCTTTTACATCCCTTATTGAGAAATATGGATCGGAATTGAAGCAATTTTTTAGACAGGTGGACCAGTTATGGACTTCCTGCAAAAGAGAGAAAATGATTATCAAAAATCCGTCGATCCCTGAAGAGCCGGAGACACTCCGATGCTTAAATCAATATATTGTTTAAGAATAAACTGAATGAAAAAGTTTTTGGTTAAATAATGCATATCGGAGCATGAATGTCTTCTTGTTTATAGGAGACTTCCTAGAGATGCAATTATTTTCCATGTAGCGGAGTAGGGCCATGACATCTGTAAGGAGTAATTGAAGACCAAATCTGCCCACAAAGTATTTACTAAGAGACTAATAAAGGAAAGGAAACGCTGATAGCCATAATCCATGCTCTAACAATGAAGAAGTGGAATAGTAACATATTGATGTTCCTACGAAATTTCAACCACCACCACAAAACATATGGAGAGATTTAACTGATCCAAGGAATAGAGCTTTTGCTAGAGTTGCACAACTGAATCAATCAATGCTGGAGATTATTCCACCTAAAGGTTGGTCTCGAGCTTCAACTGATCCTAACCAGTAATACATCTTTATTTTGTCATTTGCAGTGGGAAAGAACATCTTAATGCAAGGAAAGTCATGAGAGGAAGAAAGGTCGAGGCATGAAGAACACTTCATTCCTAGCTAAAGTTGCAATAACAGATCGATTAGAAAGGGAACCTAGACAAATTAGCACAACACATAAGAAAGGGGACCAAAAAGAAGCATGCGATTCTGTCATAGACAATTGCCCATAACGAGTGGGTTTATGATCCAAGAAAGGCTGGAGTACGTGCCATTACATCCCCCTATTGATAAGTATGGATTGAAATTGAAGAAATTTTTTTTGACAGGTGGACCGGTTATGGACTTCCTGCAAAAGAGAGAAAATGATTACCGAAAACCGTCGATCCCCGGAAGGACCGGGGACACTCCGATGCTTAAGTCAGTATATTGTTTGGGAATAAATTAAATGAAAAAGTTTTTGGTTAAAGAGTGCATATCTAAGCATGAGTGTCTTTTTGTTTATAGGAGACTTCTTAGAGATGCAATTATTTTCCATGTAGCGGACTTATGCCATTATTTTAAAGTAGTGATTGCTCTATCTTAGTGGGATTGCCTAAGTAGGGCCATGATATCTGTAAGGAGCAGTTGAAGACCAAAGCCGCCCACAAAGTATTTACTAAGAGATCAATAAAGGAAAGGAAACACCGATAGCCGTAATCCATGCTCTAGCAATGAAGAAGTGGAATGGTAACATATTGATGTTTATACGCAATTTCAACCACCACCACAGTACACATGGAGAGATTAACTGATCCAAGGAAAAGAGCTTTTGCTAGAGCTGCACAACTAAATCAGTCAATGCTGGAGATTATTCCATTTAAAAGTTGGTCTCGAGCTTCAACTGATCCTAACTTGTAATACATCTTTATTTTGTCATTTGCAGTGAGGAAGAACATCTTAATGCAAGGAAAGTCATGAGAAGAAGAAAGGTCGAGGTACGAAGAACACTTCATTCCCAGCTAAAGTTGCAATAACAGATTCATTAGAAAGGTGACCTAGATTAATCAGCACAACACATAAGAAAAGGGACCAAAAAGAAGCATGCGACTCTATCATATACAACTGCCTATAAAGAGCGTGTTTATGACCAAAGAAAGGCTGGAGTATGCCTTTACATCCCCCTTTTGAGAAATATGGATCGAAATTGAATCAATTTTTTTGACAGGTGGACCAGTTATGGACTTCCTACAAAAGAGAGAAAATGGTTACTAAAAATCCGCCGATCCCCGAAAGGACCCAAGACACTCCGATGCTTAAGTCAGTATATTGTTTGAGAATAAACTAAATGAAAAAGTTTTTAGATAAAGAGTGCGTATCTGATTATGAATGTCTTCTCGTTTATAGGAGACTTCCTAGAAATGCAATTATTTTCCATGTAGCATATATGTGCCATTATTTTGAAGTAGTGAGTAATTATTCCCTGTATAATGCTCTATCTTAGTGGGATTGCCTGAGTAGGGCCATCACATCTGTAAGGAGCAGTTGAAGACCAAAGCCGCCCACAAAGTATTTACTAAGAGATCAATAAAAGAAACGAAACGCTGATAGCCATAATCCATGCTCTGACAATGAAGAAGTGGAATAGTAACATATTGATGTTCTTACGCAATTTCAACCCCCACCATAGAACATATAGAAAGATTAACTGATCCAAGGAACAGAGCTTCTGCTGGAGCTGCACAACTGAATCAATCAATGCTGGAGATTATTCCAGCTAAAGGTTGGTCTCGAGCTTCAACTAATCCCAACCAGTAATACATCTTTATTTTGTCATTTGTAGTGGAGAAGAACATCTTAATGCAAGGAAAGTCATGAGAAGAAGAAATGTCGAGGCACGAAGAACACTTCATTCCCAACTAAAGTTGCAATAACAGATTGATTAGAAAGGGGACCTAGACAAATCAGCACAACACATAAGAAAGGGGACCAAAAAGAAGCATGCGACTCTGTCATAGACAACTGCCAATAAAGAGCGTGTTCATGGTTGGAGCCTATTATTCAAACATCCATTCTCATTTTTTCCTCTTGAGACTAAATGTTAGTAGTTTACCAAACAAACCCTATTTGCCTGCTTTTAGATAAACATATTGATGTTCCAACACAATTTCGACCACGACATAACATATGGAGAGATTAACTGATCCAACCTCCACCTGCGAATAGGACATATTTTCAAAGAACTTCCTCATCAGTATCCCAAAAATCTTCACGAAATAGGAAACTACACGTCACAAAACCATGAAACGGCAAAAGAAGCTATGTTACTTGGTCTTCAAATATCCGCCCAGAACTAGAAAAACTTTAGATTGCAGACCCGGTTGACATGTAAGGCACCGACATACTAACTTTGTGTAATATATTAATAAGCTTTGATCTGAGATTACTGAATAGTTGCACAAGTCCAGCAATATAACTTAAATCAATCCAAATCTCAAACGACTAATGTCAGTCACAAGATGTTAAAGCAAAAACCTGCGTTTTAACTTTCCAAAGACGATTCGCACAGAAATTGAAGTCCAAAGGGCCATGCTCGTTACTGCCCACATGAATCAAATAACAATAGAAACAAAAGAATAGGACGAGGGACAGTCGTAACTTCATTCTAGAATTCATGATCCCCTTGGATCATAATGCCTAAGAAAAGCAATCACACGCAGCATTAAAACAAGAACAAAGAAAAATTAAAACAAGCAGAAAACTAGACTTCTTAAAAAAAATGACAGGAAAAGAAAACTTATTTCGATCAATATTTACGCCTCCTTGTAGATATGTTAGCACCAAATCCCTCACAGACCTTTTCAGACTTGCAACTTGCAAGAATAGTCAGACCAAACATAATCGAACAATATATAGTATATTTCCAAATAACTATGAAACCCTAACTTTTCTTTATACCATTAAGACGCATAAGCAAGAAGCAAAAGTCGATCCTTTTACCATCTGACATCAATTCTCCCTTGACAAGCCGTGTAAGACCCAAATTGGTAACATTGATGATGGTTCAAGAAGCTATGCATCAAAACCTAGCATGAAGAAGATCTTCCCTAAAAGTGATCACCAAGGTCTTGAAAGAAAATCCTATGAAGAAAACCTCCTCTGAAAGCAATCGCGAAATTTGTAATGAAGAAAATCAAAATATTTCCCGCAAGCGATCAGCAACGTATTGGAAGAAAACCCAATTCTGTGACAAAGATGCATCCAAACCAAAAACATAAACAAAACTTTCCCTTAAAGCCATCACACCAAGGAGATACTGCAAGAAAACCTTTCTTGAAAGCCTTTACTAGCTTACTTGATAGTAAATTTAAAATGAAACCCTTAAAGATCCCAATAATCACCAGAAAATTTAAAATGAAAGCCGCCCTGTATAACCGCTCAACCTTGGGTAACTGCAACGAGAGACAATTAATGGCGGTAGAGCTCCAGAGATTCGGACGGAATCCTGCTATTTTTTTTTTTTTTTTTAATGGGTTGGAGGCAGCTGATCAAGAAAATAGGGTGAAGATAAAGAAGTTTCCTCTATGTTGGGTGGAAGAATTGCAGTAAAACTACTAAAATCGAAGCTTTTCTTTTGTGTACTATTTATTATTATTATTATCATTTATCAAATAACACTTTAAAAAGAAATCAATTGACTTAAGTCCTTTCTGATTGTTTTGGTCTATCTTAAAGTTCTCTTGTTTTAATTTGGTTGTTTGGTGCCTCAACTTACATCTGTTGATCATAAAATGCTACACCCATTTTGTAAGTTGTAGTATCCCTAGTCTAGTCATCTCATTGAAAATTTTGTTGATGTTAAATATTATTGAGACAAGTTTTCTTTCAAATTGGATTGGAGGAACTTCCTTCAACCTGTCTATAAAAATGATATATCTCATTTTTTCTTTTTTCTTTTTTTAATAATATGTAATAACATATGTTTTAATATTATTTATTCCAACTTTATCCATATTATAAATATATATATTTGCATCTCACATGTTCAAATGACACATATCATTTTTATAGACTGGGTTAGAAAAAATTCTTCTAACCCAGTTTGAGGGAAAACTCTATCCATACTGGACTATTGGATGAGTTAAATTTTATTGGCACCATTTGAATTGTTCCGCTGGATCGGTCATCCTTCCTTTTTTCCCTTTTATTAGATTCAGATTTCTTACCTTTCATAGATTTAGTTACTATTCTTTAATTTAATACATATATAGATACACGTTAATAAGAAGTAGTGTATATTTAACACTTTTGTTCAAGAAAAAAAAAAAAAAAAACCGAAGCATTTGATTTGTCAGAAATATTATAGGATTTTGTTTAGATTGTAATTGAATGTATTCCAATTATGAGATTTGATTTTATTGTATTTGATTATGATCAAATCAAATTATATATTTTTTTTTATAAGTAAATCATTTTTTCTTTTTTTTTTGGACAAGTCCACGACCAAATCAAATTATATTTCAATACATTCAAATCTAATTTGATTTTATCTCTTACTATTAATTCATATCTCTTACCATTAATTATGATTAAAAAAAATTATTTGATTTGATATATATATTTTTTACATGTCTGCACAAGGAGAGGAAAAATGAATTTTTGAACTAGTAACTTTCGCTTCGTGAGATGTAATCCATAGACAATTAAGCTAACATTTGAAATTCAAACTAGGACCTCGATCTTCAACAAGAACTATGAAGCTTTGGGCTTTCCCCACGACCCGGAAAGTGTTCTCAAGTCCCTCAGTGAGCGTGCGATGAAAGATAAATGCTTCAGCATCTGATCTTCCCACGGGCAAGGTAAGAGATATTACTATGCCTACGTCCATTTCAGGATAATAGAGTTCAAAAGCATTTTAATGAATTAAATCAAAGTAAATTTGAAAATTACCTCAAGAACTCCTCCAGTGGAATATTTCAAGACTTGAAGAATAGCTTTTATCCGCTGAACTCTCGATTTTGCTGCACTATCCACGCACATTTATTAACAATGCCACACAAATCAAATGCCATAAATGAAACGTGTGGTAGATTAAATATCTCTATGTGAACGCATGTGAGGGTGTATGTATATACAAGACTTACCATTATTTTTTTTCTTCATATATATATAGTACAGAACACAAGCAACAAGAACATAAAGATGGAAATGCCAAATCACACCTATTTATACTGTCATGTTAAACTACTATGTTAACTACGTATATTGAAACTTTTGCAAATTCTTAAATTTCTCTTTCGTTAGTATTGATGACTACCTAATTCCAAATTACAATCACAGCCTTATGGTTTTGATATCATATCTTGGAATGTCCAGCACTTTCCCACCTATCCTACCAATTCCTCGCCAATACCATTGTTGCAACAACAATTTTAATTATGCAGAGACCACGGTAACAAAATCTATATATATATATTTTGTCAAAATTATTCCAGCAACAAGAAGCTTGCAAAATTATATATATAGTTTTTTTATTATTATTAGGAAACATCTTAATGATTAATCACCACTTACGGGTGAACTCTATGTGGCACCAATTTAAATTTACAATGAACTGCATTTTCGCTTTCAACATTCCCCAACGACACAAGCTCAAAAGAATTGAAATTAATCGTATTCCAGTCAAACGGGACAAAATTCACATCTTGAATTGAGATAAAACTAGCAAATGAGGATAATCGCATCGCTCAAGAGCAAGAAATGGTAGTACTACGCACTGGAGAGAGCGAGAACCCTAGGCTTGGCCACCAGCTTGCCAGGCTTGCCCTATATCCCTCAGCTCTTGGCCACGCGGATCGACATCACGATCTTCTGCTTCGTTCCCTCGATCACGGCCTTTCATGCTCTCTTCGGCTCCTCGTCGTTTGCACTCGATTTCGCCATTTTTTTATTTGTGCCTTTCAAGTCTTGGATTAACAAAGAAAAAATAGAGAAATATCATTGGGAAAAGGAAACGAAAATTGAAGATAAAAAATTGTGCATGTGCGAAAAAAAAAACATAAAAAGTCGGGTTCGTCAAATTGTTTACGTGTCAGTTATTGTGTCGTTTGGATTTAATATAAATGTGAAAAATATTTTTAAGTATTTTTTTAGAGTAATGTTACGGAGAAGCAATGTTTTACCAAACTATCCGCATGTTGCTTAGGTGTCCTGGTTAACAAACAAGGGTTCCAACATTATATATATAAAAAAAAATAATAAAAAAAAAAAATCAAACCCAAAAAGATTTCACGCATCTTTTCATTTCATTTTCAAAATTTTTACTCCCTCTTCCTCTCTCCCCCGAAACGCTGCCCGTCTCCCTCACCCAGTCGGTCACTGCCGCCACCGCCAAGTATTGATGCCGACCACCATCCAAACCATCCGGTGTTGAAACAATTTTTTCAAAGACTGGACCAGCTATAGACTTCCTGCAAAATAAAAAAAATAAATACCAAAAATCTGTCGATCCCCAGGAGGACCGGAGACACTCCGATGCTTAAGTCAGTATATTGTTTGAGAATAAACTAAATAAAAAAAATTTTGGATAAAGAGTGTGCATCTGAGCATGAGCATTTTCGTTTATGGGAGATTTCATAGAGATGTAATTATTTCCATGGACTTGTGCCATTATTTTCAACCCTGTAAAATGCTCTATCTTAATGAGATTGCCTGTGTAGGACCATGATATATGTAAGGAGCCATTGAAGACCAAAGCCGCCTAAAAAGTATTTACCCTTTTTTCTTTTCTTTTCTTTTCTTATTTTTTTATTTTTTTAAAGAGGCCTACAAAGTATTTACTAAGAGATCAATAAAGGAAAGGAAACACTGATAGCCATAATTCATGCTCTAACAATGTAGAAGTGGAATAGTAACAAATTGATGTTCCTACGCAATTTCAACCACCACCACAGAATATATGAAGAGATTAACTGATATAAAGAACAAAGCTTCTGTTAGAGCTGCACAACTTAATCAATCAATGATGGAGATTATTCCACCTAAAGGTTGGTCTCGAGCTTCGATCATAATGCATCTTTATTTTGTCATTTGCTGTGGGAAAGAGCATCTTAATGCAAGGAAAGTCATGAGAGGAAGAAAGGCCAAGGCACGAGAGAAAATTCGAGAACACTCATTCCCAGCTAAAGTTGCAATAACAGATTTTGATTAGAAAAGGGGACCTAAACTAATCAGCACAACACATAAGGGGACCAAAAAGAAGCATGCGATTCTGTCATAAACAAATACCTATAAAAGAGCATATTTGTGGTTGGAGCCTGTTATTCAAAAATCCGTTCGCATTTTTTCCTTTTTGAGACTAATTGTTAGTAGTTTACCAAACAGACCCTATTTGCCTGCTCTTAGATAAGCCTGTCAATAACCAAAGGCTAAAAAATGTAGTTGGACGCAAAAAACCACAATGATTATCCATATTATCCTTGTAATATTAGGAAGATAAAGTACAGCTTCTCGCCAAAGTCCCAATGCACCTCCCTAGTACAAAAAACACACTAATACAGACACTTCCTGTATACATATTAACATTAGCCTCTACAAATATCAAAATTTAAGGAACTGGATGCCACAAATCAGAAAAATATATGCCCAAATGATCCAATAACACAGGATATAAAAAATTACTTTGGAACCCCATCGCTTAAAGCCTGCAACTCCTCTACACAACTGACAGATCAATGAATCACAACACTGACTAAAGCTCCAATCTGCATAAGTTGCAACACGAAATGAGCACACCAACTTGATATCCTAACAAGCTGCTGGTACAAACAAGAACAGTGCCATTGAATACCAAAGACAATGCCAAAGAGCTGCAAAAGGGCCATCGCTCACCAGATTCTATCAAAGAAAAGAAACAACAAGCGGATCATGTTTATAGAACAGCATATAGTGAAACCTCTCAGCAACCATGAAATAAGAATGTGAAACTCCATTGTTTATTAGAGAGAAACGCTCACTTAATTCAGCAGACTTTACAGACCAAATACGAGAAAAAGATGAGAATTCACAAACTCCATTGCCTAAACATCACAAAGCCCAAATCACATCCCTCATCATCAGCATAGAGTCAGTTGTTACTTGGAGCTCAAATATTTGTATTGAACATTGAAGGCATTTAACTTGCATCAAGTAAGCTCACTCTCTTCGACTTGGAATTTGATCAGGCAACAATCTCATTCTATGCAGAGATTAAAACAAACCTAAAAACAGAGGTTAATTCCACACAAACCTCAAAATGCAACTCGCGTCAATCACAACGACAAAGCGAAGCCCTGTCCTTTTGCTGCCCAAAGATGATTATCCACAGAAACCAGGGGCTAAGTTCTAGTTGTTCCGCACCAGCAGCATCATTAAGAAAACCCAAATCAAAATTCATGTAGACATATCAACATCAAATTCTTTAAATATCGTAATTGCAGCAACTGCAAACCACAAATCACAAAACTGCTACATGCCTGAACCGTCCAAGAACATAGAAGACGTCCACAACTGACCCTAAACCTGTGCTCCATTCTGCCTTCTGTGTGAGAAGTTGCATGCAACATGAAAACAATTTAATAATTTTAAAACTAATGAAGAGCTAGGAAAAGTACGAGTAGATGCCGGTAGAAGCAAGAACCAGTACAAACATGCTGAGTAGTGCAGGAACACGTCGAAATGGGTTTAAAACTTGGGATGCATACACAGCTTTCAATTTTCTAATTTTTTTAGGAACTTACCAAAAATTACTGTTTCAGTTTCTCATTCAATTGCCCTTTGCTTTGTGTGATCAAAAACTCCTCTTCTTGTCCTACTGATCAGAAGCATAAGCAGTTTTATAATTCTATTCTAAGAACAGGAATTTCACTGATTCACGAGAACTAAAGAGGGGGAGAAAAGCATTTCACTAATTTCTGCAGAAAGCAACTTCAAAAACTCTTGCTCAATCATGAGAAAGCCCAAATAATATCCTCCACCTGTGAACAAATCAACGGCATATTTTCAAACAACTACCTCATCAATATCCCAAAAAACTTCATGAAATAGGAAACTACACGTCACAAAACCATGAAACAAACATCACAAGCAAAAGAAGCAATGTTACTTGGTCTTCAAATATCCACCCAGAATTGGAAAAACTATAGATTGCAGACCTGGTTGACACCCACCGACTTACTTTGTGAAATGTAATGAGCATTAATCTGAGATTACCACCGATTAGAGACAAGTCCAGCAATGCAACTTTAGGCCAACCCAAATCTCAAAAAGCCTAATGTCAACCACAAGAAGATGAAGCAAAACCTGTGTTTTTACTGTCCAAAGATGATTTTGCACACCACATACTGGTTATTCTCCCCAAGGAGTGAAACTAAAATACCAATAGAAACACGAAGACAAGACAAAGGGAGCCTAACTTCATTCCAGAATTCCTGATCCCCTTGGAACATAATGTCTAAGAAAAGCAGCCACAGGCCACAACATTAAAGCAAGAACAAAGAAAAATTTTAACAGGTAGAAAGAATTCCTTATAAAAAGGAGAGTAAAAGAAAACTTATTGCCACATCACACGGTTGACCAGGTATAAGAAAGCCCCAATCAACATCTCCTCTCCCAGTAGACATATTAGCACCAAATTCTTCACACTAAGAAATACAAGAGTAGTGAAACCGATAATCAAAGGACAAAATCAAACAATATAACATATTTCCAAATAACTATGAAACCATAACTCCTCTCCATAGCATTAGGACACACAAGAAAGAAGCAAAATTCCACCCTTTACTCCCCATGTAGAACAATCAACACAATTTGTGGCGATCTTAGCTGTGAAAGATTAACATCATATTGAAAGCAATCATAATCATCTTGAAAGACCCTACAAATTGAACCTCCTCAGAAAGAAATCACTAACGTATTGAAAGAACCCTAATATGTGATGAATTGCAACCAATCAACAAAAATATTTTGGCAAAAAACCTAAAGATGATAGGAATCAAGTAGCGATCATCACCTAACACAAGGAAGATCCTCTGTGAAATCGATCACTGTCTTCAAACAAACCCTAATATGTGAAGCATTCACCAATGTCTTAGAAGAAGCTCTAATATGTAACCAAGAAAATATTCCTAGCAAACAAATATAAAAGTATTGGAACAAACTATAAATTTGTAATATATTAATCTTTCACCAGTAATGCATCGAAACCTAACACGAAGATCTTCCTTGAAAGCAACCACCATTAAAGAAAGCCTAATCTGTGAAGAAAACATTCCTTGAAGCATTCACCAACATAGAAAAAGAAGACCTAATTTGTAGCACAAAACTTCCCCATGACGATCAACAAAGTACTTGAAGAAACTAAAAATATGTAATAAAGGTTATAGAAATCATCCACTAGCAATGCATCGAAAGCCAGAGCACTAAGAAGAGCTTCCCTGAAAGAGTACACTACCACCTTGAAAGAAACCCTAATTTCTCAGCATCATATTAAAAGAACCTCTGATTTGTAAAGACGGGAAACTTCCCTGCAAGCAAGCCATAACAAAGCTTTAAGAAATATAGATGCAAGATGAAGTGTTAAGAAAAGAAATTATAGAAGCAAAAAGGTTATTCTTCTGATATTACAGATAGAAATAACATAAAAAGGAGACAAAAGAGAGCTTATCCATATAGGTCCGAATCAAAACATCACTCCATAATGCAAGAAAGCCTCAATCAACGTTCTTCCTATGCATTCCATAATTGCAGAAACTGGACACAACAAATCATAAAACTAGTACATGCCCAAACTGTCCACAAACAAAGAAACACCCACCAAAGTTTGAACCCCCAAATCATAATTTTTAAAAAGATAAAGGAAACAAAAACCTATACATTACAGCACTCAGAGAGGAACTATGATTACAGCAGGCATCTCTATATCTGACAACAGCCAAATATGCTGGTCAAAGCTCCAATCTGGCATAAGAAGTCCCAACACAAAATGATTGAACTTAAAATTTTAAGATGTTGGAAGAAACAAGAACCAGGACAAACATGCTGAGTATTGCTGAAGTTCACAAAAATTGCGTAAATGCTACCTAAAATGCTATCTAAGCATCAAGTGTTAAATACGAAGCAATTGGAAATTTCTAAATTCATAATAACCAAGCCAGCCAAGCATAAAGATAAAACAGTTGCACATTTATGTTCCTCCATGAAATAGGAAACCACTTCACAAAAACATGAAACAACCTCACTTGGCATATATTGAAGCATATAATTTCTACCCAGAACTGGAAAAACTTGAGATTGCAAACCTGGTTGAACAAGGCACCCACTGAATTACTTTGTGCTGTGTAATGTGCAGCAATCTGAGATTACCAATTAGTTACACAAATCCAGCAATGTTCTGGTTATTTGCCCCCAGGAGTCAACGAAAATATCAACAGGAGGATGAAGTGACAGCCTAAGTTCATTCTAGATTCATGATCCCCTTGGAACATAATGCCTAAGAAAAGCTATCACAGGCCACAGCATTAACACAAGCAGGACGAATTCCATAAAAGAACGAGGGAAAAAGAGAACTTATCGCCACAACAAACTCTGTTGACCAACTACAAGAAAGCCCCAATCAAAATCTCCAATCCTTGTAGAAATATTAGCACCAAATTCTTCAAACATATTTAACTCCCCTCCATAGCATTCAGATGCATAAGCAAGAAGCAAAAGTACACGTTACTGCCTCAAATAAATTCTATTTTGACAAACAGTATCACGCAAAAGTGATACCCACCACATTGAAAGAAAGTCCTAATCTTTAACGAAAAAGACAAGCAGAACGAATTCCATAAAAAAACGAGGGGAAAAGAGAACTTATCACCACAACAAACTCTGTTGACCAACTACAAGAAAGCCTCAATCAAAATCTCCTCTCCTTGTAGAAATATTAGCACCAAATTCTTCAAACATATTTAACTCCCCTCCATAGCATTCGGATGCAAAAGCAAGAAGCAAAAGTACACATTACTGCCTCAAATAAATTCGATTTCGACAAACAGTATCACGCAAAATGGAAAACCTTGAAAGAAAGTCCTAATCTTTAACAAAAAAGGTTCTCCCCAAGATCAATCAACACAACCTGTAGCGATCTAAGCTGCAAATGATAAACAAAATATTGGGCAGAACCAAATTTGTTACAAGCATGATGGGAATTCTCTAACAGCAAACAAAGAAGATCTTCCCTGAAAGGTGACATCATATGTTGTGATGAAGAAAAGCCCCATGAAGCAATAATTGAATATCGAAAGAACCCCCAATCTATGAAGAGTAAAATCCTCCTTGCAAGCAATCAAAGTAAAATTTTCGGAATAAAACCTAAATTCATCACAAAGATGATAGATCAAGCAGTGATGTACCAAAACCTAACACGAAGATCTTCCTTGAAAGCAATCATGAAAGTCTTGACCCTATTGAAGTAAACCACCTCTGAAAGCAAAATCACTTCCATACTGAAAGAACCCTAATCTGTGACGAAGAAAATCTACCCTGCAACCGATCCACAAAACTTTTTTGGTAGAAAAACAAAAAATGATGGGAATCAAGTAGCGATGCATCACCTAACACAAAGAAGAATCTTGATGAAATCGATCACAAGCATCTTCAAAGAAACCCTTGCATGAAGAAGAAAACCTTCCCTGAAGCATTCACCACCATATCAGAAGTCCTTATACGTAACCAAGAAAATCCTCCCAGCAAACAATTAACGAAGTATTGGAAGAAGCTAAAAAACTGTAGTTATAAATTCCAACAACAATGCATCAAAACCTAACATGAAGAAGATCTTCCCTGAAACCCAACACCATCTCGAAAGAAACCCTAATTTGTGAAGAAGACGACTTAATTCCTAAAGCATTCACAATCGTTGAAAAAGAAGCCACAAGAACAATCACAAAGTATTGGAAGAAACTACAAATTCGCAATAAAGATAAAGAAATCTTCCACTAGCAATGCATGGAAACCCACCACGAAGAAGATAAGGAAAAGGTACATGTCTGAGAGAACAGCATATAGCATAGTTCTAAACAATAAGTGAAATAAAGAGGGAAAAAGAAAAGCATTTCACTTATTTTCGCAGAAAGTCCAAATTCACAAACTCAATTGCTCAAACTCGAGAAAGCCCAAATCCCAACCTCTACCTGTGAACAGATCAACATTCAAACATCTTCCACATTAGTTATCCCAAAAACTTCATGAAATACCCACCACTTTTGATTGCAGACCTGGTTTTGTGTAGAGCAACGTAACTTATATCGATGCAAATCTCAAAACACCAAATGTCAATCACAAGATGGAAAAGCAAAAACCTGTGTTTTTACTGTCCAAAGATGGTTTTGTGCAGAAATAGAAGTCAAAAAGGCCACATATTGGTTATTCAAACCCAAGAGTCGACTAACATACCAATAGAAACACAGCAAGGGGACAAAGGGGCAACCAAACTTCATTCTACAATTGAGGATCCCCTTGGAACAAAATGCCTAAGATAAGCAGTCAAAGGCCACAGCATTAAAACAAGAACAAAGAAAAAATAGAACAAGGAAAAAAGAATTATTTAAAAATTGACGGGAAAAGAGAACTTATTGCCACATCAAACTCTATTGACCAAGAAAAAGAATGCCCCAATCAATCTCTCTGCCATCTTTGTAGATATAATAGAACCAAATTCTTCACACAGCTTTTCAGAATTAAAAGAAAAGTTAAACAAAGAATCAATAACACACAATCAACAAAATCATACAACAGTCTTGCACAATCCAAATGATAATAAATGGCAATGCTGATCAAAGCGCCAATCTCTGCACAAAAGTCGCAACTAAATGATCAAACTGGAAATTTTAAGTTTTAAAATAAGTGAAAAGTGCAATTATATGCTGGTAAAATCAACAACCAGAACAAACATGCTGCGCACCGCTGCTTTTCATAAAAAAATGCACAAGCCCAACCTGAAATACATGCAATCGAAGCACCATGTGTCAAATACCAAGCAACTGAAATTTCTAAACTTATGATAGCCAAGCCAGCAAACCATAAAGACAACATTTATGCCGATTTAAAAAATAAAAAAATAAAGACAAAACTGATAACAATACCAATACCGTCAAGCCAACTTTGCAAGAACCCAAAGTTTTAAAAAGCCAATTGGCAGCAAAATGTATAAAATAAATCAAAACAAGGAATAGAGAAATGTCTAAGAGAACAACATATAGCAGACATCTAAAAAACACGTGGAATAAAGAGGGGGGGAAATTTCACTAAAATCCGCAGAAAAACCAACTTCAATAACTCTTGCTCAATCACGAGAAAACCCAAATCATAACCTCCACCTGTTCATTTCCAAACAACTTCCTCATCAGTATCCCAAAAAACTTCACGAAATAGGAAACTACATGTCACAAAACCATGAAACAAACATCACCGACAAAAGAAGCTATGTTACTCAGTCTTCAAATATCTGCCTAGAATTGGAAAAACTTTGGATTGCAAACCCAGTTGACAAGGCACCCACGGACTAACTTTGTGTAATGTAATGAGCAATAACCTGAGATTACCAAATTAGTGACACAAGTCTGGCAATGTAACTTATATCAATCCAAATCTCAAAACACTAACTGTCGATCACAAGATGAAAAAGCAAAAACCTGTGTTTTTACTGTCCAAAGATGGTTTTGTGCAGAAATAGAAGTCAAAAGGCCACATACCGGTTATTCAAACACAGGAGTCGACTAACATACCAATAGAAACACCACAAGGGGACGAAGGGACAAGCTAACTTCATTCTACAATTGAAGATCCCCTTGGAACAAAATGCCTAAGATAAGTGGTTACAAGCCACAACATTAAAACAAGAACAAAGAAAAAATAGAACAAGAAAAAAGAATTACTTAAAAATTGACAAAGATAGAGAACTTATTGCCACATCAAACTCTATCGACCAAGGAAAAGAAAGCCCCAATCAATCTCTCTGCCATCTTTGTAGATATATTAGCACCAAATTCTTCACACAGCTTTTCAGAACAACAAGAATAGTTAAACCAAGAATCAATAAATCAATAACACACAATCAACAAAATCATACAACAGTCTTACACAATCCATATGATAATAAATGGCAACGCTGATCAAAGCTCCAATCTGCATAAAAGTCGCAACTAAATGATCAAACTGAAAATTTTAAGTTTTAAAATATGTGGAAAGTGCAATTAGATGCTGGTAAAATCAACCACCAGAACAAACATGCTGAGCACCGCTCCTTTACATTAAAAAAATGCACACACCCAACCTGAAATACATGCAATCAAAGCACCATGTGTCAAATACCAAGCAACTGAAATTTCTAAACTTATGATAGCCAAGCCGGCAAACCATAAAGATACAACATTTATGCTGATTTAAAAAATAAAAACAAACTGATAACACCACCAATACCGTCAAGCCAACTTTGCAAGAACCCAAAGTTGTAAAAAGCCGATTCACAGCAAAAATCTATAAAATATATCAAAACAAGCAATACAGAAATGTATGAGAGAACATCATATTGCAGACATCTAAACACCGCGTGGAATAAAGAGGGAAAAAAAGAAGAAGCATTTCACTAATTTCCGCAGAAAGACCGACTTCGGAAACTCTAGCTCAATCACGAGAAAGCTCAAATCATAACCTCCACCTGTGAACAGGACATATTTTCAAACAACTTCCTCATCATAATCCCAAAAAAATTCACGATATAGGAAACTACAAGTCACAAAACCATCAAACAGACATCACCGGCAAAAGAAGCTATGTTACTCAGTCTTCAATATCCGCCTAGAACTGAAAAAACTTTAGATTGCAGACCTGGTTGACAAGTAAGGCACCTACAGACTAACTTTGTGTAATGTAATGAGCATTAACCTAAGATTACCAATTAGTGACACAAGTCCGGCAATGTAACTTATATCAATCTAAATCTCAAAAAGACCAAATGTCGATCACAAGATGGAAAAGCAAAAACCTGTGTTTTTACTGTCCAAAGATGGTTTTTTGCAGAAATAGAAGTCAAAAGGCCAAATACTGGTTATTCAAACCCAGGAGTCGACTAACATACCAATAGAAACACAGCAGGGAGCCGACAGGACAGCCTAACTTCATTCTACAATTGAGGATCTCCTTGGAACAAAATGCCTAAGATAAGCGGGCACAGGCCACAACATTAAAACAAGAACAAAGAAAAAATAGAACAAGGAAAAAGAATTACTTAAAAATTGACAGGGAAAGAAAACTTATTGCCGCATCAAACTCCATCAACCAAGAAAAAGAAAGCCCTGATCAATCTCTCTGCCATCTGTGTAGATATATTAGCACCAAATTCTTCACACAGCTTTTCAGAATTACAAGAATAGTTAAACAAAGAATCAATAACACACAATCTAACAAAATCATACTCCAAATGATAATAAATGACAATGCTGATCAAAGCTCCAATCTCTGCATAAAAGTCACAACTAAATGATCAAACTGAAAATTTTAAGTTTTAAAATATGTGAAAAGTGCAATTAGATGCTGGTAGAATCAACCAGAACATACATGCTGCGCACCGCTGCTTTTCATAAAAAAATGCACAAACCCAACCTGAAATACATGCAATCGAAGCACCATGTGTCAAATACCAAGCAACTGAAATTTATAAACTTGTGATAGCCAAGCTAGCAAACCATAAAGATACAACATTTATGCTGATTTAAAAAATAAAAACAAACTGATAACAATACAAATACCGTCAAGCCAACTTTGCAAGAACCCAAAGTTGTAAAAAGCCAATTCGCAGCAAAATCTATAAAATAAATCAAAACAAGGAATAGAGAAATGTCTGAGAGAACAGCATATAGCAAACATCTAAACAACATGTGGAATAAAGAGGGGGGAAAAATCACTAATTTCCGCAGAAAGACCAACTTCAAAAACTCTTGCTCAATCACGAGAAAACCCAAATCATAACCTCCGCCTGTTAATTTCCAAACAACTTCCTCATCAGTATCCCAAAAAACTTCACAAAATAGGAAACTACACATCACAAAACCATGAAACAGACATCACTGGCAAAAGAAGCTATGTTACTCGGTCTTCTAATATCCGCCTAGAATTGGAAAAACTTTAGATCGCAGATCCAGTTGACTAACTTTGTGTAATGTAATGAGCATTAACCTGAAATTACCAATTAGTGACACAAGTCCGGCAATGTAACTTATATCAATCCAAATCTCAAAACACCAAATGTCGATCACAAG
The DNA here is from genome assembly GCA_006937295.1 of Carpinus fangiana. Classification (NCBI taxonomy): domain Eukaryota; kingdom Viridiplantae; phylum Streptophyta; class Magnoliopsida; order Fagales; family Betulaceae; genus Carpinus; species Carpinus fangiana. The sequence goes on along the minus strand of CM017327.1, from coordinate 34,871,602 downwards.
ATGAAAAAGCAAAAACCTGTGTTTTTACTGTCCAAAGATGGTTTTGTGCAGAAATAGAAGTCAAAAGGCCACATATTGGTTATTCAAACCCAGGAGTCGACTAACATACCAATAGAAACACAGCAGGGAGACGAAGGGACAGCCTAACTTCATTCTACAATTGAAGATCCCCTTGGAACAAAATGCCTAAGATAAGCGGTCACAGGCCACAACATTAAAACAAAAACAAAGAAAAAATAGAAGGAAAAATAATTACTTAAAAATTGACAAGGAAAGAAAACTTATTGCCACATCAAACTCTATCAACCAGAAAAAGAAAGCCCCAATCAATCTCTCTGCCATCTTTGTAGATATATTAGCACCAAATTCTTCACACAGCTTTTCAGAACAACAAGAATAGTTAAACCAAGAATCAATAACACACAATCAACAAAATCATACAACAATCTTACACAAATCCAAATGATAATAAATGGCAATGCTGATCAAAGCTCCAAATCTGCATAAAAGTCGCAACTAAATGATCAAACTGAAAATTTTAAGTTTTAAAATATGTGGAAAGTGCAATTAGGTGCTGGTAAAATCAACAACCAGAACAAACATGCTGAGCACCACTCCTTTACATAAAAAAATGCACAAACCCAACCTGAAATACATGCAATTGAAGCACCATGTGTCAAATACCAAGCAACTGAAATTTCTAAACTTATGATAGCCAAGCCGGCAAACCATAAAGATATAACATTTATGCTGATTTAAAAAATCAAATCAAATCGATACCAACATCAATACCGTCAAGCCAACTTTGCAAGAACCCAAAGTTGTAAAAAGCCGATTCGCAGCAAAATCTATAAAATAAATCAAAACAAGCAATACAGAAATGTATGAGAAAACAGGCAGACATCTAAACAACACGTGGAATAAAGAGGAAAAAAGAAGAAGCATTTCACTAATTTCCGTAGAAAGGCCAACTTCAAAAACTCCAATCATGAGAAAACTCAAATCATAACCTCCACCTGTGAACAGGACGTATTTTCAAACAACTTCCTCATCAGTATCCCAAAGAACTTCACAAAATAGGAAACTACACGTCACAAAACCATGAAACGTACATCACCGGCAAAAGAAGCTATGTTACTTGGTCTTCAAATATCCGCCCAGAACTGGAAAAACTTTAGATTGCAGACCAGGTTGACATGTAAGGCACCGGCGGACTAACTTTGTGTAATATATTAAGCATTGATTTGAGATTACTGAATAGTTACACAAGTCCAGCAATATAACTTAAATCAATCCAAATCTCAAACGACTAATGTCAATCACAAGATGTAAGCAAAAACCTGTGTTTTAACTGTCCAAAGATGATATTGCGCAAAAATTGAAGTCCAAAGGGCCCATGCTCGTTACTGCCCACAGGAATCAAATAACAATAGAAACAAAAGAATAGGACGAGGGACAGTCTAACTTCGTGGATCATAATGCCTAAGAAAAGCAATCACACGCAGCAGTAAAACAAGAACAAAGAAAAATTAAAACAAGCAGAAAGACTTCGTAAAAAAATGACAGGAAAAGAAAACTTATTGCCGTATCCAACTCTGTCGATCAATATTTACGCCTCCTTGTAGATATGTTAGCACCAAATCCTTCACAGACCTTTTCAGACTTGCAAGAATAGTCAGACCAAACATAATCGAACAATATATAGTATATTTCCAAATAACTATGAAACCCTAACTTTTCTTCATACCATTAAGACGCATAAGCAAGAAAAAACAAAACTAGATCCTTATACCATCTGACATCAATTCTCCCTTGACAAACCGTGGAAGACCCAAATTGGTAACATAGATGATAGTTCAAGAAGCGATGCATCAAAACCTAACACGAAGAAGATCTTCCCTGAAAGTGATCACCAAGGTCTTGATAGAAAACCCTATGAAACAAACCTCCCCTGAAAGTAATCACTATCCTAATCTGTCGCGAAGAAAATCAACATTTTTTTTTTTTTTAAGAAAAACCAATGATAAGAAGCACTTGTACCTATGCATCACCTAACACAAAGAAGATCCTCCCAAAAACCGATCACCATCATCTTCAAAACCCTAAGTTGTGTAGAAGACCTTCCCTTAAGCATTCACCAACGCATTAATAAAGCCCTAATATGTAACCAAGAAAATCTTCCAATTAACAAAGTATTTGAAGAAACTACAAATTTGTATATCAAAACCTAACCCTGAAAGTGAAGACCACCGTAACGTTCAACGAAGTATTGGAAGAACTCACCAACGTAGGAGAAAGAACACCTAATTTGTAAAGAAGAAAACCAAAATCTTTCCTGCAAGCGATCAACAACGTATTGGAAGAAATCCCAATTCTGTGACAAAGATGCATCAAAACCAAAAACAGAAACAAAAGTTTCCCTTAAAGCCATCGCCAAGGAGGTATTGCATAATTGCAAGAAAACCTTTCTTGAAAGCCTTTACTAGCGCAATGAAAGAATCCCAAATTTGTAACGAGAAGGTCTTCCCTGTAAGCGATCAACAACATATTTGAAGAAAACCAAATCTGTAAACAAAGATGACAGAAATCTTCTACGGGGCTATGCATCAAAATCAAACGTTCCCTCAAATCGATCACAAACGTATTGAAAGAAAACCTGAAAGCGAGCCCGAATTTTATCAACGCAATCAATAGCGCACTGAACGCAATGAAAGGTAACGAATAAATACTTCCCTGTAAGGGATCAGAGCAACATATTTGAAGAAAACCAAATCTGACAGAAATCTTCTTCTGAAATCGATCAAAATCAAACGCTCCCTGAAATCGATCACAAACGTATTGAAAGAAAACCTGAAAGAGAACCCGAATTTTACCAACGCAATCAAAAGCGCACAGAAAAAAATCCTAATTTCTCAGAAAGAGAAATATTCCTTGCGAGCGATCTTCAATACCTATTTACCTACCACGAGGAAGAAGCGAGAATTTGGATGGATGAAATATGAGGGCGGGGGGGTATATTTATAGTCAGTCAAGGCGGTGTAAAGATAAAGTCCTACTCCTACTCAAACTCGATTTAGTTTTGACGCGGGATTCTAGTTGGCTTAAGGCCAAAGCAAATTGCCATTATTGTGGCACGTGTGTTGTTTCTGTGACGTAAAGTCCACGAACGCCAACGAAGACTTGGTTGGCGGGTGGACCGTGAATAAAGGCATCAATGAAAATCGCTTAAAAATTAAACGATAAGTCGGTGGCCATTCACTTTTTGGTTGTTGGGGGGGGGGGAGATGGGGAAGAAGCCGAGAAGGATCCTCTCCCTTTGAAATAAAATAGAGAGAATTAATTTAGTTATTTTTATGAAGTATTTTTGCCTAAATAAAAACAAAAAACTCAAAAATAACAAATTATTCTTTAAAAATAACTAACTTATTCTTCTCCGTCAATGAAATGAAGAGAATCCAAGTCCGTGGAAATGGGGGTAGACCAATGACCAAAAAAAGAAAATGAAGGAGTTTGAGGATTTGTTCTGCTGGATCCAGATTTATTACAGGCTTTCATCGATTTAGTCACTATTCTTTGGTTCAATATATATATATATAACACTTTTGTTCCAAAAAAAAAAACGAAGCATGTGATTTGCATGCTATTGTGCCCACTGCCCATCCAACAGTCAGATACATTATAGGATTTTGTTTAGATTGTAATGGGATGTATTCAAATTATGGGATTTGATTTTAATGTATTTGATTACAATCATCAAATTATATTTCAATACATTCAAATCTGATTTGATTTCATATCTCTTACCATTAATTTATAGGAAAATGTTAAATGTACAATAAAAATCTAACTTATGTCCTACTTCTCTTCTACATGGCAAACTTCTCTCCTACAAGACATTTAAAAAAAAAAATACCTATTTTCAACTAAAGAAGAAAGAAAATCCCAATAGGAGAAGGACACCTCACATAAAGGGGAAAAAATGTACAAAAAACCTATATACCCTAATGCAACTGATTTTCAACTAAAAAATAAAGAAAAGAGAAAAAAGAGAAGGAAGAACGAGACCCACTACCGGCCGCTGGTTTTGCAACACCCATGGCCGATGAGTTCACCAGTTTTTTCTTTGGTTTTTCACATGGATCCGACAACTTTTAAGGTGATAAAATGACTCCGATTTTAGGATAATAAAAGAGGTTTTTTTTTAAATGCCACGCAGGAGAGAAGTTGGCCATGTAGGAAAGAAGTTGGCCATAAGTTGAGTTTGTGTTGTGTCTGTATCAAACCTCTAATTTATATCAAAAAATATTTAATTATATATATATCAAATCAAATATTTTTTGAAGCGTAATCCCCAATCGATTAAACTACCATTTAGAATTCAAATTAGGACCTCTTATATTCCCCATTGTAAAACAATAAAGTGAAATAAGAACAAACCTATAACTATTTATTTATTTTCTCATTTCATTATTAATTTCTTCACCAACAAGATGATTAAGAAAATACTAAACCTATAACTATTGCTAACATGTGGTTACAGGGTATTGATTTTTTATTTTATTTTTTAGTGCATTTGGTTTGGTTTTAATCATATGCTAACACGTATTACTAAGCTGTAAAAGAATTATAGGTAAAAAAATAAAATAATAAAAAACGCCATTAAGGGAACCCAACAGCAACTCCAACAGAAGTAGTAACTAGGCTGGATTTCTTTTTTCTAATGTCCGAAATGTGCAGTTAATAAAAATCTAGCCATGTTCGTACCCAAAAGTTATAAACAGAAAAAGCTCAAAAAAGAAGGGGAGGAAAAAAAAAAAAGAAAAAAGAATGCCGCCAATAAAGCATTTAATAAGATGAACAAAAAGGAATGGTGACACAGCTAATTTCCTCTTAAGCCCGGATGCTAGGAACATGTTGTAGAGCACTTGAGTGTCAAGTTATCAAAGGCTTGGCCTTACGTATGTGGCCCATACTATTGACAAGATCTTTGCGGGTGCAGACAGGGAACATGTTGATGTTCTTGAGCACTTTCAGCCGCCACAGTACATATGGGAAACTTAGCTGATCCCGTGAAGTGAAACGGACAACCTCATTAAACCACAGGCACATAAACAGATTAGTCAATGGCGTATGCTCCCTCACGATTACAGAAGCTTCAGCTAGAGCTGCACCAGAAGGGAAAGAAAAAAAGTCAATCATCTATCAAATTTCTGGAGTCTAAATTTGGTTAATGCAAGACGCCTTTGCTCTTACAGGTGATGAGTTCTAATCATTCAGAACATTGTTTTTGGCTCTCGGTCAATGTTCAGGTCTTAGTATAGACCCCATTATATCTCAGATTATAGGGAAGGAAAAAAGAAAAAAGGGAGGTAGGAGGCAAGAAGACTGACAAGAGCCATATGCTCAAGTATGTAAAAGCAAAAAGGGCAGAAGCAAAAATTAAAAAAAGTAGGAATTCAAAGGAAGAGTTTGAATATTTTTTTATAGAATCCAACTAGATCTACAACATTCAAGGGCAGCAATAAATTCCTGTGACCTTTTAAATTATAGTTGTTCTTCTTGTTATTGTTGGTTTTGATATGATCGTGCCAGAACAAGAAACAACAAATAGATACGTACCTTTCTTTCCATTAAATCTCTTGTCCTCAGGGAAGTCATCGTGGTGGTATTGAGTCAATTGCACCTCAACTTCATCTGGGGTGGCTTTGTTTTTCTTGACAACAGCCTTAGCCTCATCATAGACACTGCTGCGAGCTCCATGTTCTGAAATCGCAAGTACTGAATTTGAACGCCAGAGAAGGGCTTCCAACACACCTAAAGGGTCCCTCCTAAACTGGGACTTCGAGTCTACCCATATGGAGTACTTTGCATGAGGGAAAAGACGATGACCCAGCATCTGAAGACAAACAGAAATATAAGAAATTCTAAGATATTCAAACAGACACAAAACAGAATGCCAGTGGAAGGGGTTTTCTAAAAAAAATATACCAGTAACGATGCAAGACTAGGACGTAGACAATCACACAAATAGCAAAGCTACACATTTGTGTAGCAAACTACACAAAGAGAATCGGTGGAAACTTGTACTTTCTAATTTATAAGAAGAAATCTGACATGGATCAAAGGAAACCAAAACAGATCAAAAAGAAAAGGCAGGCATACACCTTCAGGCAAAACCAATTTTATACACTTAGCATGTGATCATGATGCTCAAAGGATTCTACGTGCCAAAAAAAGAAAGAAAGAAAGAAAGAAAAAACAAGAAAAGAAAAAAAAAAAAAAAAAGAAGAGGCATATACCTTCAGGCCAAACCAAATTTATATACTTAGCATGTGATCATGATGGCTCAAAGGATTCTACACACCAAAAATAGAGAGAGGAAACGGAAACAGATCAAAAAGAAGAGAAACATATACCTTCAGGCAAAACCAAATTATACACTTTGCATGTAATCATGATGCTCAAATGATTCTATGCACCGAAAAAAGAGACACTCCAGGCAACACTTCAGCATTGCCACTCAAATCTACCTATGGATTTCAGACACACCACAAATCGACCTATTTCATTCTCATAAAGCATTTAAGGGAATAAGCTAAACAGAAATTGAAAAGATAAGTTGAGAGAAGTTAAGCAATCATTGGCTCAAAAAAGAATAGTGCATTTTTATATATTGATTTCCCTTTTCTTTTTGGCATTCATTTTTTGCTGTGTCAACTGTTTCAATCTAAATTGATTTCCTAGACCATTTTCCACCAAAAAAATCCAAGTATCTTGCAACTGATTCAAAAGATTACACAGTCAACCAATGAAAGGGTTATCAAGATCAGCAAATTGAACCAAGCAGTCACTCAATGACTTAACAAAATTGACAATTGCATGGCTAAGAAAGCAGGAATGTTTGTTGCAATGGAGTTAAAAATTCATATCGCAAGGAATATGTATGGCTACAGTTTTGGTTTCTACTTTGTGACTCCTATAGTAATTTCTGAGCCAATTGAACACATATAAGATTTGCTTAGTGACAGGAAGAACAGGGAAAAGAAACAGAAATGCACTAGATGGAATGAGACAAATATGACAGAAGAGCACCGATGACAGGCATCAACACAGAATGACCTATTTGCACATAATTTTTTTCTAGAAACAAAATATCAGAAGAAATACAGAGCCAACGTTCACTCTTCCTACCTTAGGGATTTTACCATTCAATCTTTGGTCTGCGAAAGGAAGTTCCTGAACAACCACAATACGCCATTTCCCAATAAATCCATCATCGCCAATTCTATGTCCCACTGATTCTTGTGCACTCAAAGTGATTTCATCCCAGAATGCAACATAGCAAACCTGCATCCATCCAAAACATTTTGCATCTAAGCAAAGAGAAATTGTAAGCTATACCTAACAAATATGACTTCTGAACTATAAATGTAACCTTTCTAAGCGATGACTCTGACATTCCAATAGGTTGATAAAGATCATCTCCACCACCAAATGCACAAGTAGACACCACTACTTTGCAACTTTGCATGTAATTTTTGTCTTCATCAGAAATTTTAAACCCTCCATATTCACTGTAAAAACCACAATGTACCATAGGAGTTTCATTCACCTGTAAGTAACATATTTCTAATGGAAATGAGCATGCCTAGCATATAAAGAAGTATTAAGTTGAGAGTAAGGTTCAAAAATCCATCAGATTTTATGGTTAAAGCAGTTTCTATAGAAAATTCAAAAGACACCTAAATTTCAATTCAGCTTTTACAAGACAATGAGCATCTATTGCCCTAGCCCCCATCAAATATATCAAAATGCAGCTTATAACCTTGAAACTTTTCTCTCTCTGATCACGAGTTTGGTTTCCAGTAAATACATTAAATCTTGTTCCTCCTGTGCGCTGCTGAGACAGGTTAGTGTTTTCTTCTAAAAATGGTGTATCATTCTCTGACATGTATAATACTTTTTTCACAGGACTAGTGGATTCTTCACCCTCAGGAATATCAAGATGCTCAAGTTCTTCAAGGGGCAGGAGCTTCAAGCAACCTGATACGATCCATAAATGCGTGTTATATGTAGAACTCCTTTTGAAGTCCTTTGCGTATATGATGATGAATAAAATCGAAACCACCAAAGAGAGCAAGAATTCATATTTACTTCCAAAAATAGTATCCAACAGCACTATATTAATTGTGCTCTAGATCTCAAGTCCAATCGTACTCTAGCAGTCTAGATGCTCCACACATTCAAAATTATTGAAAAAAAAATGCAATTAAATCCCTGATAACCAAAAAAAAAAGAGAGCCTCTGCTACTGATTTTCACAACTTCTATTCACTGTATTATCTTCTAGGTTATTCCTAATCAATATGATTAAGGAAATCAGCAACGAGAAACCCACTAAGTATTTTGACCCAGAAAAAAAAACTCAAAAGAATGACAGTAGAAATTAGCTATATACTATCCTCTTCTCAGACCCTTTTGTGAATGAAACTCCTCTTCATGTTTCAATGACAAACTACCAATGACTATCCTTTCAATTGATACATCCGAAGCAAGCCTTGTATCCTATCTCCATTTCTACATAATCAGCCACCATAATATCAAGAAAGCTCAACCCAAACATCAATGACACACAATAACACAAAACCTCACTCGAGCTCCATTCATTTTAGGTTGCAACTATCATAATGACTGCATCTGACATGTGTAGACAAACAAGTTACAACAATATTTACAATCACGGACCTTTCATATCAAATAATAAGATGAACAATTTTTCTTCAAGCTGTTTGAAGAAATGAAATTCAAAGTCTAAACCAACCCAGCTATCTCAACATCAAATTTCAAAACCGACTTACGTTCTCTAACGCCGCCAACAACCCGAGTCGTTGGATCAAGCCGATTCAAATTTCCCTCCGATTTCGGTTTCTTCGCCGCACCGAGTTCCGAGTTCACCACCAGGCTCGGTTTCCGGCCGATCCTTGAGGCCTCAAACACAAGCAATCCAGCGGCTGGGAGGAAGATCAGAAGCGTCCAGTACTTCAAGAGCGCCCGAATCACTCGCCGAACCAACTCGTTCTTCACCCGATGACCGGGTTTCTTGCGCTTCCGTCGGACCCGGACTCGCATCCGACCGAGCTCGTCGGAGTCGGAGTCGGAGACCGAGATTGATATGCTGTTGTTGTTGAACATCGATCGGGGATCAGGGGGATCGTAGGGAAAGAGAGTAATTGTAACGATAGGAAACAGTTTTCTATTTTTTATTTATTTTTTACTTAACTTGCTCCTTATAATTCTCAATGTCAGCGCCAAATTACGATTCTATGTGACCGCCAAATTATCAGAAGTTATAGAATGTGTTGCTCAATTTTCAGGCTTTCAGCCACTTTTAATTCTCCGAATATTTACAATTTTGTTCTTTTAAACCCATTAAGTGAATTTTTTTTTAAAAAAAAAAAAATTGAATATTAACCATGTAGTTTACCTGATTTGCAATAAGGTTAACGTGATATCAAAATCTTTTGAGAGGTTTTTAAGATAAACTAAAATAACAAATTATTTCCTACAATCAAATTTTGCCAAAATATTTGATACAATTTGTGAGTGTGCCAAATCTCTAGTTATTACGTGGTCCCACCCAAGTAAGAGTTCTTCACCACACATTTCAGATCGCAATTCCCACTCGGGGCGGATCCAAGTGTAAGGGAAGGGACGAATGTCCCCCCAAATTTTTTACAATTCTTTATGAAATATACATATTTTATGAATTCATTCCCTAACAATGATATATTTGTCCATCCAAAATTAACATATTATGCATTATTCCATTTATATTCTTTTTCTCTTAGCTATTTTCCCCACATCTCGTTTTTCCTTGCATTTATTTGTGTTTTTTTGTGCATAAGTGTAGAATATGATGAAAATATATGCTTTTATTTATTTATTGACTGATTATTCTGTAGGTTTACAATATTTATTTTTTATACCATTTTTTTGAACTCCATTAATCGTGTTTAGTTTATTTTGCTAATTGTTTATACTATTGTGTATTTATAATTCTATAAAATTAAATTTCAAAATTCTATGCCCAAAAGTTGTTCACTCAACATTTCACCCAGGGTTCGTGTTTTCCGTAGCACCAGCGGAAAACACACCAGCGTCGGTGGTGTTTGAAATAGCATGTAAATATGGGCTTGTGATTTGCTTGGGAGAATTTAAGGATAGGGAATTGTGCCTAGGCATCTCACACGTTCATGATTATTGCAATTTATGATTAGGTCAAGAAACATGCTAATTGAAATAACAAATATTTTATAGATTTGAAGTCCCTTTCAGCTTATTTTGGTAGGACTACTTCACAAGTCAATATCTAATTAATATCTTCCTCAACCATCAGTGGAAGAAAAATCTTGTCATCCCACCAAATAAAACCATAAGCATCTCACACGGGCATAGACATTAGAACAATCAGCTAGAGATACGCTTTATGAAGTTACTAGTTCGAATCCCTCGTCTCTTTTTGTGTGAACATGTATTAAAAAAAAAAAAAAAAAAGGTTCACTACAAGAACAGTGGACATCAAAGCATTTTACAAAAACAAGCAGACACTGCAAAAGAGTTGACACCCCCTGCACTGTAGCGAGCCTCTTACCGAGAGAGTGGGTGAGCGGTTTAAACCACTTTATAGGAGGGTAGTATGTACATTGATAAAGATACTTCAAAGAACTGTAAAAGATATAAAATGAGGTTAAGAATTAGAAAAATGTTAAACCTGCAGCTCTTTTAGAACTTGTTGAGACATGTCACTACGTGATTGGAATGTATTAAATTCTTTTTTTGTGGCCAACATGAGACAGTGACACGTGTTAACAAGTCGTAAGAGAATAGTAAAAAAGTCGTAGGCATAGAATTACTCTAAAGTTATAGAATAAATACTTAATAGACCAGAAAACTCAATATGGGTGGAGTGGAATGCTGATTCTCATAGCAACAGGTCAACCAGGTAATAACTAGGGACCCGTATGGTTAAAGATGGCAGATACAGGCCCCATAATAAATCACCTCTATAAGTCACATCTGCAGGCAAGCTTAGATCAATGGGGGTGGTTGCCAAAGGTTAATTTTCTAGATGTTTCTCAGAAGAGGGTCCATATTTGAACTCTCACAGCCATGTGAAGGTCAATGATGAGGTTCCATTGTTCCTCCTTCATATCTATGTGTCTATAGCTTCTGAAGACGTGTTCCTCTTATTTATATCTTCCAATCCTCATCCAATAAAACTACAATTGAAAGAAAAAATGTTGGTGAAAAATAGAATATAAGATAGAAAAAGTCATGACAAAGGGTGTGAAAAATATTTCACAAAATGAATTGTTACCATGTAAGAGAATTGCAGCTGTGGCATTCAGGCCTCGGTCTCCCAACAAATTGAAAGTTCTGATGCTTTCTCTAGGCCCCTTGACATGTAAGGAGCAATTCTGTGACGTACCAGCTGGATTGAATCCAACAAATCATTCTCAATGCATTCGTACCTGCAAATAGAGAATATATACAAAAATAGTTATATAAACAACTTGCATCATCCACGCCACCCAAAAGAAGAACTCAAGATCGCAATTCAACTCACAATTTTCTGCAAAGTCTGTCAGTAATCACAGAAAGATTTATGATCTTCATTCTTAGTTCCTCAACTTCATCCTCTGGATATCGATCAAAAGGCTCCCCCATAAACAATGAAAGCTTCTCAACATTTGCATGAAGCTGCTGCTGTTGTTCCTCAAACAAGTTCTGTTTTATTTCTTTTTCCTCTTTTGTCATTTCAAGTTTGACTGAGTCATCACCAAACATGTAATATGCAAATGGGTAAGAATAGGAAAGAACCCGCCTTGACCTGAAGAGTCTGTCGAGTCCATTTGTAACCCAACTGAAATCTTTAGATGATTGTCTTTCTTCCAGATGTGATATCTTTTCTTGTATGGTTTCCTTCAACTCAGCTTCACGCTTAAAAGAATCCGTATGAGCTTTGAATAGGTTATGGTAGTGAATGTAGCGGAGTAGGTCCATCTTTGCACGCTCAGTTTTCTTCCCCTGGTCTTCCTTGTATTGCCCACAACTGTGACCACTGATGCTTGTCCACGTATGTTCTTTACCAGTTGGGCCACCACAGAGCCAACTAAATAAGAAGGGAAAGATTTTAGAAAAACTACTCTTATTGATGTTATTATATATATATTCCATTGAAGAGTGTGCAAAAGAAAGAGAGAGGGGAGGAAAGGGGAGGGGGGAAGAAAAAACTTTTTGAGCATGGCCAATTAGATACAATCCCGAAGGACTAAATACATTAATTTGCAGTAGTAAAAAAGTATGATATAGTTAAATGAAATCATTTAAAGGAAGCATTCGAAACAACCCGAAATTAACAATTTGTTCATCCATTTAGCAAGAACATGTACAATGTGACTCTCCCAGGGTTATACCACTACTAGATTTGCTCCGGAGTCTTGCGCATTAACTTAAAATAAACAAATACAAAAAAATTGTTGCTTATTTTTGAACAAATATCATATGAAGAAAATTTGCTAGTTTGCAATAGGCTATAAATTTTCACAATTAACTACCTAGATTGTAGACATAATTAAATATCATCTGCTCCCACATTTGACAATCCATTTATGCAGAGAAGACTGAATAAGAGTAAAAAGAACACCCGAAAGTTCTCACAGGAATGTGATTAGGAAAATATATGACCTGTTGTATTGACAGGATTGTGGTATTGGCTTTGATAACAAACTTAGCTTTAAATGAGATCCTCACCTTTGACACAAAGGTGAGTTGCATGGAAGTTCTGTTATGACTCATTGCGATAATACTAGGGGTCAAGTGCAGAGATCTTACATTGCTATTCTCTCTTGTCAAAAGCTACATACAAGTTCAATCAAAGCATAAAATTTAAAATCTCTTTCTACTGTTTCTATTCATAGACAGACACCCGCTCCATTAAGCGCCTTGAAAACAACACTAACATAATAGCAATATTTGTATATCTCTGCCCATTAAAATCAATTAAGACATTTTGAGTTGAATAGAGAATTAAAACAAATACATGAAATCTTAAGTTCGAGTAAAAAAAATATACAAGACCACAATCTATTTAAACAACATGGATCAATATCCAGTTCAAGGTATCTTACATTCCCTTCAACAAAATAACCCTGGATATTATGAAAACATGCAACCAGCCACCAAATCACTTCAGCATTTAACAGGCAAATAACTTTATATTTGTAAAGAGACCTTGGGGCTATTGCGATGGCATGCTGATTGGTCAAGACGAGAGTGGGCTGCGCCATGTGCTGGTGAGCCTGCTTGTGATGTGTGGCTCAATCAGTCAGTGAAATTGTTAAGTGCAACTGACCACAGCATTTTCTAACCTATCATTAACAAATGACTTGCTCTAGATGCTTTTTGACCATCTTAACATCCAAAAGTCCAAATGGACTTCAATGCATACAGAATTAAAAGTACCATGATCCATTCATAACAGACAGTTTTGTCAGCTCAAAAATGACAATCTGAAAGAAAAACCCATTGCTTCTAGAGAGTAGATTCTTCTGGAAGTCATTTACGGGAAGTAAATAGCTAACTGATTCCAAATGTATTCAGAAAAAAGAAGAAAATGGCGAATTAAAATTTAATTGCTTACCAGACACTCAACAAAAATAACACAGATTCCAACCAGACTTCAGAAAACAAGAAGCTAAATAATAAGACAAGCAGTAGTACAAATGCATATCCATGACAAGATCAGAAACTAATATTTGATCCAAGATATCCCTAAAGAAACAACTATCTTGTGAAATCGACAACCAAATAAATGTATGTATGCTTTCCACCTCCCACAAAAAATAAATAAATAAATAAATCCAAGAATAAAACCCAAAAACAGTGAAAACATTGCCTTCAAAAAAAGAGCAGTGAAAACATGTAAGACATGCAGATAAGATATCTCACCAAAATGCTTGTCCACAAACGCAGCATACTAAGTTGCATCCTCCATCTTTATGAACCAGCTTGTTACAATTGGGGCATGGTTTCGTGTGGACTGTAATCCAATTAACCGTCTCTGACTCATCCTGGCACTTCTTGGACCAGAGTTCCCACATTAGACATGAACAAGGCGAGTGTGCTTCACTTAAGCAATTAAAACAGAATTGTAGACCACAGGCACATTCAACCTCACAAAACTCATCATCCTTAATACGAATGGCATTTCCACAGTGGGGAACACTGGGGCACCACTTAACCCTTTTATTATCTTCAATATATGATTCTAAAAGAAAGCGGTCAAATTTCTCTGACAGGTTAGGATCCCTTGCACTGACTAGACTTCTGATTTTCGCTTCATCACAAATAGCATAGCAGTTGAATTCCATGCACCTAATACGCCTACTCTGACCCTCATTTATCTTCACAATAAAATGCTCTGTCCAACCTAGGCACAAACAAACTGATCAGTTGCAATATTTCCAACCATTGGAGAGCAAAGTTATATTGAGCCATGCGATATAGACAAATATAACAAGAGGGAATAACAAGATGGAACATCCTGTATAATAACAAAGCTTCTGACCATGGGTGCTGAACTAAAATTAACCATCCATTAGAGAAGTCAACATAAATTACTACTCTTTCGCTACCTTTCTATTCCATTACTCCATACTTATGCTGAACAAAAAATGTCAAGTCCATTGGTGCCATCATGGTCACTACCAGCAAAATAAATAATCAAAAAAAGGGATCTCGTTTAGGTCTCCCATAAAGTTTGGTGAAATCATTGAAAACAGTGGCAGTTGTATATTGGCTCCCGAAAGTTTCACTTTCCTGTAATAGGAAGATGAAGGACTAATACAGTTATTTTAAAAAAATAAATAAATAAAAATTCTTGCTAAGACCTGCTAGATCAGTCAATTACCATTTTTCTTTTCATATAACGAAATATCATGGCAATAAAGCAAAACAATAATGAAATGAAGTTTTCTTTTTTCTTTTTTTTTTGGGTAAGCAATAAATTTATTATGAAACCATGGTAGACCCCCTTTTGCGGTCAACAAAATCCATCTTCTCTGTCTTCCACATTCTTAAGCAACCTGTCAATGGTAAGTCTGTTGCTTCATCATGGTTGCTACCATGTAATAAACAAAATCAAAATATCCAAACGGACAACTGTAAGAACCTCATTTTGGCTTTCAATAAAATCATTGTACACAATATCAGTTATAAGCAGGGCTTTAAAGTTCCTAGTTTTCTCCTGTAAGTAGGGATTTAATGCAGTTTTGTGAGTTCCACCTTTTTTTTTCACCTTTTGCAAGGCAAGAGGACAAGTGATCGTGCAGCTGAATAAGAAAACTCAGTTTGCTTATCCATGCTAAATCCATCAATCAATATATATTAATATAAATAATGAAGAGTCAGGTCATGAAAGAAAAAAACTAATAAAATGAAGTGTTCCTGTTGTGGTCATTAAGACCCACCATCTCTTTATTCAGAATCCATCATTTAGTTTAGTAGCAACAAATCTATGCTTTGGCAAACAAAAATTCAATGAATGTAAAATGTGGATCCCAACAGCACTTTTAGAAGCATCATCTTGAACCAACTTGGTTCAGTTTAGATCATTTAACACAAAATTATGGTTCAATTGCTCTTCTATTTCGAAAATATGGGGAAAAGAAATGACAAACATAAATATATTTACCTGTATATAAACAGATTATTTGATATCGTTTTGGCCAACCCAAGAAACGAATAATTTAGTCTTTGTTGAGTTGAATTTAAAACTGAGAAAATTCACCCAAATAATGCAGGGATTTGGGAAAAGAAGAAAATGCATAGAACAATACTCACAATTGTTGCAAAAGCAGTGACCGCAGTCCATCGTTGTCACCTCCGTTGCTGATACTTCCTCTATGCAAATAATGCACATAACCATCGATGGAAGCTCCGAGGAAAGATTGTCATGCTCCGAAACTGTCACACCCGCTTCAGCATATAATTTATCTTTCCCCTTCTCTACAAGCACTACAATCACCTTGTCAACATCCCAGCGATAATGAATGAGTAGGGTTCGCGCAAGGTGTTCCTTCAATGAAAGCAAATCCATTATCCTGCGCAAGTCCTCCCTCTGCACAAATCAATACCAACATTTTTATTGTTATAATTCATAACAAAAAGCATTAAAGAAAAACAATATCAACAACACACGACACACCTACAATCACAGTAGAAATTAACCATACCTGTGCAGCCAAAAGAGATTCTTTTGTGATTACCTGCATTGTGAATGAGAGACCCATCATATTCCACTTAACTTTAACACGGACAAGCGTGCATAAAAAAGAGCCAAACAGGTATTAGAAACCATAAATTGCTGCAGAAGGCGTGAAAATCACTCAAGAACTATGCGCACAATAAACACAAAACTAACCACAGGAGATTATATGATGATTTCTTCCCTGTTCTCTTAACAAAAACCAGAACTTGCTAGTTGATACTTAGAAAAATAATGGGCTTGATAAAAATTCTCATTTTTCCCCTTCCGCAGCCAAACAAGTACTAAAAGAAAAACCTTTTGAAGTGCTCGCATTCAATTACCTCGCAAGACGGACCCTTGGTACAGGGCAAGGGCACCTCGGTCTCAATCTCTTGTAACCCATACGAAGCGTCTCGATCATCGTCGTCGTCGTCGTAGTAATCGTGGTAACAGTATTCATCGGCGCTGCTAAAATAGTCCTCCATCGCCGATACCCACGAATATTGCGCACACAATTTGATCAAAGATTTCCCATATAAATGGTGAGAACTGAGGGCACTTTAGAAAGTAAAGTGACGGGTGGGTGAATGGTTTGACCAACGCTACTGGCTCGTCTTGCGGACACCGCAGAGGATAATCCAGTTTTATAGGTTTAGCTTCTGAAGTCAAATAATTTGTGTTGTACTATGTAACAAACACACGTCAAAAGTCCCTACTATTGGATTCTAACTCGCCGCCGTCCCCCTTTTTCTTCCCCCAGAATGCGACACGTCATATAAGAAACTAGATCTACGGTTAATAGTGCGCCGTGATTCAACAAGAGCTAATCCACCGTTTTCGCTCGGAGGGGGGCCAACTCAGCCTTCGGCGAGGTTGAGCAAGGAGTCGACCACGTCAGTGCTGTTGATGGTGACGTGGTCAGATCTTGACCATTCATTTTGTGTCTTGCTCACCGGATATGGGCCGGTTCGTTTTTATTGGATATTGGTCTTTTAGCGTAAAAATGTCTCGTATATCATTTTTTTTTTTTTTTTTAAAAAAAATTCTTATTTTTTAAGTTGATGTGTGATTTTAAATTTATCTTTCTTTTATTCTTTAAAGTTGATGGGAATTTTCTCGATAAGAATTAGACATTCGGCTTATTATGATAACTTTAAAGTAAAAATATGTGACTTGCGATGGTCTGAACTTTTTTTTAAGTCATTATAATTGTTGTATTAACTTGTTGGAGCCCATTTTTCACACATTTATTCAAGCCAAAAGGCAACTACTCATATCAATTTCTCGTAGATATATTCTTATGGGTCTTACACAAATAAATGTTGTTGGATTTGACATGTTTGTTAGTGATAGAGAGATTAATTTAGTCAATTTATACATGGTGCATAAAATGGCATTAATGGTGTCAGAAGTATTAATTTATCATTAGTGGGTCTATGTCGGACGAAAATTTGAAATATGTAGGAGGGGATGTATTGAAGAATATACATGATGTAGATGTAGATTTCATTTGTGACCACAAATCATGACATCACTGGAGAATCAATTGGTGAATGTTTGGGGGACATAAGTTGCATATCTACGTAGAGGCTAGAGCAACACTAAATGAGTAGGCAGTGACCATCTTAATTTGTTGACAGTCTCTGTTGTTTTTTACATAGTTTGTGCTAGAATGAGGGGTTTTGGTTAATTGTATATGACTTTTGTGCTATAAACTGTGAAGTCAATATGTATGGGTTACTTTAGGAATTGTGGATTGGAGCTTTGTTTTTCATATTATATTCCCCAATTGATCAAATATGTCTCAATAGCTTGTGTTTTTATGTTATCTTCCCAAATCACGTGAATCCCACTAAACCCTAACTTGGGATGAGGCATTTTGGGAAAAAGAAAAAGAAAAAGAAAGAGAAGAAGTTAGAATGGTCGAATTGCAAAAATTCGAAAGTTTGGGGGGTTACGTTGCAAAAATTAAAACATTGGATGTCAAATTAAAAATCATCTCAAACTTTGAGGGGGTAAAGTGTAATTTTTTTTTTCTTCCCATGCCGCATGAATCTAGCCAAGAAGCTCTGGTTTTCTCCTTTTCTTTCCAAATCCCACGAATCCTAATTTTAATTTTCTTCTCAATGTGCACAGAATGCTTGATTTGGTATCTATAGTTCTTGAGTTTTTAGGTGTCAATAACATATAAAGTCGAAGTCATATTCTGGGGCATTCGTGTGATTTGGGGAGAACAAGAAATCTAGGGTTCAATCGGTTTGGGGAGAAATTATAACTTTGGGTTTGATATTGTTTTTGTTTCAATTTGGGTAAAATCTTGTTTAAGTAAATGTTTAGGGGAAAATGCATTTTTAACCCATGAAGTTTCAATGCTTTTTCAATGTTAACCCTAAAGTTTAAAAATTTGCAATCCACCCTCATGAAGTTTCAAAATTTGACAATTTTAACCTTTCCGTTAGTTTTTCCGTCAAATTGGACGGAAAAGTATGAAATGACAAAAATTTCCTCAATCTTATTTTTCTAGGGTTCCGTCCATTTTAACGGAAAAAACTAACCGGAGGTTAAAATTGCCAAATTTTGAAACTTCATGGGGGTGAATTGCAAATTTTTAAACTTTTGGGTTAACATTGAAAAAGCACTGAAACTTCATGGGTTAAAAATGTATTATCCCCAAATGTTTAACATTCTTGGCATCTAACATGACTCAAATACCACGTGTACTATATAGTACACGGAATAGGATATGTTAATTTGGCTTAAATATGTGACATATGGGACTGGTGTTGCATTTTAAAGGTCATTAATGTGGATTTCCGTTCAAAAAATAGATGGAGTTTTTTACCAAGAGTATATTAATATATATAGTTGAACACAACTTTATAGTACACGTAATAGGATATGTTAATTTGGCTTAAATATGTGACATATGGGACTAGTGTTGCATTTTAAAGGTCATTAATGTGGATTTCCGTTCAAAAAATATATGGAGTTTTTTACCAAGAGTATATTAATATACATAGTTGAACTCAACTTTAGCTCAAAAGCCTAAGCTAATGGGTTAAGATTCACTTAGATATATTAAATACTTTTTATATTTTCTCAATTAATTTACATAGTTGAACACAACTTTAACTCAAAAGTCTAAGCTAATGGGCTAAGGTTCACTTATGTATATTAAGTACTTTATTATTATTATTTTATATTTTCTAAATGTGGGACACAACACTGACAAGTGCACTTATAACATAATATTTCGGTTTACGATAGATACTACAAACTACATGTAATACTTTTTGAAATTGAGATAGTTGTTTGATAACGACCCTTCCCACATGTATCAAAAAAGTATTTAACCTAAAAACATAAATGTATAAGCACGTATCATCACAAGGACAAGTGATAAGCCTTTAGTTTTTTTATCTTGATCTTCACAGTTAGCACAAGATTGATATTTATCAACGTCTTTTATCTTGGTTTGATTGAAAAAAGAAATTGCAAAATGAAAAATAAAAAGCTGGTTAAGTATTGGTTGGGCTAAAACAAGGGTTTAATGAACCGACTTCGCAAGTGGATAATCATCTACCAACATGCCAGATTGATTGCTCCCCAAATGGGTGTAGAAGGTTGGGAGCTATTATTGCTTTCCTTGTGAAGACGTTTTGGGCCTAAAAATCACTTACAAAGCCAATAAGCCCAAAGTGATGCATACCTACCCACTAAGGGCATGCATGATGTGTTTGAGGAGCTTAAAAATGTGTTTAACATTCAAAAAATTCGATAAAAAAAATTCAAAAAATCCTTTTGAAGAACAAAGTATCCGTTTGATAAAAAAAAAGTTGAAAATAAAAGGGTTCAAAAAGCCTAAAAATTGCCAAAATGCACTGTTGATTGAAGGTGACTCTTTGGTTTCCATCTTAGCTATTAACACTAAGAATCTTTTCACCAAATCCTTTAGAGGTAGTTCAATCGGTTGAGACCACGCCTAATGAAACGGAGGTCATTAGTTCAAATCCCACTCCCCCTCTTGTGTGGACATGTCAAAAAAAAAAAAAAAAAAAAAGAATCTCTTTTCCAAATGGACCATTGCTCCAATCATCACCAAAATTCAGTTAAAACTACATTATTTTTAAGTTTGGAATGCTACAAAAGTTTCTAGAAGTGAAAACTTTCGTGCGCACTATCTCGCCAAGTGGGTCGCTACCAACCTTATATTTGGAAGCATTCTTAATTCATCTCCCATCTTATCTTCCATTAGAATTAATAGTGGGAAAGAAGCCCCTATACAACCCTTCCCTTTTGTTTGTATTTGCTTAGAAAAAATAAATAAATAAAGGAAATGGTAAAGAGTAAACACAATATCATTAGAATGAGATATTCAGACACCCAATATTTTTTAAAGGATCTGATCGCATTACTTGGTCAGAGATGCGTTAATTATCAACTGCCTTAAAATATCTTAAATGTGCAAAGCACTCCTAAGCAAAACAAAATTTGAATGATCAAAAGCACTCCTAAATATAGCACAATGAAGAGGTATTCAGCTTGATGAGGTGACATAATATTTCACTCTTTAAACTTCTGCATAAAATTGACAGAAAATTGCTCAAAACACAATCGTGTGTCAAGCTGTCAATGCTCTCTCAACAATGATGTCACCCTTCTGAATAAAGATCAATCCTCTGCAGTTGAACCCCCTCCCCATTTCTTCACACGGCTCCCTGCTTCTTCAGCCTGCACATTTGATTCATAGAGTGACAATTATTTCTTCCATGCAGTTCCATCAATCAAAAACTTCAGGCTTCAAAATTGAAACAGAGAATGCAAAAGAGTAAAGAATAAAGATACTCACCTCTCTCCTCCAGTTAGTTATTGAAGTGAGCACTATCAAGATTATGGTTTGCAAACAAATGCCTCCAATCATTCCTGACCAAATACCCTGCAAGTTGAAAGTTGTAAAAATGTATCAATAAAGAAAGAAAAAAGGTGGTTGATGTATCAAGAAAGTCCAAGAGAATAGTTCTGATATCTCACCTCAGCTCCAAAATCAAATGTGAATCCGAGGAGTATGCCAGCAGGCAATCCAACAATGTAGTAGCACCCAATGTTGATATATGCGACAATGGCTTGCCATCCGGCTCCAACAGCCACACCTAAACCAACATGGAATAAAATTGTGTTTATGTTTGTGTTTGTGTTTGTCAGGCTGCAATATTGTTTGTTCTTTGTACTTACCAGATAAAACTGGTTGAAGGCTGTTTAGAAGCACTGTGATTCCTAGCAAGACAGCAAGTTTGGTAGTTTCCACAGCGACGGCTTCACTGGTGGTGAAAAGGTAAGGGAAGTAATCCCTTGTTGCAAATACTACGCTCATGCAAACAACTCCTATGGCAATGGATGTGATTGAAACGACTATCACTGCAAATTTTGCAGCCAGGAAATTGCCGGCTCCAAGTTCATTTGATACCCTCACACTGTTGGAACAGCAATTAATGGTAAGCTTCATACAATTACCTCCATTTTTGCTTACTGAGAAGTGAGAAGGCAAGAGGAAAATACAAAGGAAATTGGAATCCTCCAAGTATATGGGGTTTGAATAGTCATTGTAGGATTCCAATTTGAAATTGTATACCATCTTGATTGACAATCAAGGAATTTGTATATATCTTGTAGGCAACAAGTAAAGAGCAGAGCTTGCAGGGAAGATTACCTAATTGCAGCATTGAACCCAAGCGCAATCATCGCATCCCATCCTTGTATGTTCATGCTGCAAAAGTATGGAAATGACAAATGAGGACACTTTATGAAAATGAAATATTCTGTAATCCATCCAAAGCAGATGCAGAGTTCATTAAGCGTGCAAATGCAATAGGGAGGTGATGAAGAAGCGCCGTACCAAATAGAGATGGCGTCAACTGGAATCAGGGGATTCTGCAGACGGCCTGTTATCACCACCAATATCATCAAGTACCAAAACTCCAAGCTGCAATTCAATTTACAGAGAAAAAAACTCAGCATCACCTGATATAATATGATTAACCCAAGTAAAAAGAAGGACAGGTCACAGAAA
The DNA here is from genome assembly GCA_006937295.1 of Carpinus fangiana. Taxonomy (NCBI): domain Eukaryota; kingdom Viridiplantae; phylum Streptophyta; class Magnoliopsida; order Fagales; family Betulaceae; genus Carpinus; species Carpinus fangiana. The sequence continues at coordinate 34,849,227 of CM017327.1, read as the reverse complement.
CACACCATAACATCACAGCAGAAGCCAATGAAAGCTTCACAAAGCCCCACAAGTCTGCAAATGCGAGCCATGAGAAGCCAGCCCACGCACCATCGGACTTGGTAATGAAAATGTAGAGCAATTGAGTAATAACAATGAGCCACCATGAGGTGTTCAAGGTGATTGCCGCTCCAGTTAAGCCCCACCCAAGCTTCAATATCAGCAGCCAGCTAAAGAATGTGTGTATCACCAGCACCACTGCCGATATCCATGCCATGACTAACACTTTCCTCTGTGCTTGCAGGAACTTTTGGATTGGAAAATTGAGCGCGTACGCGAACAATTGTGGAAGCATCCAAAGAGCAAATTTGCCTGCAGCAGAAAGTCCAGTTAAAAGGGAGTTTTTTCTTCTTCTTTTTTTTTTTTTTTTCCCATAATTGAACTTAAAAGATAAATCACTATTAACATTCATGTTAAGCAACTATGGTTTTTGGCCAAGACCATGAACAAATCTATAGTTGCTCCTCACATACATTTTGGACTTTGTACTGGGTATCAATGTGTTTAGTATAAAAGATACAAAGAGCAGAGCAATAAGCACTAACCAGCAGCCTCAGATATCTCAGTGGTCTCCCCAATGACCTCAAGGATGGGAGGGGACCAAACATAGATAGGAACCAAAATACAAGCTGTAGTCAACAAAATGACCCACGATCTCTGCATGTACACCCCCAACATCCTGATACTACCCGCACCGTATGCTTGCCCACAAAGCGTCTCCAATGCACTTCCCATTCCCAACTGATTTCACCCAAAATTTCAAAAACAAAAAGAGACAGAATATTATCAGGCTTTGTATCAACATTGATTCTAGTCTACTGCTGCTATTACCTATGAGTTATCAGTTATGACAACATAGAAAACTCATTCACTATGAGTTATGGCATTGTGAGATTGTACAAATTTCAGGGTAAATGATTGGTATAGAGCTTTTATTACTTCTTCTTCTTTTTTTTTTTTTATAAATTGTTGTATTAATTTTTAAACATAATAAGATTAATACATAATTTATATTTTAATGACTATCGTGCCAAATGTCTCATAGACTAAAACATGAGTTTGATAAAAAAATTTGTAGTAAAAATTGTAAGTAGTCGGCTTTAACAGCACTAGTAAAACGGAATTTATTACACTTCTGCTTTGTGTTTGTCAGGGCTTTGGACTTTTGTCCAGCCAACCAGACAGCTTTTAAGACTGTTTGAAATAATATTATGATATAAAGTAAATGTTAAAATAAGTTTTAAGTAATTTTTATTTTGAGTTATTTGTTAATATATATATTTATTTATTTAGAAAGTATTATCAAACAAATTGCTCTGGTTAATCTTGCATTTGAACTTTAGTAGTAAATGATAAGATGGACTAATCCGAGTAGATTTAAATTCCATTTTCACAAACTAAAAAAGTAAAGGAAAATCATTCTTACTAGAAGGCAAAAGTAGAAGTAGAAGTTCCGCCTCAGCTTCACTTTCTCTTTTATTTTTTATTTTTTTTCACCCACCCACAATTCTTTGTACACTCTTTCAAAGACACACATTAATTCATCCATGCAAAAGGAACTGATGAAAGAAGATTGAGTTGATGCTAACTTGATAGCTAAGAAAAATGAAACGAGTAAACATAATCAATTAATTACCATGACTCCGAAGGCGAGCCCGGCGATGACAGAGTTCTCAACAGACACGGCGGCGAGCTCGAGCTCCCCGACGAGACCTGCAAAAGTCTGAGTGAGCGCACCCAGCGAGTACTGACATATGGAAGTGAAGATTGCCGGACCGGCAAGCTTCCAAAGCGTCTTGGACTCACGTCCGAACTCCTTAACATAGCTCACCGGCTTCTCTTCCTCATGGTTGCTATGGTTATTCGTCAGAAGTGGAGTTTCTACGCCCATGGCTTTTCTTCCACAAAAACACACCCACTAGTACTTCTACCACTACAGCCATGGCTCTCTATCTATCTTATAAGTAAAAAAATCCCAGGATTAGATTAGGGTTATGGTTTGGTTAGCGATCCGTGGTTCCTTGTCTAACCAGGTAGGTACGTGCACTCCACTGGTCGTGTTTGAAAGGTTGTTAACTTGTTACACCTTTGAAGAGGGGATCTGAGCCGATGGAGACCCAATGGGGATTTTTTTAAGCCACGTGTGAGTGCGACAAAGATTGTCACGGCCCACACGTAAGTTCCGTCTTAAGGCGGGGACCCACAGCCGCAGCTTGTCTTGTGCGGTTTGAGCCGCGAGTGTGCGTGGGAAGGAAAGTGGGCACGTAGATCAAAAGAGCAGGGTTTTACAAAGGGGTTTAGCTTCTTTCATTTTGGAGGCCCGACAGTCCAACCGATCGCTGCAGTTGGCAGTTGACCAAATTGTTAGGTACCTAAAATTCTTTATCCCAAAATGTTGTGCTATTTCGATTAGAAGAAGGAAAAGTATATTGGGAAAACTAAGCATGTCTTCAAAATCACTACTCAATTGTCAACGTTGTCGCACAAGCTTATAAAGGTCGAGAGCCGAACTGAGATTTCTTAGCTATTAAATTTCATTGGTTTCCTTTTTGAATCAAATGATAAAATATTAGAAGCGTGTAGGTTCTATCTGGAGAGCTAAAAATGCGACAACATAAATATAGTATAAAAGTAAGCTTCTAAAAAATGCGACAACATAAATATAGTATAAAAGTAAGCTTCTACTTGACTCGTAGAAAATGATCGACAGCTTCTAATAACTTTAAGTTGTAGTTTGATGATTTAAGAATCAGAAGCTCAAATTTGAAAAATTGTTCACGATTTTTTTTTTTTTTTTTTTTTTTTAAAAAAAAAAAACCTCTTTACAGAAAATTAAAGAAAATTTTCTGGCTATTATTTCCGGTGGCACTAAACACCTAAAAGTACCAAAAAAATAAAAATAAAATTAAAATACTTTTCCATTTGGAGGATATTACTTAATGCAATGATTCATAGTGTACGTCCATCCATATTCTATGTCTTCTTTTCTTCCTTTTAGTGTCGTGGATGAAAGATGGGTGAATGCTGAAAATTTAGTTACACTTGTTTTGAAAGATGGGTGAACGCAAAGTGGGCAAATTGTCCCAAACAATGGGGTAAAAGTGCTTGCTGCGTCCCAGCCAACTTCAAAATTTTAGCTCATTGGGCTTTGACTAGAGTCTAGAAAGGTAGGTTCCTAAAATTATATCCAAAATAATAAAACTTTGTTATTTTATTCTAATATCTCAAATTGTTTTACACACGTTGTTTCAATATATTTAAAAACACGTGCTATTTTTTATTTTATTTTTTTAATCTGCTTCAATATTAGCTAATGGCTACATTCCCAATTTATTACAGCCCATCAACTTTCCTTAAGCCAATTGTATAAATAACGAGATAAACAATCAAATAGTCCAGCCTCATCTTAGATTCTCAAGGATCAACAAATGATTTAATATGGAGACTACGAGATTTAGTTGACAACTACCTTTCTTTTTTTTTCTTTTTGGCAAATTCTGTAAGATTTGTCTCTTCTTATAAAATCTTTCACATGCATTCTTTGATTAGTTGACTAATTTATAATATTAAGTTCATCCTTGAAGGTGTGAGTATGATATCTCCAAATATTTCAATGAGGTTCTAAACCATAATTAAACTTGATTAGAATCCCATATGATGACATTTAGGCCACAGTTGGTTTGCAAGAGTTCATTTCCTTATCATATTTCATGGTTACAAGTAGTCAGAAATCGTCCTAAACACTTAAACGACACTGATGCAGAAAATAAATGAAGGAGCATAGATGCCAGAGTTTTTTGTTCAGACTGACATGAAATCCAGAGTTTTTTCTTCTTTTCTTTTTTTTTACATAAGCCTTCTTGGGGCTGCCAAACTCACTGATGAGTTTTAAGGGTCCAAGTAAATGATTTCTGCTTGCATGGAGGCTCGCCGGAATCGCAGCAATTCTTTTAGCAACTCCCATCCTCCATTGATGGAAGCAGGCTTAACACTCATTATTTCAAGAACTGGGGAAGCTAATAGCAGAAAATTGATGAAATTCAATTCCGGTTTTATGCCAAAGATGCCAACTATTTTCACTTGTCTCAGTTGGTTGAATGGAAGACTGAAGTGGTTGTCTTCCCAACAGTTAGTGAATGTCGCCATCGTAGCGTGTTCCTCCGGGCGAGCCTACACAAGTTCAATAGCATTAAAATCTTTGGAAGTTCCCAAAATTACCTCCCAAGCAAATGATGGTAATGTATTATCAGTTTATAGTTTAGCTGACGAAACATGCGAAGTATCAGCATGACATGAAAATCAAATATTTGACGGCATGTGCATGCTTGTGATGCCAATTTGGATGAAGCTATGGTAATAATCAATCAGTAGAAAGAAACTCACCAAAACTTCTAGTTCTTGTAGATTTGGGGAACTTCTTAAGAGGCACAGAGCAGCTATAACCTCCTCCACATCATTAAAGTTCATGCGTATGGAAAGATAATTCAGATGAACGCATGGTGTAGGCAACTTTCGTGGCACAATTCCAATAGCCAAATACTGGAGCAAAAAGAAGATAGAGAACAAATATTTATCAAACTCCAATGAATGCAGTAACATAGCACTTGGACCTCCCCGTGAAAACTGAATCAGTTCATTGGAATTTACAAAACATTTTAAGCAGACAAGTCGATGGTGAAAATACCAAGATAAATATGCGATCAATAACTGAAACCTGAAAAAAACCCTTAAGTGCAGAAAGAAAGAACCTCGGTTTCAAATCATCGGCAATTTGCAAAACCCAATGAACTCATTCACTTTCCTGTGTACACATATACTCAACACTGGGATGTGAGGGCCCCTTAAATATTAAGACAATTATTACCTTCAAAAAGTAGCTCTGAACCTCCAGCCTTTGAATACAGGGCAGATGAGCAAAAAAATTGAGCAAATTGCTAGAAGAATTGGCATAAGCTCGCCTTTTTTCATTGCCAACATTTGCATATAATCCAATGGAAATAACAGTTAAACAGAAGGTGTTTTCAAAACTAATGTTCTCAAAAGTACCTCCAATATCAAAAAATTGGAGATTTGGTGCATCAATGTTGAGATGGGTGAAACCATCAAAGTTCATCAATGTCAATCTCTCTAGCAGAGGGCAGCTAGAAATCAGACTTCCAAACACATCTTGGGCCAAGGTCACATGCTGCAGATCAAGGCTCTTCAAGCTCTTGAAGCCTTTAAATGTCAACGGAGGTTTTAGCAAACAATTAAATAACTCTAAATGAATCAAATAGTGGCAAGAAAATAAAGAAGAAGGCATCTTGTAGCGTTGCCCTTTCCAAATTTCAAGAACAAACTCCTTGATAGGGCGCCTTGATAGATGAAGAATCCACCGATCAATGTCAGTAATGCCTAGAAGATCTCGGTGAGATAGTTTGAACTTGTATATTGGGCCATTATGAAGTAAGAGAACATGATCAACAATGTTCACAAGTTTATTCTTGACAATTGCATGATCTTGAGAAGAAACAGGGAAACATTGATTACCAAACGCAAGATGTGGAAGTGTTGCCCATTTGTACCTCCACTTGCTTGACAAAACACTTGTCCTAACTGCCTCCGTAATTGACAAATTTGACAAAATTTGATCTATAGCATGCCCTGGTAAGTTGCTGATCTTGTCTAGCTCCATCTCCATTCAGCACAGGCACTTTGGTGCTTCTCTTTGTTTCTGAAATATTTCAGGAAAAGAGGAATCAGAAATCAGATTCAAAGACCAGTACCGAGGTTATTTACTTAGTGAGCATTTTAGGGGGGGTGGGGGAGAGCTGAAATCCTTTGCAAGAATCAGAGGCAAAATATATTTACCCAAGGAAAATAATTACAATTAACCAACCTATTCCCATTTTTAAGTTTAATCACAAAGTTCAGAACATAATAAAGACACAAACTTGTGGTTGCTATGGGGGTTTTGGGCAGCAGCTCTCTGGTTCTCAGGGCAGTGCAATGCAATGGTGTGGTTGTCGTTTTGTGTGGGATGTGAACTGGGGGTTCTATGCGGTGGCTCTCCATGGTCTGTGCTTCATGGTTGAGTTGGTCTTGCAATTTGACGACGTTGTGGTTATAGATGATTGGAGGATCAAATCAGGAGTACATGGTAGCAAATAACTCCCGCATCCCATGCATCTCTGAATCTAGTTTTGCCTCCAAAAGTTCACACCTCTCTTCAAAATTGGAAGATAGAAATGCCATTGTTAGAAATGCCATCGTTTGAAGAAGGTCTAGGTTCCCTCTGATACCAAGTTGTTACTAACTCGAATATCAAGTCCATAATAGAATAATTTAGGCCAGGTTCTTAGAGGGAACCTAGACCTTCTTCAAACGCACAATTTCGAAAATAACTGTTTACATAGACTTACACCCCTCAACAATAAGACTTCAAATATAAAACAACTTACCATCAAAGACTGAAGATGACTTCTATTTGACAGCAAAAACTAAAGTGAAATACTTGAGGCCCACTAAAACACAATGAATGACTCCAAAAAAAGGTAGAGATATGGTCTTCAAGGACTTCTCAGCACCCAAGGATTGTAACATGACGCTTGAACAGGACCATCACTGACAGTTCAACTTTAACTAGTGTAACGACCCATGAAAAAGCGCTAATCGCATATGCGCTATCACCTTAAAATGACTAGTTAATTTGGAGTTTTTCTATAATTCCTTATAAAGCCCAGTTTTACCTACTAACTAGGCATTGTAAGACTTAACATTCATGATTATTTTTATAAAACACGCACTCTATCTTTATAAAGCACACACTCTATGTGAGCTGCTCCTCATCTTCCTAATATAAGACCGGGATGTTACAGCCAGAATTTAGGGCATATAATAATACAAACAAATGAGCAAATTCTTGTCTCCAAGAGGTAGATCAATCGGCTAGGACCCTGCCTAATGAAGCGGAGGTCACTAGTTCGAATCCCGCTCCCCCTCTTGTGCGGACATGTCAAAAAAAAAAGAAGAGCAAATTCTTGATATCCCAGATTCATAAGCTGCAAGAATGCAAGCTAGACCCGCCATTTTCGAACAGGACCATCACAAAAACACATGACTGAACTGAGGAGCTATTTTCCATTTCATGCAAATACTCCCCCCACCCACATTCCATGGGAAAAATCTCTTTTCCTTTATTTAGCAATGATATGCGGGTCTTCAGTCATTCACAGTAAGCAAATCAATTCAAATGCCACCATCACAGAAAACTCCTCAAGAACAATTATTTTCAATCGCAAACAAAACCCATTTCAGATAACGAAATAAAAAAACCGTGTTGTATCAAAACCTCACAATAATTTCTGTACAATTGCAAACTCTTACTAGTACAATAAATGCCCTAAACATGAGGTATTAGCCATTCAGTGACAAAAACCAATGACTGTCGTACAACTTAACGTGAAAATCCTTGTGTTTGTGTTTCAGGATCGAATTAGCACTAATGCTAATGGGGACCATCGCAGTGTTCGATCGATTACGTAATAAACAATATTCGATTGATTGGTCTTACCAGAAAAAGTGAGGAAATGGATTCCAGTCGAAGCTCTGAGGAAGCGAAACTGAAACCAGAAAGAGAATCCCCAGTGGGTCGGTCCCGTTCGTGCGCACACACGCTCGTTCTGGGCTAAAAAGTAATAATTGTGCAAAAAATATACGATTGATTTGAAAAGTTGTGACTAACTTCCATCGCAAGGATTCAACGCGGGTCGCCCGGGTAACCGAATTAAACCGGACTAGACGACAATGGATTAATACCAAAATTCGTGTATTTTATGAGTTTTTCAATGATTGTGAAAGGTTTGGGCTTGCATATAGTGACCTATACCTCTGGGCCCCCAATTGCTTTTTTCTATCCAATACCTTTGGGGTTGGGACCCAATTAATTGATCAGGTTTGTTATCTATTTATCTGCTGCAATCCTTATATATCTTGGCTAGAGATTACCAGTGGTCAGTCTGAGATTATCTTATGTAGAGTTCTTTATGGGAGAAATGTCTCTTTACATAATAACACTTACATAAATAATAATTCATGAGGATATAAATTTAGAAAAAATGATAAACATGTAGCTCTTTTACAACTTTTGACATAAATAATAATTCACTAGAATATAAAAATGATAAATATATAGCTCTTTTACAATTTTTGAAGCGCATTAACATATAATTAAAATATGAGATATGATAGGGATTAGGGGTTCAACTGAGCCCCATCTAAGACCTAACTTTTGTGAATATATGTTGATTTTTTTTATTTTTTTATTTTTAAAAAAAAAATCAATTTTAAACCTAACACAACTCTTATGTAACTTTATACCACGTAAGTAAAATTTGGTCTTAAATGAGGCTCAGCTTAGCCCCTATCATATTTCTTAAAAGATATTAGAGGAAGTGAAATGCTTATAGCTTTTGGTTCTAATCACATTAGCATCTTCAACAATGCTTTCAAAATAGAGATATAGTTAAATTTAATTATTCTGAGCATTTTTACTTCTCAAGCATAGCTTTTAAAATGATTTTTTTAAAAAAAAATTGCTAACTAAACTTTTATATTTGAAAGTTACTATAAAGCACCTTCTACTCTATTTTTATTCTTTCTTTTTCCTTCTCTCTTCCTCTCTCTCTCAATGCTTGTTTGTTCTTTTTCCTTCATATTCCCTTCTCTCTCTTCCTAAAAAGTTAATACAGAATGTGAAGTGAAAAACTAGTAGTTAAAATGAAAAAAGAAAAATTTATATTTTAGGTAATTAAAACGAAAACCTTACTGGAGATGCTAGAAGTTGTAAAACAATTGTATTACGCGACCAGTTGTCCTTTTCAACTTTTATCCAACTTCTTAATATTGTCAATGCGCCCAACTAACTCGTGGAGAAATTAAGCTGTAATCAAATAAGAGAGAGATATCAAAACATTTTCGATATTTGACTTTTCTTCAATGTCTTCACCGCCAAAAGGCCAAATTTTCTATGCCGACCGATGTTGTATTTGGTCCAAGTCAATGGCTTCAAAACCTTTCTCGCTATCTCTGATCACTACCATTTTGGCTTGCCTTTCTTCAACCATAAACTGCTGCCTCCGAAGATCACCATGCAGAGGATCACTAGCTTTTTCAGGCTTTGCAGAGGACGAGCCAAGTTGAAGAGAAGAGCGGCGGAAATGGGTTTTATGAACCATCATCAGACAGCAAGCAGCCATGAAGGAATAAAGACCGTTGGGGTGGATAATCTATGCGACTTTTCAAGCAACTCGGATCTCTGCATTTGCATTGTCACTTGGAACATGAATGGACAGGTGAGAGAGATTTAACGTTACAAATTCTGTCGTGATTTTGTGATTGGCATTCATTTGATCGTATATATAAATAATATATATATATATTTGAAGGTATCTTACGAAGATCTAGCAGAACTTGTCGGGAGCAGCCGAAAGTTTGATCTTCTCGTTGTTGGGTTGCAGGAGGTTCCACGAGACAACATTCTACGGCTATTGCAGGCGGCTCTAGAAGAAACACACATGTAAGAGAAGAGACTATCTTTTCCTTTGTGCTCCTTGTTTTGTTCTTTATTATTATCTCCTCTCTTGATGATGGTGAAGAACAATTAATCGTATAATAGAATCTTTTGGTAGCTACGTTAAGAAAAGCCTGGCCATGGTGGGACTTAATTTGTTGTAAAGACAAAGTGTAGGGTCATAATCTTTCTTGAAATTTATGTCTTGGACAACAAAAGGTTGTTATATGTCACATTGATAATGACAACACAATTTCTATATCACCTTCAATGTCAGGATCCGAATCTATGTACTGGTCCCACTTTCCTTTTCAAAGGTTTTCTGATAAATATTTCACATTTTCGACACTCATGATTTAATAATAATTAATTAACATGCTTTATTGGCGGCCAAGACGGTTTATAGGGCGTTTATTTTGGCCGCCGGAAATTATGCGCGTTATTTTTAGTAGTGATCGATTACATGTTTTATTCAAGGCGACCATATATAAACTGATTACTCGTGATATTGATTTTATTGTGTAATTAAGTGTGTTAGGGAAGGCCATAATGCAATCTCTGCAGCTGTATGTTTTTGGACCAAAGAACTCAGACTTGTTAGTCAAAGGTAATTAGCTTTGGTTTGGTTCCGACATGAATCGAGTCCTTCTTCTCCTCGTGGTCAATAATTGTGCTTAATTAATATTGGGATCTTCGATTTTATTTCTTCTTATTAATTTTGAAATGCCGCTTAATTTGTAGAATTGCAGGTAGATAAGCATTCCGTTGGGGGATTTGGGGGGTTAATTAGGAGGAAGAAAGGGGCCGTGGCTATCCGCATCAATTACAAAGGCTTCCGAATGGTGTTCATCTCATGCCACCTCTCCGGTAAGCTTTGTTTTTTATATAATTTTATTTTGATTATTTTAGCCTAAGGCCTTCTCGTGTAGGGGAAAAAAAAAAATTGGTTTAAGTTTAAAAAAGTATTTTGATGTGATATAAATATGAGATTTGAAACATGTTTTGGTTTTGATCAATTGTATGTTAATGGTTTTAAGAAAAATTGTTTTTGGTTTTAAAAATATAGAAAAATGTTTTCAAAACTATTACTAACCAAGGCCTAATTAACTTTCATGATTTGTTTTGTCGTGCTTGATATTAGCTAGATGGTAATGGCTATCCAAGACTTTTACAAGCATTCACATTTGATTCGGCCAACTTTTCAAAGCGCTTAAATATCACTTTCTATTTTAAAAATCCAATTTTACTATTTTTTTTTTTTTTTCAATCATTTCTTTATTGAGATGAGAGAAAAATAATAGAATAAGTAGTTCACTATTTTTTATTTTTTATTTTTTGTTAAAGTAACTAGTTAGATGTGTGTGACTTTTCACCTAAATTTACATCCCAACTAATCAAAATAACCTTTAGCTAACCGGGTGTAAACGCTTATAAACCCAAATACACATTTCATTTTGCTTCATATATTAGTCATAGTAATCTCGATATCCGAAAAAATATATATTTTTTATTTTTGTTTTAATTAAATATATTGTTATTAAATTTAACCATATGTATATATTGTTATTGTTTTGGCATGCAGCTCATGCTAGTAAAGTAGAAGAGCGAAATTGGCAGTGCAAACACATATCACACTCTCTCTTCTCCAAGAATTGGAACCCTTATGCCAAGCCAGCTCACATCACTGTATGGTTAGGAGATCTTAATTATAGAATACAGGGCATCGACACAAACCCAGCACGAAATTTAATACAAAAAAATCTTCACAGTGTAAGTTCTCTACACATTCTACACTATTATTTATAATACAGGGACAGAACCAAGGGCCATTACAGATTTCTTAGTAGTTAGAGGGGGTTTATTTGCAAATTTAGGATAATTAAAGATTTTGTATTGATATTAATAGATTTATGCAGACGCTAACCAGCAAAGATCAACTCTTACAAGAGGCTGAAAGAGGACATATCTTCAATGGGTTCTGCGAAGGGACATTGACATTCAAACCGACATACAAATATAACGTTGGAAGTAGCAAGTACGATACTAGTTACAAGGTATCACCTTTCTTGTGTCTTACTCCTTGGAATAATTTCGAAAATAAAATAAAATAAGCTGGGTAACTTGTACAAATTGCAAGGAATTTTTTTAATATATATATATTAATATATATGTGTGTGTGTATATATTCCACCAACTTTGAATGGGATAAGTTACAAATTGTGAAAAAAAGAAATCATGAAATTGGTAATTTAGTTTTAGGCCGGATAACGACATAAAGTTTTCTTTCAATTTAATTTATTAAATTGATACCTATTTTTTATTGGCAGGTAAGAGTTCCAGCATGGACGGATCGAATATTGTTCAAGATAGAAGACGCTAAGAAAATAAATGCGACTCTACGTTCTTATGAATCAATGGATGATATATACGGTTCGGATCATAAACCAGTGAAAGCTCATCTCTGTTTAAAACTTAACAAATTGTTGTTAGTGTAAAAGACGTTTATACACACAAATTGTTGTTAGTGTAAAAAACGTTTGCCTACCAATCTCTTTGTTTTTGTTTTTTTTTTTCTCCTAGCCATATTGGACATTAGGATGCATGAGTTTGTAAAATTAGGTCCAATAGTTCATATATATTAACTTAAGGGTATATATATATACTTCCTAAGTAATTGCGATATTTCAATTTATTCATAGGATTTTAAAATTTGACTTTAACTCTTTAAGTTTGTTTTGGGTGTATCTAGCCCTCGCTTGACCCGTAAGGCCCGTCTACCCCATAATCCCTCAGGCCAACCGCAACCAAACTCTTCATCGGCAAAGAGCTCATAATCAATGCCCATCTACTCCAGGGTATCTCAGGCCCAAACACAACCAAACTCTTCAAAAACAAAGAGCCCATGAGGCTTGTTTGTCAAAGAGCCTGTTGGCCTACCGATGATACTAAGGTAAATGGGCCAAGGAGAAGCCCATCTATTTGGTGTAAGACCTACCTTGTTTTTTGGACCCGAGTGCACCTATATCTCGATAGGAAACATCACAATCAACTCCCCTCTCTTTAGGTCAAACAACGGCTTTGCTACGCTAATATTTGTGGGGAGAATCACCCATACCTTTAACGACAACTGAGCAAGAGACTCAAAAACTCTACCAAAGAGATTAAGAGAGGTAGGAACGACAAATTTATACATGGATGAGAGACTATTCATCATGTACGCATTCTTAACCCTTGTTTCAATGTTTTATCTCCTATCTTTACTAATTTAAGCATCAAGTGTGATTATATTGAACTTCAGCCTCTTTTACCTATTTGGCGTGCAGTTACCATATTAACATTGTTTAAACCTGTCACACTAACGCCTATTATTGTTCAATACTAAATTCATAAAATTTTAATTAAAGTCAACTTTGCTTCCTAATTTGGCATAACTAGGCAAGTATATGACCCATGTATTGAACTTGAAAATGACATTAAAACATAGTATACCTATAAGATAATAATTAGGTTTTTTTTTTGTGCCCTCTAATAAAAGATAGATACATCAAGGTATATGTGTCATACTCTTATCTAAATACATTTAACTTACACTACTTAGCAAGAAAATAAAGAGAATAATAATTACCATGCACCCATCAAATATTTATTTCCCCAAATCAAGAGAGGAATATTATAACAATTTCACTTAAACTATTCCATCTTGCGCAATAAATGTAAATAAAATCGTCAAGATTTCGTGTATTTATATGTGTACGTGTTCGTATTCATTAAATTAAGGAAAATATTAATAGAATCCTTTTTTTTTTGTTTGAAAGAAATATTTATAGGATCCTAATTATATTTTATTTGCTTCTTTTTAAATCTGAATTACACTTTTTAGTTTTTTTTTTTTAAGAAAAAAGAAAAAAGAAAAAGCCCAAGCGTGTTTTTTTGTTTTTGTTTTTTTGAGTCGGACTTTCACGGCGGTTGACTGGCGGGTTCATACTTCAACTAAAGCTACCTTTATTGACCTTGTCTTGTTCGAGGTCAGTTACGTAAATTTACAACGCCATAGAGAAAAAAAAAGAAAAAAAAATTTAATTTAATTTTTCAGAAAAATAATCCAAAACGTGTTGGCTGTAATACTGTTCTAACAAAGGCGAGCCGCGAGTGGCTGTCAGTAGAGCCGTGAAGAGAAGTTTATAGCCAGCTTGGGCAACCAAAACGCGTTGATTTACGTTCGTTTAATTAATTAATGGTATATTATATTAGACTAAAGTAATTTATAAATATAATAAACATAGAGAGTTTATAAAAAAAAAAAATAATAATAATAAACATAGAGAGTGATTTCTTTATATTGATTAAAGAATATTTTTCCTTTACTTTTGTGTTGGTGGTATTGGAATCTGTCAATTTATCGGCTCCCTACTTTTTTTTTTTTTCTTTCTTTGACATTGTATTCAGAAAATTATTATTTATTTATTTATTTTAATTTTTACCTGGGTTGATTGTCACGGTCGGGATGAGCAAAAGAAAAATTAGAAAAAAAAAAATATATGAAAAGACGAATTTCCTTGTACGCTTTACTTCTCAACAACCGGGTCTTCTTGGGGAAAGAGTTTTAAGAACCGCACATGCACTAATATATGCATTTCAAACGTTAGCAAATATTCAATGCCCGACTGGGTTTGATGAACCTTCGTCAAATCCTTTTTGGGCTGTGTCCAAAACCGTATCAAAGTGTATATTTTCTCTAAATTTGACTTTTGAAATTGCGTACAGTCCAAGTACCCTTTCATTCTTTACATACTTGGGAATTCCTTATACATGTGAAAGATCTTAATTAAATTTTTCTTGTTCCCAATTTTTTTTTTCCCGGAACATCTTTATTTTTTTTGCTCTGCTAGATTCTGCTTCGGGTTGCGAGAGATAAAGGGTGTCTTTGTGTTTTCTTTGTTGTTGCTTTTTTGTGAATAGATTATGAGCTTTTACCCGAAAAGAGAGAAAGAAAGAAAGGAAGGGTGTGCATAATCTTTGTTTATTTATTTATTTATTTTTTCTTTTCTGAACTCTGTAATTGTAATAGCTGCTTTTGAGCGACTTGGGATCTTAGCTGATCTGGGTCTCATCTGCTTCAACCAGTACTGCAGGCTATTGATTTGTTTGAGGTGAGTCACTCCTCCACTATTTGATTCTCTTCCCTTTTGTCTTTAACATGAAATCAGACGTTGTATGTCATGAATTTAACGGGCATGTTGAGCTGGAAGAATCTATCTTCATCTCTCTTCCTCATCTGCGAGTGTATGTTATATCGACTTGAGGTGGCGAGAACTTTGATGTTTTGTCATTGTTTTTTGGTAGCTGAAACATAGGGGGTGCCAAAATGCCTGGTGGGTTTATTTTATTTTTGTGGTCTTTTTCTTTCCCAGAAGACCTTATTGATGTGAAAAGCAAGAATTCGGATACCTATTGGTGGAATTGAGATGTCCATGCAATTATAGAAAATATAGGGAATGCAATGTGTTGAATTGATTGGAGATATAATCGGAGTAGAGCGCATGGAATTATATTAATTTTATTTTCATATGGATTGCTTTCAACTCATTCAACCTTTTACCTTTGCGCATATGTTTGACTTGATTGGTTCTTGGAAGATTTCTTTCCCGTTGTTTTTGCTTATCATCAAATTGGGAACTTCGCGCATATCTATGCAATTTTCCTTATCGTGAATTACTGGTATTTCTTCATGCACACATAAACACAGGCACAAAAAGAATTGCTTATAATATTGCTCATAATACTTCCTTATTTGAGAACCATAGACTTGTGATTGGTATTAAAAGGCATGCACTTGCCTAATGTTTTCTGTGAATATTTTGAAGTTATAGGAATCACAGGCTCATCAGAATTATCTTAGGTTTCTGTTGCATGTCTTATTTAATTTCGACACTTTTGCTCAAATGGATGCTTTATGAGCAGGTAAAACCTTCATTGACCATGAACAGATAACATTACGCATTATGGGTTGGTTTAGCAAAATTTTGAAGGCCTCCGGCCTTAAAGATTCAGAAGAGCATGGCCATGCAAATTATGGAGGAGATCCTCCAAATCGTTATGCACCTACTAGTTCAGAGGTAATTACATCTACCGCTCCTTACCATTCTTTTTATTGATGGCTCTGCAAACGTGTATGATTGGAATGGGCGTGCTAGAAATTATTACTCGTAATGGACTTTGTTAAAAATTACATAATTTACACTTTCTAAATCTTTTCTTAATATGGTCCTCCTTTAACATGTTTCAGTGGGGAACTTGAATGTAGGATATGGCGCCAGAGAGCGAGAATGAAGATATAGATCGTGCGATTGCACTCTCTCTTTTCGAAGAAAGTCAAAGGGGAAGAAACGTGATTGGTGAGTGATGTGTTTCATATGCTAACATAAATGCTCCTGCCATTGTATGCTGTCTATGAGCTCAAAGGCATTGAATCGTTGATGCATTCCAGCATTCATGTGTCAATTGTTCCTAGATATTACTGTTTTTTGCTTGGTTTCATAGAAATGATATATGACTCACTGGTGCACCTCATCATAATTGCTCTTAGATTTTACTAGAAAACCTTTTGCGGTTTTCTGTGATTGGATGGATTTAATGAATGTGCTCCTAGCTTTGTTGAGCCAATCATTGTGTGTTAATGTAAACAGAAAAGTCCACGCAAGGGTAGCTCAATCGGCTGTGAACCACGCCTTATAAAGCGGAGGTCACAAGTTCGAATCCCCCCTCCTCTACCCTTGCGTGGACATGTCAAAAAATAAATAAATAAATGTTGAACTTAACCTGTGATGCATGGCAAAGGAATTTTTGTTGTAAGATTATATTTTTGGTATTACTGTTCAAAATAAGAATTTTCTCTGTTGTTTTGTTTTGTTGGTGTGCATTTTATTGAATATTTCATTGCAAAATTTTGCACCATGGCTTCTTTAAATGATGACTGTGGCATCTATTTTGAAGCACTCTTCTTATATCCATACCTCTACTATGCTGCAAAAACTGTAGCTGCTATAGTGAACGCTTGATGCATGACTACTACTGTCAATCCTGAAACCTCTTATTGCAAGTGATGGCAGGATTAGGCCAGATGTATTTTGAAGTTCACTTCATGATATGTTAAACTTATTAACAATCTTACATTGCTGATGAAAATAAGGTAGAACCTATAAGTTTTTAGATTTGTGTATGTTGGTTTTAAATTTTGGACCTGCATCTGTTCTGGTTCTAAGGTCTTTTAGTGTCAGTATTTGGTCCAAGTCATACTTTGTCAGTTAGACTAATGCTCCCCAAGTATGGTTTATCTGACAAGCATATGCAGCCCATGTAAGTGATACATTGACATATCTTGAAGTTCATGAAGTAACAGAAAGCCAATTGCTATTTCATGAGGTGTGGTGCATTTTCTCTTTGGTGTCAATTTATAACCTGGCCTCGAATCTGTATGAACCTACAAATACAACCAAAAGTGTAATGATTACTTATTTCTTCAGTTTCCTGCATTGCTCCTTGGACCGGCTTTGAAACGTCTTAATCCTATAAAATTAGTGCTAACATATGAGATCTTACATCAAATATGGTCTCTGACCTCCTGTCCTATGTCATGCATTTGCTTTTTGGGTAAATGACATGAAATTAACTAGTTGTTATATTAATAAGTGATGGAGCATATTTATCTCTAGTTATGTTTTCTATGGTAAATATATATAATCTAAAATGCTACAATTTAAATTAATTTGTTTCTCAATTTTTTGGATAGATCATGATTCTCAATTGGAGGATGATGCACAACTTGCCCAAGCTATACAAGAAAGCCTAAATGTGGAGTCTCCTCCCCGATATGGATATGGAAATATATATCAACCTGCCCCAGTCTACTTCCCTATGGGGGGGTTAAGGTATATTACTTTTGTATTAATTAGATGAATCATCTCAATTTTTCTTGTTCTAGGTTGTTTATTCGTTCATTCTTTCTACTTGAGTGCTCTATTCAGCCATGCATGTATAGAATATTCTTTGACAACCATGAAGCTAGTGGGTGAAATTATCATTTCCAATCTATTTTAAGGTTTTAAATTTTTTTACATTTATAAATGTACTTCTTTTTTTTGGTTCTATTAACTATGCAAGAGCCACAATAAAATAATGCATTTTTTTCTTCTCTTAATCTCTTTTTTTGGGGGGGGTTTCCTGTAGGATCTGTGCTGGTTGCTGCACTGAGATTGGTTATGGAAGATATCTGAATTGCCTGAATGCATTTTGGCATCCTGAATGCTTCCGGTGCTATGCTTGCAACCTACCGATTTCTGATTGTGAGGTGCAAAAATTACTCAGTTAGCTTCCATAGAACACATAGTTTGTAGTTGATTTTATTCTTGGCATCAGTGGTTCTTTCACCATATATGTTGTTTGAATTACCATTTTTCTTTTGTTGCTTGTAGTTCTCTACATCTGGAAATCATCCATATCATAAATCTTGCTACAAGGAGAGTTACTACCCAAAATGTGACGTTTGCAAGCACTTTGTAAGTACCTCCTCATTACACAATAATACAATATAGTCCTTTATTCTAATTTTGCATAAGCTAATTCTGCTTCATTTTTTTCTGTTGATGGCCAAGGAGAAAATAAGGGTGTCCTATAATCGTCAACCAGACCTCATTGTGGCTAAACATTTTGAAATGTCAACAAACTATAGTATTATACCAAAAAATAAATTTTCATTTTATTTTCTGTTCTTGAGAGTAGATACCGATTGCAAAGTTTAGATTTAACAGATAAGAATGCATCTTTGAGATGGGATGCATCTTTAAATGTGATGCAAAAACAGAGAGCAGCTCTTAGATAAGTTGCAAAATCTCATTTTAAATGTGATGCAACTTAGATATGATTAAGATACAATTCTTTAAGAAGGGAAATCAGAGAACTAACCCCTGGCTAATAAAATAGCGAACTTCAATATTTCGATCCCTTGAGAAGGAGATGAAAACCTGCAAATACAGGTTGAAACTTTATATAATTCTCTTAAAATCTGTGACATACAATGTCAAATCCCTTAGATGTTATAAAGAGGGTTCCCTATGAAAGATGCTCTCAGCCCTTAAGTTTATCTATTTTTCCAATAAGTTTCTCAGCTCTTAAATTTAATTCTAATCCATTGGCCTGAATATATCCTAAAAAGGTCACATGACTCATTTTAGAAGTCTTAAAAGTTGTAAATAGAAGTCTTATCATCTAAAATACTTCTACTCAAGAGACCACTGACCAAATTAGTAACCTCATATGGTGATAAAGGGGGTCTTATACACAAGTTGCTCCCAACATCTGTGATGTGCCGTGTTTTAAAGATCAAAATCAAAATGTTTCAAAAAGGAGAAAAAGTTAGTCGTGACGATTGAATATTTTTCTTCCTTAGATATATTATTCATTGTCAGTTGGTGTTGGTTTTTTTTCAAAATATATATATCTTTTCGACAGATTCCAACAAACAGTGCTGGTCTAATTGAATATAGGGCACATCCGTTTTGGGTCCAGAAATACTGTCCTTTTCATGAACATGATGGTACTCCTCGATGTTGCAGCTGTGAGCGAATGGAGGTCAGTGATTGAAACACCTTATCTGCCACAAAAGGCATATAAACCAACCAGGTATTCTGGGGAAAAAATTATTGGCATGATATATTCATTAATTATGTGCAGCCACGAGACACAAGATATGTTCCCCTTGATGATGGTCGAAAGCTCTGTCTGGAGTGTCTGGAGTCTGCAATCATGGATACCACTGTATGCCAACCCCTATATCTTGACATACAAGAATTTTATGAAAGTTTAAATATGAAAGTGGAGCAGCAAGTTCCGTTACTCTTGGTCAAAAGAGAAGCACTAAATGAAGCAAGAGAAGGAGAAAGGAATGTAAGGGAAAATGCATTCAAACCATATTATATCAGCTATAATATGTAGGATTTTTGCCATAATGACCACTAGCATTCACGAAATCTGCCTTCACTCATGTCTGATACCTGCTTGAGCAAATTCCAAGAGTCTCTTATTAACATAGAAAATAATGCAAAGTGAATAATGCCTTTTCTAATTGAAGTCGTTACGGAATACTTGTTTACTAAATTTTCCCTTGTGGTTATTGACATGTACGTACAACAAAGTCAACGTCACTAAATGTATTTTTATTATTTATTTATTTGTGTGGTAGATTCATAAGAGCATTTCAATACATGTCCTTACATCTAGGTCCCAAAGAATTTCATGCCTACCTATTCCTATTATGTGTCCGAATGTGACAATTCCATTTTTCATCTTGTTTAGTTATAAAATTGTGTTTATTTTTTTTTCCTTGGGCAGGGCCATTATCACATGCCTGAGACTAGAGGACTCTGCCTTTCTGAGGAGCAAACTATCAGCACTGTAAGAATTTGTTCAAAAACTTCATCGATTTTATGCACTGGGATATATGGAACCCTATCTGATCATTTATTTATGGTAAGCAATTTGTCTTATTTTGACCTGAACATACTAGATTTTAAGGCGGCCAAGGACTGGGGCAGGAAAGCGAGCCATGAAGACTATAACAGAACCCTACAAACTAACGCGTCGTTGTGAGGTTACTGCAATTCTCATCTTGTATGGTCTTCCAAGGTATTGAATCCTTTCTGTTTGCTTTTACCACTTGTTCTAAAAGGAAACTCATGCGACAGACAAATGGATTTGAAAGTACATCTATTCGCAATTCTTATAAGCTGTTATATGTAGTTAAAGATGCTTAAAAAAGAAAAAGATATAGAAACCTTGATCATATGTGCATGCGTGTGTATTTACATGTAAAGATATAATCAATATATATGCGAGTGTGCGCGCGCACACACACACACACAAGACCTGTGTAGCACATGTAAAACATTTTTATGCTCTAAGACAAGGTGCAAAAATAATTCCAGATCAATGGATTATTACTGTTGTACAATAGATTACTATTACAGTAAATAACACAACAATCATACAAGAAAATACAAAAATTTACGTGGTTTTCTCGATGTGAGGTACATCACAAGCGGAGGCAATCACGAAAAAGTTCACTAGCCAAAGATGGAGTACAAAATAGTGGTGAAGAAAAAAATTACCTCAATTACCCCAAAAGCCACATCTTTACAATTACAAAACAAAGTATAAACAATGTTTTCTTTTCTTCTTTTTTTTTTCCCTGTAAAATTACTTCAATGCTGCTTGGCTTATACTAGAATGAGGATTACATTATAATGATTTTTTTGTTGTTGTTGNGGGGGGGGTGGGGGGTGGGTGTTGGGAGGAAGAAATGAGCCATTCTTACCAAAGATACTGTGTCCCTACTAGCTTCACTGAATTCCATCTTTATTTCCAACTTCCGAGAAGCTTCATTAATTTTTTTAAATTTACTTTATTGAAAATAATACCATCTTTCTATAATCAAAGAAATGTCATTGACAGAAAAGAAAATTTTGTTCTAAACAATCAGTGAATACTGCAGAAATGGCAGTATTTGAACCTAAGTCTAGCAAACATCACCCTACCCTTTTACCACCCAAGCTCAGAAATGGCAGCCTTGTGGAAGTTACTTAAAAACAATGTGTCGCTTTTAAATTTTTGTTTTTATAGTATTTGTTTTAATATATGCATGACTAAGAAGAGACATGTTTCTCTGAAACCACATTTTGTATTGACTTCCCTTTCAAAGAACTTAGGAAGGATGGGAATTGTGGGCGAGTTGCTGCATAAATAACCTGGAACCAAGTTACATGTTAATCTTGGTGGAAAGTTTTTAGTTAAATTTGATATATGGAGCTCTGCTGAGAGATCATGATCGCAATGATATTATTCTGGAGGGCAGATTTTTATCATAACAAATGTGGCAGTTGTATGAGTCTAATAGAAATGAATTGTAGTTGCATTATCTTCTGATTCTATGAGACTATACATATATCTTCAGTCTTATATGCGTTGATCATTTAAAGAGAAGGGATACAATTAGGAGAGAAGATAATGCTATCTATTCATCCCCCATCTTGTATTGTCTTTCTTTCTTTTTTTCTTTTTCCTATTGCATATAATTTGCATAGTTTGTTTGGAGGAAGAGAGAAGCTTAGTTGAGGAGGAGATATTGAGGATGGACGTGGTGACTAATGAATTGGAGAGGACAACGCTTTTGGAGGAGTTGAGTTGGAGGCAAAAATTGAGGACACTCTGGTTAAGAGAGGGTGATAAGTGCACAAAATTCTTCCATCGAGTGGCCATTCAAAAAGAAAGAATAATTACATTTAGCAGCTGGTGGTTAATGGTATACTTTGTTCAAACCAGTCAAGGATTAAAGATCACATTGTACAGTTATACGACAACTTGTTTATTGAACGGTTTAGTTGGTGTCCTAGGTTGGATTGATTCCATTGGGCGGAGGAGGCCAATTGAACTTTCTAGTGCCTCCCATCAGTGGAATATTAACTTTCTCAAAGCGGCTCACGATTGGAAGATGGATTTCCTTTCCTTTCTTTTCACTTTGCTGTTTTCCATTAGAGTGAGAGAGGGTGGTGAGGACAGACTTTGTTGGATTCTTTTCGAAGGAGGGTTGTTCGATGTTAGATATAAGATATTTTTGTAATGTTCTTGTCCCCCATGATAACATTCCCTTCCCTTTGTGGAGTATTTGGCAGAATAAGGCTCCCTTGAGAGTTGCATTTTTTGCTTGGTCGGCCACTTTAGGGAAGATCCTCAGTACGGATAATCTAAGGAAATGACATATCATTGTGGTTGAGTGGTGTTGCATATGTAAGAAGAATGGGGAGTCGACTATCTTCTATTCCACTGTGAGATCATAGGTGCACTATGGAATACTATCTTCAGCAGTATAGGGCTGGCTTGGATAATGCCTAGTAGGGTGGTAGATTTCTTTGCCTGTTGGAAAGCGCCAGGGGGTAGGTTTCAGCTTGATGTAGTTAAGAAGATGATCCCGCCTTGCCTTATGCAGTGCCTATGGAGGGAAAGAAACGGTCGTAGCTTTGAGGACCATGAGAGGAGGTTACTTGAATGAAAGCTTTCTTCTCTCTTGTATACTCCATGTGTACTTGAGTTGCGTCTTTATGCTTTTTATGAATTTGCGATTACTTAAATAAATAATAATAATCTCTTGCCGCAAACCAGTTGATTCATGGGCAAGTGTATCATAGAGACTGAACATTTTATTTCTCTATCTTTATTTTTTCTTCAATATATAAGTTAGATATTGAGAGGAAATGAACTTCAATTACTCCCAGGCATGCTCACATGCGGATCAGAATAAAGTTATCATGAGAATTGACAAAGAGAGTTAAGGTTCTCTTCTAGTGATATGGGTTGAAGTCCAGAGTCTCTTAGGTCTCACATATTCTATCTTTTGCCTTTCTAAAAGAAGATTAAAAAAAATTAATAATAAAGAAAGAAAGTTGTTAGTTGTGTTGTGCAATTGTTGATGCATGACTTTGACCGATCTGTCTTAGAACTTGTTTGGAATTGTGTTGGGAAATAGAGCTTTTATATTTAGAAAGTTTTGAAGCTTTTTCCAAAAAATGTGTTTTAGCCTTTTTTTAGAACAAAAAAGTCAAATAAGTACTTTTTGAGTTTTTTAACCAAACTGACCTATTTTGCTTTGCATAGCTTTCTATGTATTAAAAATATTTTTAAGCTCATTAATGCAATTGTAAACACTCCTAGTTCTGTTAGTGAAATTATTGGCGGAAACTTTTGTTACATGACTGGACAAATCTTTGTGTGCAGGTTGCTTACCGGATCAATCCTAGCTCATGAGATGATGCACGCGTGGCTGCGTCTTAAAGGTGCTTTTATATTCCATGGCATCTGTGGTGTTAAGTTGGGGGCATCATGAAACATTTTGAAATGAATTCTTTCCTAAGCGTTTTAAAATGAAGCTCCTGTGCTTAGAGCATCTAAAACATATCAATCTCTTCCTATAAGATCACATCAAGGTTTCAAATTCAAGGAATGACCTCATTTATAACAGTGCGTTTGAACATTAAGACATTCAATATTTCTTCCTGGGTTGTGGGTTCTGACTTTGATTCAACTCACAGCATGTTTGTGCTTCTTAAAGATGCTGACTTGTATGCTCATTTTTGAAAGGTTACCCAAATCTCAGTCAAGATGTTGAGGAAGGTATCTGTCAGGTTCTGGCTCACCTGTGGTTGGATACCAAGCTCAAGTCTGGATCAGGCAGCAATGTTGCATCAACCTCATCATCTGCTTACACCACATTGAAAAGGGGTACAGGGTCACAATTTGAAAGGAAGCTTGGGGAGTTCTTTAAACATCAAATTAAATCAGACATTTCCCCGGTGTATGGAGACGGATTCAGAGCCGGCCAACAGGCAGTGAATAAATATGGTCTTCAAAGTACCCTTGAGCACATACGGATGACGGGGACCTTTCCTTATTGAGGCCCATGGATGTCGATGGTGCTTCTTTTCTTTATCACTGAGTTTAGAGCTTGGCCTTTTCATATTAGATCCTTAGGCCAAAGCGCATAGGAACAACTCTCTATAGAATAGTTTTGAGAAGTGCCATGTGTAATGTCACTACTTTACTTTTTATTTTAACAAATTAATCAATTGATAATTTAATTATTATCTTCCACTATAATTCTTCTCCTATCTCTTAGATATATTGACAATATACATACACACAGCCTTTATGTATGTATTGTCTAACTATCACTAGTGTCTTTTTAGGGGCCACATATGTACTATCACTTTAAAATAATTAGTCGAGTTACATTTAAGGGCAACATTGTCGCTTGATAAGTCATGAATTTTATACATTCTTGCCAATAACGGTTTCAGATTGTTGATAGGTTTTATTGATCTGACAAGGCAACATTTGTTGCCCTTGTTTCCCTAAAGAATTTCTAGATTTCATTACCAAAACAATCGGCGGAGACAACTCAAGTTTGCAAGACAAAGATCTCGTCTTAACAAGTCGCCATCCCCTCACAACAGCCTTTCATCCATTTTAAACAGACCTTTCGAAAATGCTGATATCAATGAAAGAGTTTCTTAAATGTCCCAGGATTTCTATTTTCCATGACTTTAATGAGCTTGTTCAAGCAAATCTTGTGCACAAGTTTAATAGGGCACAGGCTGGTGGATCAAGAGGTAACGATTTGAACATTACTTAAAACATAAATTTGTACGAGGATTCATATACTAAAGATGATGATATGTTAATTCTTTGATCAAAATATTGACTTGAGATATGTACAATGAACTGTTACCTCGATAGCTTCCACTCTCTTAATGAGTTTCACCCGTTCTGAGATGTAATGGAGCCAACATGAAAAGCTTCTGTTGCCTTAAAATCCGCCTCAATTTGCAGCAGAGCGGACACTACCTCCCACATGCTTGGTCTTCTTTCTGGTTCTTGTGTCAAGCAGGCTACACCTAGTTCAGCCATCTGGAGAGCGAATTCATCCCCTTCATTTCCTTTCAGAGTTGGATCAACAAACAAACTAATCTCAGCTTTTGGATTCTTTCCTTTTATGATGGATGCTATTGCAGATGAAAGATCTACTTCTCTTTCATCCTGTACAATAATAGCCTCTTTCCCTGTGATCAGCTCCAGCATTATCACTCCAAAAGCATAGACATCCACCTTGGGAGTCACCAGCCCTGCCCTTCGATACTCCAGCGCCATATAACCCCTAGTCCCGACTACATGTACTGTCACGGCATTGGTTCCTTCCCTCTCTGCTGTTCTTGCAAGTCTGAAATTCCCTATCTTGGACCTCAGATCGCTGTTTAATAGAATATTGCTGCTTTTGATGTCCATGTGAATGTAGGGAGGTTCAGCAAAGTTGTGAAGATAGTGAAGTCCATTTGCAACATCCACAGCAATCTGAATTCTCTTAGTCCAGCTTCTTCTGTCCTTGGAGATGTTTCCCCTTAGCCATTCTCTTAGAGATCCATTTTCCATATACTCAAAAAGAAGATAGAAACAGCCATACTTTTCACAGACACCCTCAAGCTTTATCAAATTAAAGTGTTTGATCTTCTGCAGCATGTTCACTTCCTTGGGTGCATCTAAGGGTAAGGGGAAACCTCAACTCTTGAGCTAGCTTTTGAGTTGAGTTAGGCCCAAGACCCATTTCTAACACTTAACAGCCAAGGTCTTCCCACCAAACACCCCACAATACACGGAGCTCTTTAGTCTATTCTCGGTACTGAAATTTTCTGTGGCTTTCTTTATCTCCTCAAATCGAAACACTTCCAAAACTCGCTCAAAGTTGGCAATTTCTACACGGAGACATTCACTTGATTCCTTCTCCGTTTTCCCTTCGCCACCCCCTTGCTGGAAACCCCCTTGTCTTTTCTTATAAAACAGACAGAGAGCAGATATAATGACACCAAGGACTAGCAAAAAGCATCCTGTTGCAAGACCTACATAGAGTTTTCTCTTGGATTTTTTGGGATTGGAAGCAAGTTTTTGATGGTGAGTTATGGTTTGTGAGCTTGAAGGTTCAGTTAGCAGAGGAATTAGAATTGTTGTAGAAGGAATAACTGGATTTTGATTCTTCTGAAAACCCATTTGCATAAAGTATACTTCTCACACTTACATTAAGTCCCTCAGCAATATCAGAAACATGATCACCCAAGTTGACCAAGCAAGTTAGCAAATAGCTTGTGCCGTCTGCAGTTTGATTCCTTGTAGGACAAGCACATCTAAGTGGCACATGCAATTCCACACCAGGATGTAAATTGTAGTCACCATATTGATTCGCACTCCTGAGAGCATTACAAGTTGATAATCCCTGGTATATGTTACTTGCTATAGAAAAATACGTGCCACTGGCACCGAGGGTTACGATATACGTGGTGTTGGAACTGTAGTACTGACCTTCACAAGAACAATTCACAGGAACGATTACCTCTTTGTTTGTTGGGAATACTGCTTGCCTTGAGACGTTGTTGATTCTAGCAACCTCTTCCGGGATTGAAGATATGAGTTCTGAAATGGTGGTAACTGAGTTATAAGGAGGTTGAGATAGGAAGTTGAGGAAGGCTTGGCAGGATTGGTTTTGGGCAGTGCAGGTGTAAAGGAAGGCTGGAGAGTCGAGGCAAATTGCTGTTGAATAGTTCTGTTGAGCTCATTCATACGTGAAGTGAGAAAACTGAGGATACAAACACTGAAGAGAATATGGTACATGTTGAATGTTGAATGTTTCTGTGCAGAAATGGCTTCCAAAACGATGAGAATTTGAGAATAACTAAAGAAGATTATAAAAATATTAATTTTATAATCAAATTGGGTTGTAGCAACCCTTTTTATAGAGCTGCTCTGCTCCATCAACTAATGATGAGAGTAGACTATGTTATAAAATACAATAATTCTGAGACTTGAAGAGATTAAGATAATCCAAGCTGTGCCGGCCTGTGATGCAAGTTTACCTGCAAATTGTGTAGTTTAGAATGATCATCTAGACAGGCCCCTCTCAATCCGGCTGATCAAACCCTCCTTCTTTTTTCGTTTACTTCTTCTTTGGTGATCAAACTTTTGACTTCCCCAACCTGTTTCAAACCAGACACCTACTTTACTCCATACGTTTCCCTCCCAAAAAACAAAAGAAAAAACCATCAAATAAGAGTATTCAACAGTTTATATATATATATATATATATATATGTCACAAGTATTTTGAACACGTCAATTTATTTGACTGAATTAAAAAATATATATATTTTAATCTAGTTTGCAAGAAAATTTTGTCATTTTCATTTTTCATATTAATATTAAGTCAAGTCATAAGATGCGCCGCGGCGACAATGGAAGTTGTAAAGGCGAGGTTGTCGTCCTCACAAGTTTCGGCCCATCCGTCTGCCAGTGTGACTGGTAGGGGACCAAACTACAAGGCCCAATGTTTGATCAAACCCTCCACACCCCAAAAATGCCTCAAGGCCCAAAACTAAAAAAGCCATTGTTGGAACGATATAAAACCCGAGGCCCATCTCACCCCAATCCACCAACAAGCCTGATAAGTCAAAACAGGAGTTATTGTAGGGTTAATCAATTAATGAAGTTTCTTGAACAATTACAGAAGATGTAAGATTACCAACAATTTTTTTTTTCTTCAAATTAAGTCCAAGAATTTTCTTCAATTCAATTTTTCAATTTATTAATTGATATGTATTCAAAATGAGTAATAATAGACATTATCCTTGTATTTTCCTTGTGTCCACCTAAAATAATGTAATTTTTAAAATTATCATTAAATTTGTAATAAATTATTATCAAATTCTGACCCATTTGTGATTTTTAAGTAGCTCTTTGTATCTGTCACTTTAAAAAAAAATAGTAACTTAAAATACATCACATCAATCAATATGAAATATAGGGATAAAATAGCGGTTGCGGTTAGCGGTTAGTGGCTAAAACCGCTAACCGCTAACCGCCTAGGCGGTTAGTAGAATCTACTAACCGCATCCGCTAACCGCTAGCGGTTAACCGCCTAGGCGGTTAACCGCCCGGTTAGCGGTTAACCGGATGCGGTTAACCGCTTTTTCTACTAACCGCTTTTTATTGGGTTTTTTTTTTTGCCGGTTTTGGGCTCACTTTAAACCATTGTTTTGCTCACTTTAAACATTTTTTTTCCTCTATCATGGCCATTTTAGCATTAAAAATTGTTGGTTTAAAGTGAGCATTATATGTTGGACCATTATACCAAAATTTTGTTGTTCACCTTCTACAACATATAACATACGAATAAAATTACAACAAAATTATCGTTTTGGGTTAGGAAGAAATGAATATATAGAAGTGCAAAACTTATTATTTATTTTTATATAAATAATAAAAATAAGGTGGGGGGAATCGAAATCGGGACTCCTGAGTAAAATAGGTGCACAATAACCACTAGACTACAATAATTTATTGTTATTTATTATATGAAATATATATAATATAAATATATATTATATTTTAAAAAAGGCGGTTAGCGGTTAGGCGGTTTTTCAAAATCTACTAACCGCTAACCGCTTTGAAAGCGGTTAGCGGTTAGTGCGGATAGCGGTTAGTATGGTTAACGGTTAGCGGATGCGATTAGGCGGTTTTAAATTTCACCCCTGATGAAATAGATGTGAAGCGTTTCTAAGAGGTAACTCAATCGGCTGAGACCATATCTAATAAAGTGGATATTACTGACTCAGAATTCCTCTTTCCCTCTTGTGTGGACATGTCAAAAAAAAAAAAAAAAAGGAGGATGTAAAGCGTTGCATTACTTGTTTATAGAATAATTAAGAGCATCTTCAATATAGCTTATCTAAAACCTCCATATATGTATATATATCCAATTATATATATATTTTTAACATGATTTTTCTCTCCTCTTTTTTGCACAATTCATTTCTCTCTTTTTCTTTTGGTGGTTTAAGAAAACAATAAAGATTACTGTAAAATAATATTTAAAGAAAATAAAAAATAAAATAGCAAACCTGTTCAAATTTGTATTAAAAAAAAAAATAGTAGATAAAGTAAAAAAATAATGCCTTTATTAGGTAAAATGCAAAATATTGCTGGGCAATGGGCGTGTTCGGAGTCCTGGCAAATGACACTAACCTAGCCAAACTGTTCAGTTGAGAGTGAAAGTGTTGGCGTCCAAATGGTTGTCGGAGAATTTTGAAGCTACGATGGTACGGATTCGACAACAACAGCAACTCTCTTTGCGAAACCAATCGACCCTCGTTGCCTCCGATGCTCAGGTACTTTCCGACCTCCACTCCTTTCCTGCTCAGTCATCTCCACTCAGACAGATCACTCCACGTGTCCCGTCCCCTCCACTGGAAACGCCGGGACGAATACAAGCTGACCCGGCCCGAACTGGTCGACCGGATATCTCGCATCGTCGTCCTCCGACGGTTCGATGCCCTCGGCGACCTATCCTTCGAGTTCTCTGACGGGCTATTGGACTCCGTTCTTCGGCGACTCCGTTTAAACCCTGGCGCGTGTCTAGGGTTTTTCAAATTGGCCTCAAAGCAACAAAATTTTAGACCTAACGTCAAATCTTATTGTAAACTTGTTCACATACTGTCTAGAGCTCGAATGTACGACGAAACGAGGTCGTATTTGAACGAATTGGTCGGCCTATGTAGAAACAATTACTCGACGTTTATTATTTGGGATGAGCTCGTTAGAGTTTATACGGAATTCACGTTTTCGTCCACTGTTTTCGATATGATTTTGAAGGCCTATGCTGAGAAGGGTCTGATAAAGAATGCACTACATGTGTTTGACAGTATGGGGAAGCACGGTCGTGTGCCGAGTTTGCGGTCTTGTAATTGTTTGTTGAGCAGTCTGGTTAAAAAGGGCAAGAGTAACGCGGCGGTGCTAGTTTATGATCAGGTGATTAGGATTGGGATTGTGCCCGATGTTTTTACGTGTGCCATAATGGTGAATGCATATTGTAAGGAGGGGAGGGTTGATAGAGCTGTGGAGTTTTTGAGAGAAATGGAGAATTCGGGCTTTGAAACAAATGTTGTGACTTATAATTGTTTGATTGACGGGTATGTTAGTTTGGGAGATGTGGAAGGAGCGGGCAGGGTGTTGAGGTTGATGTCTGAAAGAGGGATTTTGAGGAATGTGGTGACTTACACGCTGATGATTAAGGGTTATTGCAAGCTAGGTAAGATGGAGGAAGCGGAGAAGGTGCTTCAGGAGATGAAGAAAGAGGAGTCTGTTGTAGTGGATGAGCATGCTTATGGGGTGTTTTTAGATGGCTATTGTCAAGCTGGCAAAATGGACAATGCAATTAGGGTTTGGAATGAGATGTTGGAGAAAGGCTTGAAGATGAATATATTCATTTGTAACTCCTTGATCAATGGGTACTGTAAGCTAGGTCAAGTTTGTGAAGCAGAGAGAATTTTTATGCGTATGGCTGAGTGGAACTTAAGGCCAGATTCTTATAGTTATAATACTCTCGTGGATGGTTACCGTAGGGAAGGTCATATGAGCAAGGCTTTCAAGCTTTGTGACAAGATGCTTCAGGGTGGAATTGAACCAACTGTTGTAACATACAATACACTTCTCAAGGGGTTATGTCATGCGGGTGCCATTGATGATGCTTTGTGCCTTTGGCGTTTGATGCTGAATAGGGGTGTGGGTCCAGACGAGGTTGGCTATTGTACTCTGCTTGATGGGCTGTTCAAGATGGGGGATTTCAACAATGCTATTTTGCTGTGGCAAGATATTTTAGCACGGGGCTTTACTAAGAACAGGATTGCTTTCAATACAATGATTAATGGATTATGTAAAATGGGGAAGTTATTTGAAGCTAAGGAGATTTTTGACAAGATGAAAGAGCTAGGATGTTCGCCTGATGGAATAACATACAGAACCCTGTGTGACGGGTACTGTAAATTTGGAAACATTGAAGAAGCTCTAAAACTTAAAGAAATGATGGAAAGAGAAGTTATTTTGTCTTCCATTGAAATGTACAATTCTCTTATTTGTGGATTTTTTAAGTCTAGGAAATTAAGTAAAGTGATGGATCTTCTTGCTGAGATGCAGACAAGGGGGTTATGCCCAGATGTTGTTACCTATGGCATCCTTATTGCTGGTTGGTGCAATGAAGGGAGGCTGGCTAGAGCTTTTAGTACATATTTTGAGATGATTGAAAAGGGTTTTGCCCCCAATGTAATTATTTGCAGCAAAATTGTGAGCAGCCTGTATAGGCTTGGTAGGATTGATGAAGCAAGTATGCTGTTGCAGAAAATGATGGATTTTAGTATTGTTTCAGATGAAAGATGTCTTAATAAGTTTCTCAAGGATGATGTTA
The DNA here is from genome assembly GCA_006937295.1 of Carpinus fangiana. Taxonomy (NCBI): domain Eukaryota; kingdom Viridiplantae; phylum Streptophyta; class Magnoliopsida; order Fagales; family Betulaceae; genus Carpinus; species Carpinus fangiana. The sequence continues at coordinate 34,817,759 of CM017327.1, read as the reverse complement.
GACAGTTAGACATTTTGAAAATTGCTGATTCGTTTGATGAAAGTGCTAAAAGTTTTTCTCTACCAAACAATGTTGTCTACAATATAGCTATTACGGGGCTATGCAAATCTGGGAAGCTTGAAGACGCAAGAAGAGTATTATCAGCTTTATTACTTAGAGGCTTTAGTCCAGATAATTTTACTTATTGTACCCTAATTCATGGCTGTTCAGCTGCTGGCAATGTGAATGAAGCTTTCAACTTACGGGATGAGATGCTGAAAAAGGGTGTTGTTCCAAACATTACTACATACAATGCTCTTATAACTGGCTTGTGTAAGTCGGGAAATTTGGATAGAGCACAGAGGCTTTTCCATAAACTTCACCTTAAGGGGTTAACTCCTAATGTCGTTACCTATAATATATTGATTGGTCAATACATTACGACTGGTAATACTATTGAAGCCTTTAAATTGAAAGACAAAATGATAGAAAAAGGGATTGCTCCATCTGTTGTTACCTACTCCACGTTGATCAGTGGCCTTAGCAAGCAAGGAGATATGGAAAAATCCATGAAGCTTTTGGATCATATGGTCGAGGCTGGCATGGGCACAGACCTTTTCATATACTCTAATTTGGCTCGAAGTTACCTCAAATGTGGAGACATAGAGAAGGTTTCCAAGCTTCATAATATGATGCAGATGAGGTGTCCCTCTTCGGGTATTATTTCTCATGAACCAATGGTTTTAACCAAGTGCTCAGATAGTAAAGGAATACCTGATGAGTATTACACGTCTGAGGCTGTGAGTTGATGAACTCAGTGAACTAATTCTATCATAGAAATGGTTTTGAGTTTACCATGGCCTTGTGTTCTTGAATGTGCATCCTCTTACAATAATATTCAAATTCTGGAGTTGTGACCTCTATATAAGGAGGGCTATAGTCTGTTAGAGGTCCAGGTAATGTGCATTGCAACACTGACATGTTGGCTTCTATGTTGCAAGATTGTGCAAGTAAAGGTGGTTTCCTTGGTGCAGGACACAATTTGTCAGTGCCATGCAAAAGCATATGAAGGTTCCTCCCCATTTCTCCCCCATCAAACTGTATGTTGCTTCATAATTCCAAAAGTTGACCAGTTAAAACTTCAGTTGACTACTTGGATCGTTTCAGAAAGTAGTTTCTTTGGGTTCCTGTCTGCAATTTTATGTGTTTGGAACCAAGATGATTATTGTTATTGCGGACAAGTTGCTGCTGGATCTTAATCCTAACAAATCATTTCCAGGAGAAATTCCCATTCTCAATGCTTACATTGTCTCTTGTTCGAAGGTATTTGCAAGCTAACCTGTTGGTCCTTCATGTTGTTTAGATTGTTTAGCAATTATTCTACTCAACAGCTCTAAGTCTGCATATGGGGTTTCCTGCAGTGAAAAGAGGAGTAGATATGCTGGCGGCGATATTCGAAACCCAGGGAATCTACTGAAAATGGAATGTCTTATAAGCACAAGAGATTGTCCAATATGAAGCTGGTGCTGCATTTTTTCTCCAGCATGATACACCTCAGTACATTGATGTATGTATGGTATCTTAGTTTCATTGCAAACTCTGCGTTCTTATATGAACCTTGCTTGTTGTACGAGCATGTAACCTATGTAAATGTTCTGTTTCATATTGAAGGCTAAATTTTTTTTTCATGCATCCCAAATTCTAATGGAAGTGTACATAAAAACTTGTCACGGGGATATATAGAGAGATATGGGTTTGCATTCATCAATCTTAAGTACTCAATTCAATATTCATATTTTGGCACCGGGTGAGATATGAACAAGTTTAAAATCTATCCACCCAATTGCGTGTTTTTTCTTTAATACTATTGGGTAATGAAAATCTAATAGATATCCTAATATTTTTTTATTTTACAAATCTTCCTCTTGTCTGTGTTACATCAATTCCAGGGTCTTGTTTTGTGCTTCGAGAAGCCCATCCAATGCATCATAATTTACTGATTCATCCAGTGGGCTGGGATTTGGGTCTTGCCACTTACCTTTTCGTGTGTTCACCAGCTTGCAATAGAAATGTTGCTCAATGGTCGTCCACCTGGCAAACACACTAGGTTATCTTTCTTAAGCTGTATAATGAAGTACGGTTTTTGGATTCATATAGGGTTGTTTGTAGTCTGTAGTCTGTACACACCAGCCAATGAAAAATATACTGAAGTCTGTTCTAAGAGGATCTTAATTCAAAAATTAGGAGAAACCATGGGATATAACAAGAGATGTAGTATTGAGATGCGATTCTTTATTTCTTGTTTCATAATTAGTAAAAGAGGAAAGGGAGAGCCCCAAGTAGGGGGAGATCCTCCAAGGGAGACCGGAGATGTGTTTTCAATATAATTCATATTTATTGCATTTTCTATCAACTGAACTTTTTTTGTCTGAACACAAGAATGTTTTATGCATGGATGGCACCCTTTCCTTCAAAATCAGCACCTCTGCTGTTCATGTAGGACTTCCATGTACCTCTTAAGTTAAGTCTCTCTAACTGAGAAATTCTATTATTCTAGGTCACAGACTGACAATGCCCTTATCCAAGTATGCCCCCAAAAGGCAGGTCCTGTATCTAACAACTGTATCTCTGATGAACAGAACAGTGGACTCATCTAGGCGGTATGGCTGTTCTTAGTTTAATACCAAGTGGGGTTATTTTCTTGCTACTGTTGCTATTTACTTATTTGTGGGTAATTCATTCTTTTATTTTAATTGCTAATGTCTGAGGTAATTCGTTGGATTAACTTTTAATAGTGACCATATAGAATTGGTTACGATAGATAGTGACTAAATCAGAATATGGCGTGTTAAAAAAGAAAGGGAAGATATGTTGTGCTTTTAAAGTGTTTGATGAAGTGTTTGTTTCCTGGGAAGTTATGGGGGAGATGATGAAGGGGATGGCTACCCTGTTTGGACCCAAAGAATATGCATATTTGTGTATTCATTCTATTTTATTTTATTCATTGACCGCCGTTGATTCAAACTTCGAAGTATTCTGGCATGAATAAGAGAAAAGACTATTGCTTCACTTCACTTCACTTCCTACACTACAGTTGTGTTTGTTTGGTAATGGACTGGACTTGAGAAAGTGGACTGATATTGTAGTAGATTTGATTGATGTGAGGAAAAAAGTAAGAATGTTTTGTATAAAAAAGTGAATTTTTTATTTGAATAGTAATAAAAAGTGATTGATGTGATATAAAAAGTAAGAATGTTGGGATTGATTTTGAGAATTTTTTTTTGGGATTTTGGGTTGGTCCAGTCCGATCCATTGCCAAACAAGCCCGTACATGTCCTCGAATCTCGATGGCTTGTTTTCTAGCCCAACCGTACACCACAAAAACCTAGTTAAGAGAGCTGAATCAATGAAGACCATGTATACATATAAGGGTGCTGCTAGGTTACTATTACTTTTATTTAATAGTAATTCACGTGGAACTTAATACGTCAATTATCACACATATAAATTTGATTGTAGTTGACGTGATACTGCTACATGGATTGCCACATTAGTTTATAAGCTTACACACTAAGACCTTTGAGTTGTGGATGTGAACATTATCCTGACTTTCAGGTCGAGGAGAAAATATCAAGGCTGAGGGCTCTTAGCCTTCAGTGCCGTGGAATAATCGCTTCTTGTGCATTAATGGCGTCTGCTCTTGTAGAATTGAGTTTATACCTGCTTTTTAGCCACAGGGTAGCGGATGTGGTTGGTTTGGTTTGGTTGGCGTTTGTTGCCAAGATCTTTACCTTCGGGTATGTAACTTTGTAGCTTAAGCTACAGTAACTTCAGGGCTTGTCCTGTGATTGTAAGAGCTTTAGCTCTTGATTTTTATGAATGAGAATAAGTTATTTCCCTTAAAAAAAAAAAAAAAAAAATTTATAAGCTTACACGCTAACCACTAAACAATTGAATGTAATTGTGGTCGATGTGGCAGGATCACATAGACTATCATGTAAACGGAGCGTACAATTAGGGTTTTCTTATATATATATTATGTTGTAACCTTAAATTATTAATAATAAAATAGTCACACTCTCTTGTGGACATAGGCACTTTACTAAATTATGTAAATTTGTGTCTCGATTTTTTCTTAATTTGTCTTTTTTTGATTCCACATTATTTATTATTTATTATTATTGTGCCCGGTAAAAATGTAGCATATATATATATAAACGTGGCATATATATATAGCACTGTTGCTTTATCCGTATTTGGTTGGTGGAAGGCTTCCTTCACAGATCTGGCCCGTTTCGGTGTTGTCAAAGTCGGTTCGATTGTAATTTTTGTGATAGTTGAAAAGATGACCAATAGAGTCAAACGGCTCAAACCATGATTAAATCATGCGTGTTCTCGGCTTGCTCGCTTGCACATGCTAATAAATGATCATGCCGGAAGTCACCGCCTTTTTCATCCAATTTAATTTATATTCTTTTTTTTCTAAGCAATTTAATTTATATTCATTCTCCTTGATTTTTTTTGTTTTTTTAAATTTTTTTTAGGGGTTTGTTAGGAGTTCTCCCCTTAGTGTTTTTCTAACGTTCTCTCAGTCTTACTCTACAATAAGTCCTAACGTTCTCTCAGTCTTACGTAGAACATGATTTAAGTAAAAATAAAATTATAGTACCCTTTTTTTACCTACAGATTAATTTTTATGAGTTAATATTTATGTTCTAATGCTTTAAAATTTGTTTTTGGATTCAAAACTAAAACCTAAAGGTGGAAGGTTAACCATTTAAGGATGGTATCACCTAAAATAGATTTGATCATTCTAAATTTAGTGTTAATGCCTCAATTTTGGTGCTAATACCTCAAATTTGGTGCTAATGCCTACAAAAATCGGTTGTAGAAGCCACTACAATTTTATTTTTTCTTAAATCATGTTCTACGTAAGCCTGAGAGAACGTTATGAGAACACTAGGGAGAGAACCCTAGCATTTTCCTTTCTTTTTTTTTGTTCTTAATTTCTAGAAAAAATCACTAGTTCTTCATTAACTTATAATTAATTCTCTTACCATACTTGCTGATCCGTCCAAACTGAGTCCACTGCCTTGGAAATATAATCTTAGATTTTGTTTTATTGTATCTAACCGTATACATAATATTCCGCTATATATATATATATACTTTAAATAACGTAACATATTTACTGTGTGATAACATATCTGAGTCATACAGTAGATGTTTTTGGTTTTACTGATTAGAGACATCATTTAATTTCTTTAGACTAACTTTTTTGAAAGTAGAACTCATGATTAAATTAGGACTAGAGAATTTTTTTTATTATTTTTTTATCCCCCGTTGTGGGTAGGGGATGCAATCCAACAATGACATAAAATCCAAAAATAGAGAACCATTGTGGCATAGGCTTTGATCTCTCAAAGGAAACAAGTGATTGAAAGCTGTGGCCGATCTAAAACCAGGGCAGCTTAGAGTTTGAGGCACCTCCAAAATTGATGGGCCGAAAAGGAAGCCTCATCTAACAAGAGGAGAGCTACTTGAAGATTCAGGCAACTCCATGTCAAAGAAATAAAATGAGTAAGAAGCAAAGCAATGTTCCTTTCGAATCAGCCCTTCAACACCACACTCGAACACCACGTACTGCTTTGCTTTGCTTTGGTCAAGAAGCAAAGCAACTCCCTGTCTCCCTGTCTCCCTGTCTAAGACTTTAATGCTTGCCAATGAACTGAGAAAAGGAAAAAAGGAAAATGCTTTGACAATTCCTTACATATTCATGTATCAGCATTTTAAAGGTAAAACAAATTAGTTCAATAAAATTTAATTGTTTAGTAGCTGACTTGATAAGTGTCACATAGACAATTATCTGTCACGTTANTAAAATGAGTAAGAAGCAAAGCAATGTTCCTTTCGAATCAGCCCTTCAACACCACACTCGAACACCACGTACTGCTTTGCTTTGCTTTGGTCAAGAAGCAAAGCAACTCCCTGTCTCCCTGTCTCCCTGTCTAAGACTTTAATGCTTGCCAATGAACTGAGAAAAGGAAAAAAGGAAAATGCTTTGACAATTCCTTACATATTCATGTATCAGCATTTTAAAGGTAAAACAAATTAGTTCAAGAAAATTTAATTGTTTAGTAGCTGACTTGATAAGTGTCACATAGACAATTATTTGTCACGTTAGTTTGTAAAAGATTTATAGTAAAACATTTATAGTAAAACTTTTAGTACCATTTGAAAAATGGATTATCCTGCCTTTTTTTTTCTTCTTTTTTTTTCAACAATGACAAATTCTTCACATCCAATTCTCCCAAGTCCTAACCCATAATGATTTGACACCAGGACCTGCACCAATGAAAGCTGTAGATGACCAAAAAAGAAAAAAACTCAATGACCGTATGGTTGCCCACGATGCCCAGCTTAGCAGAATCTATATCACTCTAACTACAACAACACACTGCCCTTCACTTGTTTTTATTACTTGAAAGAGAAATAATAATTATTATATATAATAATAATTAATTGACGGTGCAGCATTAATAAAACAAGATAAAAGTATAGTAGATAACAATGCTCCATATGGGAGTCTACGTTCCAAGCACAAAATAGTTAGAGGGGAATTTAGAAAATTATTAACATTTGAATTCTCTTCACTTTAATGCAACCAAACCAATAATCTTTTATAATTTTCAGAAATCTTAAAAAGACTACCCCAACCAAACGCTACATTAGTTGTCACCTAGAAATTGTATCATTTCAAATTCTATTATAATACGATTTAATATAGTACACGGCATTCCTAACATTCCAAAACGTCATCATATATAGGTATTTCACCAGCAGTTCACTATACATCCATAAAAGCAACCTTACGGCCGTTTAGAAAGTTGTCCTTCACATGTTTATCTCACAAATCTTCCTCCTTTTAAAGGAAGAAAAGATTGAGGTGGTCCTATTAATGAAAAACTATGAAAAAGATTTGTCCAACCCAAAGCAAAGCAAAATTTCAAGTGATGTTGCAAAACATAAATTTGTTTGTTCGCAATAACATTTTAAAGAAAATTTAGAAAGCGCTATTAACCAACACGATCGGGATTAGCTTCAATCCTTTGTCAATGTCGCACTCTATCCGTTTGCAATTATGAGAGGCTCTTGATGAAGTTTATATGTTCGGACAATTTGAAATCTATTCAGGAACATGAGAACTTTATTAGAAGTTTCTCTCAATTGCTAACTTGCTCACTTGTGACCAGTTTAGAAGGAGATACTATATATGAAGAGACAGCATAATTAGTTTAATTTAAAATAAATAATTTTGTGAAATTAATATTGCTTAAGAAAGCTTATTCAACTCAAATTCATCCATGGAATAATGTGACAACAGCTGCATGTCTCACGACTCATGCTGTCATATATGCATCAAGCTCAAGAAAAAAAAAAGAAAAAGAAAAGCTGCTCTCTTGGGACAACTTTTACTTTTTCTTATAATAAAGCTTTACTTTTTAACAAATTTGAAGACATGATTCATGATGTCACTTTAGTTAATTGATTACGAATATTTCTCTAAGAAGTCCAGTAATTACACGCAAGTACTCTATGACTTTCTCTTTAAATATTAATATTTTAATCTTAATTTTATTTTTTTTTGTCAACTATCCTCAATTATTTTGTTCTAAACTTAATTTGGCTTACCTTCCATGATTAAATGACTCAAAATCTCCGCCAATAATTCAAATAAACGGTGAAGAAGGTAAAATTGAGGAAGAACTTGTACTCGTAAAAACTAATATTAGTATATTTTTTTTTTAATTTTCACTGTTTATTTAAAATAGTCTAAATCCCATTTTAAATTGTTCAAGCAAGTTTTGAAAAATGCAATAAATCCTGACCACATAACACAAAAGATTTATAAAATTCAAAGCCGTCCATACTCGTCATACTGGTTGATACTCAATACATTTAAAAATTCAGATGAAATTAACTAGAAACAATTAAACATACCTCCCGTTCTTAAGTGGTAGCTGAATCGATTAGAAAACACATCTCAAGAAACAGAAATCACTAGTTCAAATTCTTTATCTCCTCTCATGCAAACATGTAAAAAAAATAAATAAATAAAACATGCCTCCCAGTTCAAGAATCTATAAACCAAAAAAATTTAGTACAAAATTAAATACCCAAAAGTATGAATGGACAACTGCGAGGAGGGTTTATTTATTTATTAATTTTTTATCTGTGGTAATAATAATAATTAACAAGACTAATTTTCTAAAATAATGATTAATGGGGCATATGTGATAAGTCGACGGACATATCTTACATGAGGTTTGCTAGGGGTTCTCCCTATAGTGTTCTCCTGGCATTCTCTCAGTCTTACATAGAACATGATTTAAGAAAAAATAAAATTGTAATACCGTTTTTTTGCCAACCGATTAATTTTTATGAGTTAATAGTTAGGTTCTAATGCTTTAAAACTTGTTTTTGGATTCAAAACTAAAATCTAAGGGTGGAAGGTTAACCCTTTAGGGATGATATCACTAAAAATGGATTTGATCATCCTAAATTTGGTGCTAATGCCTCAATTTTGGTGCTAATGCCTCACAAATTTGGTGTTAATGCCTCAAATTTGATGCTAATGCCTAAAAAAACTGGTGTGGAGGCCACTACAATTTTATTTTTTCTTAAATCATGTTTTATGTAAGACTGGGAGAACGCCAGGAGAACCTACGGGGAGAACCCCTAGCATTTTCCATCTTACATAACGCGTGCCAAACGCGGAGATATAGGAAGGTGAGACTTACGGGGGAAGTGGGGCCCACGTGTGTAAGAGTATTCCAGCTTGATCCTAATCCTTTGCCGTACATCACTCTTACCTCTTAAATGCAATGCCACGCGTCATACATCCAAGCCCTCGCAAGCTCTAGCTCTCATTGTTTCGGGTACCTTCCTCCTTCTCATCTCCCTACCCTACCGACACTTTTTATTTTATTTTATTTTATTTTTACTTTTTGTTTATTTTATAGTTAAAAGGATTTTAAAATGGGATTATACAGGTTGGTATTTTATTTCAATGATATTCTAATTGACCAATACAATAGCCATGGAAAATGAAAATAACTCATTTTTTTATTATAAAAAAAGTCAATTTATTAATATACCCTCAAATAAGACTCCAGCCGGAAATATCCGGTTGATAATCACATTATTAAATTTATATGGGAGTGATAGAGGGAGGCAATTGGCAACAAATAGGAGAGCAAAATAAAAATAATAATAATAATAATAATAAACAGAAAAAAGGTCCTCTTCTTAAGCCATTTGTTAATCCATCAACTTCTGTGTTTTTGGGCTATTATTTTCTTTGCAAATTCAGATAATTGAACATATTTTGAGGTACAACGTACTAATTGCAAGCTCAGTTTAGAAGCACACTTGTATCTAAAATAAAACCAAATCATCTCCGGTTCAAGTTCAAATGAATTTTGTCTTTTCTTTTTAAGGAATTGACTCCTCTCCTTTTCATTTGAATTGAAAATAATTCATATTCATTTGAAATAGAAATAAAATGGCTAAAGGTCTACTCGAATTAAAGCCTATCCTCCAAATTATCTTATAAAACCAAGAAATACAGTCACACCTAAAAAATATGGTATAAAAATGAATCAACAATTAATATCATTCCAAATTAAGGATTGTTTACATAAAGTGATCATATATAATTTCATCTTTTCTTTAACAGAACTATGTAAATAGTGAAAAAAAAAAAATATATATATATATATATATATATACTTAAGATGGTTTGGAGAGCCTTTGTTTAATCTTATATATATATATAATAATAATAATAAAAAATAAAAAAATGGTATTAAATCCAATGAAATAGAGAATTGAAATTATTCCTGTACTTTCTAACAACTACTGTCTAGCTAATGGAATCCATATACTTTATTCGAATAAGTGATCAAAGAGGCAAACCAGCTGGCTAAGTGTCTTTCCAGCCAACCATAAATCCACTTGATTCCTTCAAGACAACCACTATCTTGCTGATAAAGATTGAATGTATATAACGTTCAATCTTTTCAATATGTTAAAGCCTATTAATTCAAATTTTACTTACCGAATAAATATTAGCTGAAAATGAATCGAACACTGATTCCAGATTAGATAGAAGGGTTTAGAAAAGGAAATGAAACTATTAATTCAAATATATGATCATATAATTCTTCACTGAAACAAGAAGCAAAATAGCTCTTTTGCTGTACAGACTTTGATACTAGTATCATGCATTGGTGATGCAAAATATACGAATCCCGGCCCATTTATCTTCAGGATCCTGATCCTCCCATTATTATCAGACAATTAGAAGATTAAAACTTTTTGGTCGGAGCTACCAAATCTGCATAATCTACATGAACAAACTCCTCCTTCGTCCCTCCGACTAGTAAGCGCCAGAAAGAGCTTAAGAATCCAAAGCAAATGGAGTCTGCAACAGATCATAAGGAGCCCAAAGAGCGTCCAACGGGCACGGCCGGTTCGCGTCCAGGCGAGCCCAGGGCTTACCCTTCCCGCTCCAGTGCAAGAGACTCACCGGACCCGGGTGTAGATCCCGGCAAAGTCCCCGGAAGTTGTCACCGCCAAGCCCGTGCTGGTTCCATCTGTGATCAACCGAAGCTATTTTCCCGGCAAAGACGAGCATAAAAGGCGGAAGAGAACCCAGCTCGTATATCCTCATCCTCTTCTGGAGCTCCATCCAATCCTCAATCCTCTTCGTATAATCTCCGGCTCTCCACCTGTTAAGATCGATTACCATCACCCCGGTGTTGAAGTAGCATGCTTTCCGGTTGGCGAAGGTCAGTGACAAAGACGGGTTGGACCAAAAGGTTGGGGTGAAATACGAAGTAAAGTTGGCATTGCAGTACTCCGGGGCAGCGAGGACGGAGGATTCGCCGAGGGGCGTGGCGGAGAGCTTGGCAATGTCGTCGACGAGGATAAGATCGGAGTCGAGGTAAACGACTTGTCGGACGCACAAGGGCAAGAGGTTAGCCAAGTAGCTGCGGGCGTAGTTGAGTGGACAGTCCAAGGCGGAGCGGATAGAGGTGGAGATCAGACCTGACACGTGGGAGTCGTCGAAGCGGTACACTTGGAACTTAAGATAAGGGAAGGAGCTGGAGAGGGTGGCGCGTAGGAGGGACGCGTTGACGGAGGATGCTGAGGCGACGAAGTGGAAGACGACGTTCTCCGGGCACGAGGTGTGTTGGAGAACGGACAGAATGGCTGCCATAGAGCCTCGGAGGTATTGGGTGTCTAGGGTCATTGCGACGTGGACTGCACTTTCGGAGCATACGACGTTGTTGTTGTCATCGTCTTCTTCGCCTTCTTCGAGGTCGTTGGTTGTCGACGGGCAGTCTGGTGAGTTGTAGAATTGTGGGGCTTCTTTGAATTGTTGGGAGAGAGTGGGCGTGGTGGCATTGGTGGCCGTGGATGTGTGGGATAGGCAAGAAAGGAAGAGGGAGAGTGAAAGGAAGAGAAATGCAAAGACTACGGGTGGTTTAGGCATATTTTGAGAGAGAGAGAGAGAGAGAGAGAGAGAGAGGGAGAGATACAGAGCTTAATAAGGTTAAGTTTGAATGTTTGAGGTTGTAAAGTTTGAACACGCTTTGGGTTTAAAAATGAGAGAGGAATAGGTGGAAGGGCAGCAGGCTGCCAGAGCGGGAGAGGGGGATCGAGTGAGTCAAGGATTTTTCAATGGCGGAAGTTTGTTGTTCACATTGCTTGTTGTATATGGGTTTGTACCTTTCCTCAGGTCCTACATCTCTTTCTCACGTACTTTCTTTTTCGTTTACAGGAAGAAGATGAAATCAAATAAATAAATAAATAAAATCTAGGATTTGACGCAAGCAAGAAAACAAAATAATAATAATAATAATAATAATGGAAACAGAAAAACATTTTGTGGTACTCCTTTAATTAAGATTTGTGTGTAAATTAAATTTCTGATTCAGAAAATTTACTTTTGGGTCATCTTGCCTTTCATGGACCATGACAATTGACAAGCTCTAACATTTATTTATTTGTTAATTCTGGCTATTAACAATTTTTTTTTTTTTTTTTGACTCGACCATTCATTTTTCTCATCAAATTAAAACAACTATTTGTTATCAATTTAAACTAGTGGTGTCAATTTTTTATATGATTTGTGAATTCAACACAAAATTAAAAGGTTATATAAGGTTAGAGAGTATAACTCGTTTAATTAAATACGTTAGGTTGGGGTGGACCTATATAATCTTATACTCATGTTTGAATACAACTCAAACCCAACACGCAACATAATTAATGGTAGAAATTTTTTTATATGACCCATGAACCTAATACAAAATTAGAGGATTAAGATTTGGGAGTTTGACCCATTTAATTGAATGTGTCTTGTTAGAATTAATCTTATAATTTTATACTCATACTTCGGCACGATCTGAACCCGACATGCAAACACGAATTGTCACTCTTAAAACTTTATATTAAAGTATTCATTAAATATATATACTTAATAATTTAACATGATATCAAAACAAATATATTGAGTTCGATCAAATCACTCTTATTAATTAAGTTAATTCGCCCTTCATTTTAATTAAATATTCTATTCGTCGAGTCTTATTTAATAAGAGAGTTTGAATTCATTAAAAAAAGGAATAAAAATATTAATTAAATTATTATATTCTTTTAGTTGGGAATAATTTACCTAACCCCTGGCACTTCTGGTTTTCAATAGAAAGAAGAGAAAGGCATGGTTGTTGATGCTTAACCGTCGAAACAATCTCTCTCCCACACACATGTTTTGTATTTTCCCGGTCGATAATCATAAATCACTCGTATGTTGAACTATCGCACTCCGGGAAATATTATTTTTCAACAACCAACAAGTCCTTCAAATTAATAAATAAATAAATAATCATGCTTTTTAATCAAGTTTGCCTATCTCTGTACAGGTATATGCCACCTTCCATGGAGGTGAAAAATCCATTGTCACATTCAGTTATGAAAGCGTCCAGCAATTTCCTATTGATTATTCATTCTTGGCTTACCAGTTTATGTAGGCAATGGGCATGCTTTGATTTATAATATAAAGAAAGATAGAAATATATGAGAAAATACCCACAAAGTTTTATTTAAATTAGATCGAGAATATTTTTTTTTAACTCAGTCTATTAATTAAGTTAATTCTGTCCAAAATGCAACACATAACTTCTGTCCCGGCCAGCATACTCATAATTGGTGTTTGAACACGATTAAAACAATCCATTTTAATGGGCCCAAAAGGGGGTCATTGATATATGGGTAGCCATGTTCATATATTCCTTCTCCAAATTCTTTTGGGCATGCACATGTTGATCTGGGTAGTCGATAAGTGATGAACAAGCAGACGAATAACTGATGTGACTGATAAACTTTAATTACATAATTGTTGATTCTCCCTACCTCTGGTCCCCCAATACTAATTAAATTTACATCATCATTAAACTAATTAGATTGAATATTAATACTGGATCCAGTGACTCTACTAATTAACAATCTATCATAATATTCCTCAGTTAAAATGTCGTGTTGTAAGGACAGTTTTACTGTTTAAACGTCCATAATTCTTATTCTAGCCACTATATTTAAGAACATTTGAAAAATGTCACTACTCCAATGTTTGTGGTTAAATAGACGTTTCTTAGGCTTTAAATGTCATCTTCCATATGTCACTATTTTGCCGAAGTTTTGTAGTGAGATAAAAAATTACAATTATTGATAAATGAAGTTAACTAAATTCGTAAAATTATTAACGAGAAAGCATGTAAGCACTACATACAAGCTTAAATCAATAGAAAATCCTGAATTTAATAATCTAATTAATATGTTAATATTCTTCTTCATGTGTGAGATCAAATTCTATTAAATTGGCCGCTCCGCTTATCTCTCAATATTCAATAATTTAACATTATGCATGCTCTTGCATGGAATTAAAACACTTTAATTCATACTATAGGTCGCTATTTTAGTGATTCGACCACAAGGCCACAACTCATTCAATTTCATAATTGATTGAACGTGGTAGTTGACTATGATGCCAAATGATGCAAACTTCATCAAGTATATTAATTCCCGTACACCTAAAAATTGACTTACAATGGAGCTTATATACGTACATGTGGTTAAAATAATTGCACTTTAGCATGTGAAACACTAATTAGGATCATAACAAGCATCTTTGAAATTGTTAATATAATGTGATTAATTACATTGTAATCATGAAAGAAAGCAAAATATAGAGATGGCTGCAATGAAACTATTGCGCAAATCATCTTAAACCTGTTCTCTTCTTGTTTACATGCATCTTCTCATGTTTACCAAATAAAGATGTTAAAATATTAATTGAATAATTAAATTTATTTTTTATCAACTTAAATTTTTATAATAAATGATAGTTTATCATGTAATCACAATAAATGGTCCTTTGTACGTGTACTTAGATTTAATATTTCACGTATTTGGGTTTTAACTCGCAATATATATATTAAAAAAAAAAAAAAAAGAGGATAGAAAATGAATTTGTCTTATACTGCCAGGTTTTGATTATTGGCCACTGATTTATACACAATGTAGCCTCACTATCAAGGGGCTCACAATCTCTGTATGCAGGTCAATCTTGAAACGTCATCGTTGCGTTACTTGCGTTTAACGACTTGCAATTATTGGAAGAAAGATTAACCATTACTGATGTCATAAAGAAGAACTCATGAGTCTTGATAAGGATTGATTGATGAAATCGCGTGCAATATTTAAGACATTGCGCTATAGATATGCAATAGTTAGTTTTAATCTGGACGGTTTATATTATATCATAAATCATGTCACTTAGACAAATATTATAAAATCATTTCTTTTTAATAATCAAAACAATTAAAAAAGTGACCGGCCACCCCGTGGTAATAGGAGATCGATCCAGCAGCGGCAATGCGGCGGTGACTAGCTAGGTGAGACTTGTCTACGGCTGCTAAAAAGTGTGATCTCATTCCCTCCCCATCAATGGAAAATTAAACCTGCCTGTAACGTGCCATTTAAGACTGAAAACTCCCACGAGGAAGAACCGGCTGTACGTGTCCATAACTTTACCATAGCAGTGCATTCATGGCAAACATACAGGGAGAAGTAAAAGGAGTACGTAGCTAGCTTAGAAATGTAGTAGGAGAGTACGTATAAATTTAATTATTTATTAATACAATATATATTGTCTTTCAAAAATTTTAATTAAATTGTAGAGTATGAAGTGATTTAATTAGATAAAAGGGTGTTGGGCCGTCATATACAATCGCCATCATGATGTAAATAAGCGCTGTACTTGACAGCCTTCCATGGTCACCGACATCTGATCCCCATCAAAAACATGCGTGGGTGAAGACACAAGACATGATGGCCATGGAAGTCAGCTTATGTGAGCTGCTGCACATGGGGAGTGTTTGGGTATATGTATATAGTTCATGATATATATATATATATATATATAGATGCAATTTCAGGATTAGAAACGATAGAATACGTCGGTGCTCAATATCATCAGTACAAATAAAAGGACATGGAGTAGGGTCAAAACCCTTTATTCCATTGGAATTTGGGTGTAAAGTTTGTTGTGTTTCATATTCAAGACTTTTATAACGCCAGTCGTCCCGGTTTGTATATAGTTGGTCATCTAATTCAAAGTCCATGGAGCCTAACAATGTGGAATACAATCTCATATGACAAGACCCTGCGACTGCGGGTCATCAGCCACCTTCTTACACTTTCCATCAAGTTTCTGGTCTTCACTCAAACCCAGAACAAAAAATTATGGATGTTTGTTTACTTCGTTTCTGGGTGTTTTTCTTTCTAATTTTAGGCTAGCTTGTCAGTGACTATTAATCCAAATGTAAAGAGACTTGGTCATATGCATATATATTTTTTTCAATTAAAAAAAACAAAAACAAAAGTTAGGAGCCGGGAACAACGAAAAACTTGGTAAATCCAAGTGGCAACGCAATTAGCGTTATATCTAAAACCAAACCATTAAATGAACATCAAATCATGCCCGGCAAAAAGCGGAAAGTCCAGATGCATATGAATCTTCAATGCATTAATTGTTTTTATTTTTTTTGTATTTTTCGAATCTTTAATATATTGTGACACTGACAAATTAATAAAGCTATATATTATTACGACTAAATTTAAGAATATAATAATCGAAATAAATTAATAATGCTACATTAATTACGGTTCATGCAGATTTTGACAAGATCTTAGACTTTTGAGTCCTTAATACTTAAAGAGACTCATCGACCCTTTTATCCTTTTGCAAAATTTCTCTTATTAATGAGAAATGAGAAATGTTTGCCCTTTTTAACAAAAATAAATTTGTTATTGATTATTATTATTATCATTAAATTTTAATTTAATAATAATTTTAAAAGTCATGTCAATTTAAAAAAAAATATACAAAAAAAAAAAAACCAACAACAACTTATATGCTCATGAGGCCTTGCCAATCTTGAGAATTTTACAAAAACATATGAGAGACAGTTTAAGCAGGTAAAGCATGAACTGCCATATTATACACGATTGAAATCTCACTTTTCCTTAAAGGCAATTTATGGTCAAAAAAAATTTTATGACGAAAAGTCATGAGTGGTGCTTTTTTTTTTAAAAAAAAAAAGAAAAAAAAAAAGGGTAGATTGGAGAGACCAATTGTGGCTATCGTACTTAGGCGTGAACATAGTAGCATCTATCCGCTGGAAACCGTACAAGAGCGGCCTAGACAGTAGAAATTACATGCGCTCCCTCAAATCTGATTGAGTCGACTCAACCCCATCAGAACATCAATAAAAACCAAAATGACTAATACTAATCGGACATATGTAAAAATTCTTCATTTGTTATTTTTTATTTGTGATATGACGTAAAGATAAAATTGTCTTCGTATTTTAAGTAGTTGATTTACATAAAGTAAAAAAGGCAAAAAGTTTAAGAATAGCCAAAAATGTACTTGGCACTATTGCACAAGGAGAACAAAAATATAAAATCCAAGATGCAGAGAGGTGAGTCTGCATGAATCACATTTGCATTGATGCAGAGGGAGGAGCAATCCATGTGCTGGAAAGCAGAGTGTTTGGGAATAGAGCCAAAAGAGTGGTGGACCGTGGATCACATGATTCAGGAGTCTCAATCCAAAGGCCCAACTCAACTTAGAATCTTAGTTTAGGGCCATATATATATAGATACCGACTGGAACCTGCACTATGAGCATGAAACAAAGGTACCACCACTCTTTATTTAGGAATTCCATCTTAATTCCAGATTCCATAAATATCCATGGCTTCATTCAAGATTCTTCTTTACTATTAATTCAGAAAAAAAAAAAAAAAAAAAAACAGAGTCTCTACTTGGTTGTGTTTTCAGAAAGATATTTTACGAGAGTTTATGTAGAACTCGACCATCTAAGTAGCTAGGTCTTATATAGGATCTCTCACAATGACTGTTCAAATTACTAGCAGTTGCGGATCCCTGTTTTTTATGATCAATAGTTTTGAAAATATATTTTGAGGGAAAAATTACACTTATCTTTTCAATATACTACCTAATTTGTCATGTTCCCACAATGTTTTAATTTTTGCTATTTACCCTACTAATCTACCACTCACTTTGCAAATGTCTTCTCTTCATCAGGATTCTCCGCTAACTTAAACAACGCATCACATGATCCACAAGTGATGTAAAATGTCAATTGTTCTCTTATAGTTTTTTTTAGGGGAAAGTACGGATCACCCCCCTGAAGTTTGGGGTGATTTTCAATTCGGTCACTAATGTTTAAAAAATCGCAATGTGCCCCCCCGAAGTTTCAAAATTTCTCAATGTAGGCACTTTTTCCCAAAATGCCCTCAACAGTAACTTTTTTGTTCCCAACTTGTCCTCAACAGTGATTCTGGCTAAAATCTCACCGGATTTCAGCGAGATCTCACCTGATTTCGGCAAAATCTGAAAAATTCACCGGAATCCCACGAATTCGCCGGAATCCGGCGAAATCCAGTGAACCCACTTCTCCGACGCCATGTTCCCGGCCAGATTTGCTCTTTTCTGACGATTTTAGGCCCTAAAAAGATCAGAAAAGAGAGAGAGAAAAAAAAACAAAAGCCGGCCAGATTTCGCCGGATTCCAGCGAATTCGTGCCGGATTCCGGCAAGTTTTCGCCGGAATCACTGTTCATGGTTCGCCAGAATCACTGTTGAGGGCATTTTGGGAAAACAAAATTTGAAAGTGCCTACATTGAGAGAAATTGAAACTTTGGGGGGGCACATTGCGATTTTTTAAACATCGGTGGCTGAATTGAAAATCTCCCTAAACTTCAGGGGGGTGATCCGTATTTCCCCTTTTTTTTTAAGACAATACACTAATACCTTTAATTGATAAAAAAAAAAAAAAAATCCCTCTTTGATAGCAATGGGAGGTGACCCACGACCAAGATGTGGGGTTGTTGTGACCCACGGCTAGCGTGGGAGGTCTTTTTGGCTTTGTTTTTTGCGATCTTTGAGCATCCACAGTAGTTTCACTAAATTTTACTCACAAAAATAATTAAAGGTATATTTTTTGTTATTTTAACAACTCACCTTTTTGAAGCACCAGTTTCAGCCTCACTACTTTAACAATTCACTTTTACTATTTCATTTAAATATTATTTTTCAAAGATTTGTTTATTCTCTCTCTCTCCTTATGGATCAATTGCTATCTCTCAAAGAGTTTCGAAGGATTTTCAGCTACAAATTTTAAATGATTCAGTAAGTTTACATTTCAATTTTCTCTTTTTATCCCTAAATCAGAGCCCAGTTTTAGCCGAATATTTTAAAATTTTCAGCTCTAATTTCAATTGCTATCGGTTGTATTCTATTATTCCTTGTGCTTTGCAATCCATTCTCATGGAAAATGGGATTTTGTTGTATTTAAGTCAATTGGGTTTGGGTTTATAAGAAATGAAATTACTTTTGAGTTTATCTCAACTGGTTTTGCTCTTTCTGTTTGTTTGGGATATCGAACTTGAGATGCTATTTTGAAACTATCACAGACAATCTTAAAAACCCGTGGGTTCCCAATTTTGAAGGAATTCCTGCCAAGAAAAATCCTTTCCCTCCTCATAATGAAACCTAGAGATGATATCCTAGAATCCAAACCCAAAATGAAACATAGAGATAAATACAAAATCCAAACCCAAAATCCAAACCGAGAGATAAATACAAACAATTTTAACATCTAAAAAAATAGAAACCTAGAATCCAAACCCAAAATGAAGAACATGAAAATCCTTACCTAAATCAAAACCGAAGAGAACTGGCGGCGTAAGACTCCACAGACGGTGATGGCAAGACTAGAACTGAAGGGACCCTCTTTGGCGAAGAGGAAATGGCGCTAAGAGAGAAAATGGCACTAAAAAACGTTGATGGCGCCAAATGCTCTGAGAAAAAAAAAAAAAAAAAGTGGGGTGGGGGGGAAGAAGAGCTGCAGAAAGAAAAATGAGAGAAATGAAAAGTAAAAAGGAAGAGATAAAATATATTTATTTAATGAATATGTGAGTAAATAGTAAATTTTATATTTAATGATTTACTGTTCATCTTGTTAATTTTTTTTGTTAAAATGGTGAGGCTGAAAAGTGGCATTTTAAGTCGTTTTGGTTAAATTGCCTCACCAAAATAACCAAAAAATGGCTTTGAAGAGGCTGCAGTGGATGCTTATAGAGGTTATTTTTGTCATTTAAATCAAATTCCAAACATGATTCTTTTAATATAGTCTTATTTTCTTATACTAAAAATAACAGCTAGTTCTAAGAAATAATTGTTCTTTGAAAATAATTCTTAAGAATGGGTTTTTTTTATAAAAAAAAATATGTGAAAAACCATAAAAAAACAAGTCCAACATTTTCATCGCATTTGAAAAATTCAATGCCTTCCACAAAAATGTTTCTCACTTTCTCTCACCTTGGAAAGAAAGCGTGCTGAAGATAAATTTCAAAACATGAGGTTAAAAAATCACAATTTCAAAACATAATGAAAATCTAATAAAATTGTAATTCAACCTTTTAAATTTCTCATTTCAGCTTTTAATTTGTGCGTTTTTAAAAACTCTTAGACGGAACAATTTTCGCAATTTTTTTTTTTTTCAAACATACACAAAGATAAGGATACCTATATGGTTGTAAATGAGTTGACATACTCGACAGCTCGCTCGATACCCACTTGACTAAGATCGATCAAAACTCGAGCTTGACACTATATAATCTCGCTCATTACTGTTGAAACTCGCTCGATTAACTAGTGACACATACCCGACTCATTCGATTAAGCTCGATGAGAGCTCATGAGTTCGACTCATTTAAGTTGAGCTCGTCTAGCTCGTTAGCTCATTCATAGCTCTTTTATATATATATATATATTACAAAAAAGAGTTATATAAATTTGTATATTAATAATTAAGTAATATATGTTATATAGGTTATTTAATATTTATATGTGTATGTATTAATTAACATACTAACTAGTTAGTTGACTCGTTCATATATCTTGTATATATATTACTAAAATTAGTTATATTAATTTATACTATAGATAAATGTCTAGAAATTGTTTTAAAATTCGGACTTGAACTTTGCTCGGATCATATATTAAAGAATTTAATAGCTTAACTCGAGCTCGAGTTGAGCCTGGCTTGACTCGAATAGCATTTTCAACGAACAAGAGCTTGAGCTCAAGCTCGCCCAAATTTTAAACGAATCGAGCTTGAACACACATTTTATAGCTCGGCTCGAATAAGCATCTTCATAAACGAGCAAGTCTTGAAATCCTAAAGCTCAATTCAATTTGGCTCGATTACAACCCTAGATACCTACCAACGCAACAAAGCACCAGTGCTCCCCAACAACTACAAAGTGGCTTCCTCGCTGGTTTGCCTGGTGTATTAGGCTAGGGAAGCCATTCTCTTTTCTGTTACCTTAAAGCTCCAATGATTGCCAATAATTTCTGTTTGTCTAGTCATTAGTTCGAATTCCCCTTCCCCTTCCCCTCTTATGCGGACATGTCAAAAAAAAAAAAAAAATCGGTTTGTCTAATGCATAAACTCCGTGTATGACTTAAAGCCCTTACAAACTCTAGCACATTAAAACTATCCCTTCTAATTTTTCCGATTCCTGCACACGGAACCTAATTCTCTAACCTGAGTAATTAATAAAATTACCAAAATAATATACTAGAAAACATCAAGAATGAAACACAGCAAATTATGTCACCAATAACTACTGAAGAATGTGATACTCAGAGGATCATCAATTCAAAACTTGATTAATTATGCAGACATATTGAAGATAGTATGCATTCAACAGTTACTAGATTCACAGCTGATCATCTAATAAAGCTCAAGTATTCAAACCAAGGCATGGTAACATAACTCAAATCAGAAAGAAAAATGCATAAAAGATCCATTTGATACAATTAACACATGTTAAGGACCATATTTTCTAAACGGAAAATATAAATTTTTAAGTCAGCAACCTGAGCCGACCTCATGAATCTAGTGTCGATTTCCATTGATAAAAATGCTAGCGAAGATTTTATACAAATTATACAACTAGAATCTTTATATGAAGATTCAAAGATCCAAGCAGTAGAAAATAAAATTACAACAAACATCAATATTAGATCTATAATATCCACAGGACAGCAAGTCCTCTCATAGAATTCTGGAAAGAAGAATTCTCATTTCAAAGCAAAGATATTATTAAAGCAGATGCGAGCTTGCAAGCGCAGAAAACCATAACTCTGTCTTGCAATGGCTCTACACTCCTAGAAAGTACTTGAGTTTTACGTTCACTAATGTTTTCATGAGAATAAATTAGCACTTTGCATAATGAAATTGTCACATGCATATTGTATACAACCAAGCAAACTCCACCCAACCCCTCGAAAAAAGACAAGTCATTGACAAAGGGATCGTCATAATAACAAGATAAAAACAATATAATTATCAATGTCAACAAGCTGTTTTGGGCACAAAAGCTAAATAACCCAAAGAAAAAATGCTATACCAGATGCATCTCATTCGTGGGCGTGTTTTTGTGTGTGAAATAGAGAGGACAATACAAACATTTAAGTCAAACTCTACATTCTGATAAAGGAACTAATAAAAGTACGGACAAAGCATCATATAGACAATTTGCTTCACCACAAAAAGTAAACCCAAAAGGCACCAACAGATTACAAATGCATGAGTTTGACCCCTCAACATCTGTAAGCAGTTTAACCTCTGATAACAGATCTGAACTAGCCCCAAAGAAGGGCAAGAAGAACACAAAACACAATAAACAAAAGCAGCCTCTTCAGATGATTATCCTGCTGCCTGTGACCCGGATGATGGCGGTGAGGGTATCCACGCACATGGGCACCATGAAATGAATTAGAATACCCATAGGGGAAACCAGTTGAACCATAGATCGAAGCATCAGGGAACCCATGTAATTGAAGGTTAAATAGAGATGGGATGAGACCACCAAAAGCTGCAGAGAATGTGAAATTCCCAAACCTTGCACTCGCCATCGGTGCAAACCCTCCCAATCCACCCAACCCTCCCATGAATCCAAACCCATGATGGGGAAAATGATTTGGGTCCGGTGGAGGAGCTGTCTCCGGTCTCTGCCCTGACGGACGATTCGGAATGTTAACGCCCGGAATAGACTTCGATCTTGGGTCAGTCGATGTCTTTCCCCTGCCATATAAGGGGACCAACTTCTCCTCCTCAACAAGGGCCTTGCAAACTGGGCATTCCCGGGACTGCGAGTGCATGTTCAGCCACTTGTACAGGCAAGGCCAGCAGTAAAGATGGCCGCATAAGGTCACAATAGGATCTTGAGCTAAGTCAAAGCAAATATTGCATTCGAAGTTACCGGCATCATTGTTATTAGTATTACCACTATTATTGCTTGAGAAAGAAGGGTTTTGGGCTGGCCTGCTTGTTGATTCCCCAAACCCACTAGCCATGTCTATCTCCAATATAAAAAATCCCTATATGAACCACATTATACCCTAATTAAAACCACCATAAAATCTTTTAGCATCACAATATTTGATTTCGGACCTATAATTAAATCTACAACAACAACATGGGAAAAATAATAATTCAGAGTAATGAAAATCCAAAAAAAAAAAAAAATGAAATATGGTTTGAAAATGTCAAGATTAAGGAATTTTTCCATTAGGGTTCCTGAAAAGTGACCAAAACCGAAACATCTCGTTGAAGATGATTGAAAATGAGGAAATTGCTTTATTTCTCATGCAGATTTAGCAAAAAAATTCGTCACCCAAATCCTCAAATCATTCAAATTCCAACACCATACAGATCTGGTAAGACCACAATCGTATGTATCAATAAACACGTCGTTCAACAATCGGTCAAATCGAACCATTACAAATAAAAAATCTCACGGATTAACTAGGTCGAGAGATTACTTACCTTGAGATTATTAGACAGGCCGACCGATCAACGAACCGATCGATCCCAAGTCAAAGGGGCGGCCGAGACGAGAGAGAGAGAAAGAGCCTCTTGAAATTGCTAGGAAATGCGTTTAATCTCAGTTTGGAATGGCATTTACGTGACGTGCGTTGTCCTATGTTTAGCGCGTACTGATTTCTTTGGATTTGGAATCTCCACGGGCGAGTCTGTGAATTGTTTTACATTGCTTAGCTGGCGATCGTTCACTGGTCGGTTGTGCCTCAGCGAATTACTGGCTAGCGTTTAGGTTTGGTGTAACAGTTTTTGAAATGTACGGTAACTTTTTTTTATTATTTTTTTTAACTTAATTTTTAAATTGCTAAAATTAAGGGTTTAGATCCATTGCGAATTAGTAGTTATTAGTTAAAACTTCTAACCCCAATTGTTTAATGTAGTTATTGAATTTTAATAACTTTAACAATTCCGTTTTGGCAGTCAATTATTATTGTATAACTGGTGGTTATCGGTTATTAAAATCAATAACCACATATTGATAACCAATGTTTATATATGAGCTTTTGATAGTGTTTTGAACCTTCTTTGTATATTTTTTTGGGCTTATTTTAAATAATATTAGATTTTTATTTTTAATAATAAGATTGTGCATAATATATAAAAGCATACATTCTTGTTAAAACACTTGATTTAATGTTACTCTTAAGATTAGAGGTCGTGTATAACATAAAATTATATATACAACATGCAGTATGGCCACGTCACGCCTTCTTTCATTTGTTTTAGCATGTTTTTCTTTATTTTGGCAAAGTGATCAATTAGAAAAATGTGATGTGTTTTAGCTGACAAATACAAGAAGATGAAGAAAGTTTGAAAGAAAATTGTAGTAGAAAATTAAATAGCAGTATGCACGGCACATGTGAGGGGTAATTTGCTTAAAACACTGATATTTCAAATCCAACTTGTAGAAAGCTAAATCCATGAACACCAAACATTAGTAAATACAAATCCAAAACATTACAAATCTAAAATCAATCCCAAAAACACCAAAATAGTATATTAAATGTATAACATAATTATATATTATTATATATAAGGCATATAGTTAGCGGTTAACGGTTATTAACTGCCTACCCCTACTCTTACCCCTAAAATTGCTAAGCACTATGCCTTAAACGGTTAGCGATTATTGGATGATTATAACAACTCTGTTTTTATACCCCTAACTAAAATTATGGTTTAGATTTAAAAATTATGGTTTAATCTTTAAAACATTAACCTTTTCTATGTAATATAAAATCGTTGAAGTGTTGAAACGATTAGAGCCTTATAGCAGCCTTTGAAACGGTGCGTCGAGGGAGCATTCGGGTCCAGGTTCTAGATTAATGGTGTTTGGTTGTGTTTGTTAGTATTCACACTCACGCAACAACATTTGACTACGCGGTTTCCCACGTGCGCCCACGCGCATCACCGGCCCTATTGAGGGACTAGGAACCAACTATATTTTATATCAGACTTAGGAAAATAATTGTGCTATTTAGTGAACTTATTTTATAACTCAAATTAGTCCATAAATAATCACACACAAAAATAGTCCATGGACTCATATATTCACATAACAATCATTTTCTATAAAATAATGCCCTTTACTATAAGCATAGAAATTGAGTGGAGAGGATCCTAAGTGACGATGGTTAGGTTTAAAGATTAAAGGAAATTATGATAGCAAAGAAAGTAAAGGAAATAAACCACCGGTACCATATGTGTAAGCTAAATATTAATGAAATTATCAAAATGGGCACGTTTATGTGACAGTGTAGCCCCATGGTGGATTTATTGCCCGTCGAAGCCTTAAACAAGGGGAACAGAATCATCTCAAGTTCATTTTGATAATTTCATTAATATTTTTTACTTTACACACATGGTACCATTGGTTCATTTCCTTTACTTTATGAAGCGGAGATCACAAGTTCGAATCCCCCAACCCCCTATCCTTGTATGGACATGTTAAAAAAAAAAAAAAAAAAAAAGAAAGATAACTAAATACTCTCATGTTCAAAATATGAGGATCCTTTGGAATACTTGGCCTCGTTTTCCTTTATTCCTAAAACATTTATTTAATTTAAATGTTTTAGGAATAAATTAAATAATAAATAAACATACCTTTTAAATTATCGTTTAAAAACATAAGAAAGTATTTAAACACTTGGCCTTATTATCATGTTATACAAATGTATTTAATTTGTCCCAATTCTCTTGTGTTGACATGTCATGTCATATTGTTTATATTTTAATTAAATGATAATTTAAAATGTATTTAATTTGCCAATGTTTATTACTTTCTTGTGTTTGTTTATGTATTTAAACACTTGGCAGATAATAATTCAATAAAACATTGACAAATTAAATATGTTTTAAATCATCGTTTAATCAAAATATAAAAACAAACATTACTTATTTTTAGCACGGATATGTTTGCTAAGCCATTTTCTTTTTCCTTTAAACTTGTTTGATAGATTAGAGCATCTCCAATAGAAGTATGCAAAATAACTACTAAGTACAAAATTTTAATTTAGCTACTCATTTTTTCATACACATGCCAGTAAAATAGATTATCTATTATACTCTTTATTTTCTTTAAATATTATTTTGTTTGGGAGATGGTGTGAAAGAAAGAGGAGGAGAGAGAGTAAAAGAAAGAAATGGAGAGAAAAATAACAATAAACAAAATTTAATTATAGTGTGAATAGTAAATAGGCTAATTATCCCATATATGCTCATGCTACTACTAGAAGGAAAAACTACAAAATAATTATTTTGCTAGAGAGGAAAAAAAATGCTAATAACAGTCAAATTTGACTATTATGAATGATTTGCCTATTTTCCTTGAGATGCTCTTTTACATGTTCAATAGTTGCCCTGTCTTTTTAGCTTAACCAAATCCCATTTTCTCAGTTTCAAAGTGAAATTGAGAAGGAAAAAAAAAAGGAAGTGAAACTGAGAATATTACTTTACTATTTAGATTTTAGGGGAAGAGGGATTTGAACTGACCCTCTATTTAATTTGGCTTGGTTTACAGCAAGTTGAACTACCAATTGAGAATAATTTTAACATACTGATAAAAAAAAAAATAATGATAATTAACAAGCAATTCAACTCACAAAACACTGATAAAAATAATTAAAACAACTTTCAGTTTTATGTCGTATTATAACTACAAGGTTTTTTTTTTTAAAAAAAAAAAAGTAGAAAAAAACCCCTCTTAAAGTTTGTATTTAATGATATACATAATACCACGATATGATTTAATTTTTAAATAATATGGTAATATATATAATGTGAACTATTAAATTTACGAAAGTAATTTAAACCATAGAATAAATCATTGTAGAAGAGAACGCGGTCCACCTCCGTTTCTAGAAGGGAAGTTGCTTACCTGAACATGTCCATGGTATTTATGCATTGCGTTGATCCACAAATAATTTTCAAAGATTGGTCTCCCCTTCGTAAGTCATAACCCGCTGGCCTCCAACGTATCAGTCGAGCTCCCAGGTCTAATTTTCTATAACCCATTCAACCTGTCAAAGTATCTGATTATCTCCATTGGTAAACCCCATTCGTTTAAAATCTCATCGGGAGAAAATCCACAGAGACGATCATTTTTCTCGCCAGCGAAAATGGAACAACGCGTGTTAATGAGCCTCACATTCTGGCTGTCAGAGCACCCATCAATCGTCAACTTCCGCTGGAGCCCCACCCAGTTGTGGGGCTCCACGTGGTCTTTCCTCTTCACAGCCATCCCGGCCTACATCGCTGCCGCCACCACGCTCCACCTCCTCCTGGCGCTCTTCCGGCGCCGCCGCCCTGTCCCGCTCGGCCCCATTCCGGCCGCCCACAGCATCTCCGTGGCGTTGATCTCCGCGGTAATCTTCGTCGGCACCCTCCTCTCTGCCGCAGCCGAGATCCGCGACACGCGCTGGCTCTGGGGACGCACCAAGACCAACACGCCTCTCCAGTGGCTCCTCTGCTTCCCCCTGGGCACGCGCCCCTCCGGACGCGTCTTCTTCTGGTCCTACGCCTTCTACCTCTCGCGCTTCCTCCACCTTCCCCGCACGTTCTTCACCGTCCTCCGCCGCAGAAAGCTCACGATGTTCACGCTCTTCAACCAGTCCATTCTCATCATCATGTCATTTCTCTGGCTCGAGTTCTCCCAGTCTTTCCAGGTCCTGGCAATACTTCTGACCACTCTGCTCTACACCGTGGTTTATGGGTACCGCTTCTGGACGGAGATGGGGTTGCCCAGAGCGCGCTTTCCTTTCGTGGTAAACTGCCAGGTGGTGTTGCTTGTCTGCAACTTGGTTTGCCATTTTGTGGTGCTTTTGTTGCACTTGTTCAAAGGTGGGTGCAACGGCATTGGGGCCTGGGGCTTCAATTCCGTGCTAAATGGAGCGATTTTGTTGTTATTCTTGAAGTTCTACGTCAAGAAAATACATTCGAGAAAGAGCAGGGCTGCTGACGACCAGGCTTCTTCAACGCATTCGGGCTCTGTGAATAATAAGGAGAAGGACATCTGATACGAATATTTTCTTACTTGGTTTTATTGATTTATTATTTTTTCTTTTTCATCAACTGTAAAATCAGAGAACCCCTCTTTCAATTTTTGTTTTTTTTAATCATATATTATAATTTTGAACTTTGTTTCCACGTCGTAAAGGAACTTTTTCACGAAGCTTCCAATTGACAGGAAAAGTCCATCAATGGATTGGTGGTAGACATTGGACCGACACACATTCGTCCATACGAATTTCGGCGGCTATGGTTTTCGGCCAATTACGTGTCGGGAAGAAAATCATAGGCTCCCATAATTTCAATTTGGTTGTTCTAGGCTCTAGCAGAGCATGGGTTAATTAAATCCAAAATATAAAAGCTTATGTTGAATTGTCAAACTTCACGGTCTCTATTTTCAAACAAACGACGGATTAGTGGTCACCAAAGAGAAAATAACAGGCTTAATCTATTATATATGGTCGTTATTATAATCCATAATCTGCACTTAAAAATATTGATGAAAAAACAGCAATGGAGGGCCAATCTTCTCTCAGACCTATAAAATTGGTTCCTCTCCAGACTTGTCTCAAATTTTTTATTGGGTCAATTTGATTAGCTTTTGGGCCAACTATATGTCCATTGATGGCCTCTTTAGAAGCATGAGTGTTGCTTACGCAAGACTCGACAGGGCTTTGTCGCTTTCAGGGAGAGCTCACTTGGATTGAAACGTCCACTTTTACTTCTCCCAAGTCCCAACTCCCAATTTCCAAGCAAACGGCAAACCAGACCAACCAAAGTAAACCGAAAATGTCGTTTTCAGTTTGACGTTGCTATCCTGTCACAGCCAATCACATCGGTCACCGCGGTGCGGGTGACCCTGTGCGGTACCCACCTTCCCTAGAATCCTAATCTTAGGAGATTCGCATTTCCCTGTTCTATTGGCATATAAAGATCTCATTCTCATATATATATGGAAGGTTTGGACCGTTTGGTGTTCTAGAAAGTTATTCTGGAAGCCAAAAAAGAAAGAAAGAAAGATAGAAAGAAAAGCTCTCTGTGTGTCTCACTCAGATCAGAGTCCAGGTACGAGAGCTCAATTTGAATTTATCAAAATCCTTTTGAAAACAAGTATGAATATTCAGATGGTTTGTGTATAAAATTGTTCTCTTGACTTTCTATCATCGCCGAGTCTCAATTGGAGTTCCGTTTACGGTCGTTAATTTGGGAATTAGGGTTCATATCCATTCTATGGTTAGCATGATCTTTTAAGCTCTATTAGATTCCAATACCTTTTTTTTTTTTTTGGTCTTATATTGGGAAGCTTTCTGATGTTTGTGTGCTTGATATTGATTAAGTTTGAACCATAGCCAATGAGGCTGTGACAAAGTGTAGTATGAAGTGTTCAATGAACTGATGTGATCTCATGAACAGCTTTTGTGCTCAATTGTTCTTTTTTTGACTTGCGAATTGGTAATATAAGTGAATTATAATGGATGAGACGTGAATGGAACACCTTTATTTTAGCTCTTAGGGGGGGTTGGAGTTGTTGAAAAGACGAAGATATTGCAGCTTCTCAAGATGGAAATTCAAATTTTCTTTGTAATTTCCTCCCTACTTCTGGGTTTTGCCTTTGGTTGAAGTTAAAATTCGATGTTGTAATGACAATGATTGAAGATATGGATCTGATATGGTTTTCTTCAGTTGCACAGATGGGTGCATTGCCCTGATTCTTAGGTTACCACATAATGGATCTGTTTGCTGTCAACGGAACTGATACTTGTTGTCTGCATTTCTGTCAAAGCATTAACGTAAGAAAAGTGATTTTGTCTTTAAGCTTTGATAATTTAATTAGTATTTGACCGGACCTGCTTAGTTTAGTTGACCATCTAGACCAACTGAATATTGCTTTAGCAGTTGTGGACACTTATTACAAACGTCAAACTATCGCTCAATTCAAAGTTTAGCGGCCTGAATGCCTGATGCTTCATGGGGATGAGCTACATGGTGGCTTCTTGTGAGGATTATACCACCACTTGGCCCGTAATAATAAGTTTGTTTATTAGTTCTGCTAATGACTTGAGACGTTCTCTAAGAAATGGTTTACACATTCAATTTTTTGCCATTTAGTCATAAATGCTATAACATGCTGCTTCCTCCCCGCCCTCTCTTTTTCAAGCAATGATATAAACTGTTTTTGTTTGGAGATAGACGTGCTTCGTCTCCTTTTTTTTTTTTCTCCCCCTGATATACTCTTTTATTTCTTTTGACTCACATTTTAGGAGCATCTCAAGTAACCTTGGGGCCATTACTGCAGCTGTCCTTAGGAGGGAGGTTTTTGAACAGTTACTGACAATATGGAGGTTTGCCCGCTCAGATCTCATAAGAATAAATTAAAGCATCGCCCTTTGACTCCGCTTAGGGTTTTAAGGGGTCTCATATGTCTAGCGGTGTTTCTTTCTACCGCCTTCATGTTTTTAGTGTATTTTGGACCCACGGCTGCTGGCATGTTACGGCTTGTCAGCATACGTTACAGTAGGAAAGTGTCATGCTTCCTCTTTGGCCTATGGCTGGCTCTATGGCCATTTCTATTTGAAAAAATAAATGGGACCAAAGTGGTTTTTGCTGGAGATATGGTTCCAGCAAAGGAGCGTGTTTTGCTTATTTCCAATCACAGAACTGAGGTTGACTGGATGTACTTGTGGAATCTTGCATTGCGGAAGGGTTGTCAGGGCTACATCAAATATATACTTAAGAGCAGCTTGATGAAACTGCCTCTCCTAGGTTGGGGATTTCACATTTTGGAGTTCATT
Source organism: Carpinus fangiana (assembly GCA_006937295.1). Lineage (NCBI taxonomy): Eukaryota > Viridiplantae > Streptophyta > Magnoliopsida > Fagales > Betulaceae > Carpinus > Carpinus fangiana. The sequence continues at coordinate 34,786,869 of CM017327.1, read as the reverse complement.
GCTGTGGAAAGGAAGTGGGAAATCGATGAACCTATTTTGCACCATATGCTTTCAACATTTACAAATCCTCAGGATCCGTTATGGCTTGCTGTTTTTCCTGAAGGAACTGATTTTACGTACTACCTCTTTATCACCTTTTATATTCTATAATTTCTATTAAATTCCATTTGCACGCATCTTATCTTATATAAAAAGAACAATATAATTTTGGGTTCAGTATTGATAAAAAATAATTTTTTATCATATGGATCTTAAGTTTCTTATATTAAGTGGCAATTACAGATCTTAAATGTATGTTAAGTAACGCATGGGATCCTTTTGTACATCCTATCTGTCTTTCTTTAATTACTGCCTACATCTTGTTGTGTGAAATTATACTTGCAACACTTATGTTAACCTTTTGTTTGCTTTCTTATAAAGTGAAGAGAAATGCAAGAAAAGTCAGAAATTTGCAGCTGAAGCTGGACTTCCAATACTGGCTAATGTCTTACTCCCAAAAACTAAGGGCTTTTCTTTTTGCTTGGAAGCTCTACGTGGATCCTTGGATGCAGGTTTTTTCACAAAATCTTCCATTCTGTGTAATTTCTTTGCTTTCAAGGCATTTGCATTGGCACTTTTTGTAGATTAATTGCATTTCTCTGGTAGATATGAAAATTGTGTGTACTTACACAGTAAGATACACCTTCTATTGACACCAACTCTTTGCCTAGTGGCGGTGCTATCCAGTCCTTGTCTGTTTTATGTAATAATTATGGTTCCTGATTCCTTTCGCATTACCATTGGAAACAGTGTTTTGTAACTCACAAAGGAATGCTCGCAGTAGAATCTCTTGATAATGGAAACTGCGGGTGGTTACTTCATTTGAATTTTTTTTTTCCTGACTGGTCAAAACATGTCTTCTAATAGCTCTTTGTTTATGACATAATTCTCATGACAGGAGCAGTTCCTGTTTAGCAGTGTCTTCTCATATAGCGTTTTTGAAACTTTCATATTGTTTATAAACTGCAGTTTATGATGTGAGCATCGCATACAAGCATCGATGCCCTTCCTTTTTGGACAATGTGTTTGGTGTGGATCCTTCAGAAGTTCATATTCATGTACGGCGTATCCCTGTTGATGATATTCCAGCATCTGAGAGTGAGGCTGCTGCTTGGTTAATGCATGCCTTCCAGCTTAAGGACCAGTTGCTCTCATATTTTGTGGCCCAGGGCCATTTCCCTAACCAAGGAACAGAAGGAGAACTTTCTACATTGAAATGCTCGGTAAATTTTATGGTTGTAATCTGTTTGACTGCCTTATTAGCTTATCTTACCTTTTTTTCATCCATTTGGTTCAAAATATATGTAGGTTTAGCATGTGTATATCTTGCTTCTGCTACTTATTTTAAATTTCAACCTTGGCCAGTTTTAGGCTTTGTTAAAGCAATTTTTTATTGCAAGAATCACAAATGTGAATAGTACTTTCTGAAAGATAAATCTAAAGCTTAAGCTCTTATTTGTCCTGATTGCTGAGTGTTCAATTCTCCTGCTGACATTTGTTTTTAGAATCTACATTGGTTTGGGTAAAAAGCACGTTGAAAGAAAGTATTTGCTGCCTGGACTTTTCTAAAATTCAATTTGCCAACTAAAATTATTATTATTCAATAAAAATGCCAATTCCTTTTATCAAGAATGCCATCATGCTATGCCAAGTAGCTGGGGGCATGAAACGGTGCTTAGGGCTTTATCTGGAAATTCAAGTTTTCTGTTACTCTGGGGTTCTGCTATGTATTTAGTAGTGCTTATGGTCAAAGGTTGTGGCATAAATTTATAAATTCAAGCAGTTACAGCTGCCTTTTAGATAGAGTTAAAGCTTGGGTTCATTTATGCCAGACAACTTCCAAAAGAGTGCATTATGTCAACTAGTGTAGGCCTGAATCCCACCACCACATGTTGTTTGAAATGATATAGGGCCAACTAGAATTTGCATCATATATCCTTCTAAGATTTGGCAAATTGTTGTGTGAACTTGCAACCTGTCAAGCTGGTGCTGAGCTACAGAGTTGAAGAATGTGGATTCTAGTTGATCATATAGTATGTTTAACAAGTTTATTTGGTAACAAAAAAAAAATAAAAAAATCAACTCTTGTGAGGTAAGATTTGCCTCCTGTTAACACCCCACTCGACCAATCCCTTTCTTAATGAAGAAAAATTACAAGCAACCCCTAGAGAACTCTGATAAGGATGTTGTGTTAGTGAGCATGCACACACATAGGTTACAATGTAGTGCAATTTTTGGCAACAAATGTGTAACGTTTAGGATAAACGGAGCCCATTGAATTTACATTGCAATCCCCACTCCATAGGAGGACAGCTGTGTGTGTGTTTTACTTTACTGCTGCTTAACATAATCCACTCTCGGGTACAGATCTCTGGACAGAAACAAATCTCAACCTTCCTTAAATTTGTGTTTATGAGGAAAGAGATATTGCATAGTAGTAATATTAGAGAAAGCTGCAAAGTTGTGAAGAGATTTGCTAGCAATTTGGATAGCATATGGGAGAGAATTTACATGGAATCCACCTGTTCGTGTAGGTAGTCGGGCAGTCCAAAATTTATTTGGACATATAGGTTTCATACGAGCTTTTTCACAAACACCGGGTCATTGTTCCACGTCACTTGTGGATCATGTGCACATATTGTATGGAGTGCAGAGTGGGACGTGGGAATGATGGGTTGGTGCGGTTAGCGGGTGGTTGGTTAGTAAACGTCCGCCTTTTCACCCCTAGGCATGTCCATCAATTCATGAAGATCCAAATTTTGTGAATTGGACCACAGCTTTAGTAGCTACAAAAGACACTTAACTTAGAACCCAATTGTGTTTGATCTTGACAGGAAGATGTGCACCGAACTATCCATTTCTTTTTCCAATCCATGTTTGCCTTCATTAAATATCAGGTCATCACCTGCTGCATTTCCTCAACTTCACTCTGCATTGAGATCCCGTTCTTAAGACCCGCAATGAGCGACTCAGAAGGAGCCACACCATCTCAATGCATGAAGGAAGAGAAATTTAAAATAAAACATTTTTTTTTTAAAAAAAAAAAAGAAAGAAAGAGAAGTTAAGCCTAATGTGGCGGGGTGGCCAGACTGCCATCAAAACAAGTTGTCGGGGGTGGTTGTGAATGGCTCAAAACATCTTCTTAATGCATGGAGGAGAGGAAAAAAAGAAGAAAAAAGAGATGTTAAGGCATAATGTGCGAGAGGTGGCTGAATTGTCGCCAAAACAAGCATTTAGGGGTGGTAGACAACCTTCAGCATGTTTTGGTGGTAGCCGACCACTCTCAAAATAGGATGGGAATGACCAAATCGCCTTCAAAATCATGTTTTCGGAGGTGGGCATCTACTCCTAAAACAGGCAGAGGGTGGTCCAAGTCGAACCACTCTTCACCTTGAGCAGGCGATCTGCCATCTCCGTTGAGTGAATTGCAGGTCCATACAATTCTTAAGAATTGCATAGAATCTCAATCTCATCAAAAGAAGGCAGGTTGGCTAAGGTTTTCTAGTAAATGTATAGACCCTACTTGATCATGTCAAAAAATAGAAAGAAAAGGAAACAGAGGATGTAGGTTGGTTGTCATGAAAATCACCTGGGTGAATTAGTCGACCATGGCCATGGGGCGTGGTTATTGGTTAGATAAAAAACATTTGGTTGGGATTGTGAGAACCCAGCCAAGTTTCTTTGCGTGGTGTAAGATAAAATGGTTTCTTTTTCTTCCGACTTTGATAATTCATTTTCAACTGGTTAGGTAATAAGCTGCGATATCATGACTGTTTTTACTTTTTCCTCCAATTTTTTACTTCACGACAATGAAAGAAGATTTTGGAAATTTCCCATTCTTTCTTTTCTCATGACAAGGAAGGTAATATAAATATAGGTGTCTACACCAATTATTGTTGGGTTGGTTGCACTAAGCCTATTCATCTTATAGCCGACAACATCATACACCACACACACCAATATGGTGACAAAACAAACGAAGAAAAAGGTGTGTATTACCCAATAAATAAATAAATAAATAAATAAAAGGTCGACTCAAAATGCTTCCGCGATAAAGTGTACTTTATGGGGTCAAGCGTTAATGTCAGATACTTTAAAGGGTAAAGTGTCACTTTTTAAACATTGAGATTAAAAGTGCAAATAGATGAATAGTTCATGAAGTAAAGTGTATTTTTCTCTTAAAATAAAATTGTCTTATTCTATTACTGTTAGGTACCTTGATGACAAAAATTAGGAGAAAATGTAAAATCAGTCCATATAGTTTACTTGGTTTGCAATTAGCCCCATGCAGTATCAAAATGAACTTAGAGGTCCTTGACTAATTTAGTCCCTACAACCATATTTCGTCTATTGGCTTAAAAGAGTCTGCTAGCGTGAAATATTAGAGCCTATAAACTATGACACATATCCAATTTAAGTAAGTGTTATACTAACATAATCGTTTAAATTAGTAGACAAAATTTGATTATAGCGATTAAATTATTTTTTTAGCATATTTTAGGGACCTTTGAGTTTATTTTGATACCACGAGTAGCTAATTGTAAATCATGTAAAATGCAACGATTGATTGTGTAATTTTTTTTTTTTTTTTCTAAATATTAATTTGGTTTGCACCAATACGCGGCGGGCTGCTGTTGGTTTACGTCACAAATAGTCCCAGACGGTTCCCACATATGCTCCCAGCAAAAGAATGCTCACCGAAAGAAAGGCCCAAATTTGGTAATGGAAGAAAATGCAGCACTCACCCAACTATATATACGAAGTTCTTCCCATGATAACGTACACCAACCACTTTGAACTTCTTTTCGTCTTCCTCACAAGCACCAATGGCGATCAGCTCGAAGCTTTTTCCCCTTCTTCTCTTGTTCTCGTTAGGTACAATCCATTCCAAAGTCAGCAAAACACTTTTAATTTTAGCAAATCACTTGGGTATTTTTTATTATTTTATAAATAATTTGACTTTTAGTTCAAATTGCAGGCTCTATAGCTTCAGCAGCCGTGTTTACCATTAACAATCAATGCATCTACAATGTTTGGCCTGGTATTTTCTCCCAAAATGGGCTGAACCTTGGAGGCGGCGGGTTCTCCTTGATACCGGGGCAAACGGTCCAGCTCACGGTTCAACCTGGATGGTCAGGGCGGTTATGGGCAAGAACAAGGTGCAACTTCAGCCCATCAGGCAACGGCATGTGCATCACTGGTGACTGCAGAGGCTCGCTCAAGTGTGCCTTTAGCGGTGAGCCGCCAGCCACGCTAGCCGAATTTACACTTTCAACTGACCCTAGGGACGGCATAGACTACTATGATGTAAGCCTGGTCGATGGGTACAATGTTGGAATGCGCATAGAGCCTATTGGCGGAGCCGGTGACTGCCAGTATGCGGGCTGCATGGCAGACCTAAATGGTGATTGCCCAAAGGAGTTGCAGGTCATAGACGCGAACTCGGGCTCGGTGGTTGCGTGTAAAAGTGCGTGCACGGCATTCAACGCAGCCGAGTTTTGCTGCACCGGTAATCATTCAACTCCGGAAACTTGCACCCCCACGCATTACTCGAGGTTTTTCAAGAATGCGTGTCCGAACGCGTATAGTTATGCCTATGATGATATTTCAAGCATACGTACTTGTTCCGGGTCCGATTACTTGATCACATTTTGCCCAACGGGTAGTGATCATTAAAAAATATTGCTAGAAAAACAATACACATAGGAAAATAATACAATACTTTCTCATGGCCGAAAACAAGATTTGATGAAGTTGTTCTATATGCTTTAACTCTTAAGTTTTCAACTTGTTATTATCTCAGTGGTGGATCAGAGCACGCTAGTAGAGCGATATCGACAATACCCACAATATAAAAGCTTCACCACACTAAAGAAAACGATATAATGGAAAAATATGTATGCTGTGATAAAAAAAGTCTCGTATCTTACATTTTTTGCGGTGCCCCAACCTTTTAAACACCCAAACATTAAAATGCCTTTTAATGTTATGAACGTAACTCATTTGGGAGGTTGTACGCCTCCTAGGCTGGCCATTGACAAACATCATATATTTTTACGTCTCTTACTCGCACACAGTGGGCAAGACCTATTAATGCAGGAAAAGGATCCTCTCCATTTTAAAATCTTTCCATTTCCTCAATTTAGTGCATTTTGAAGGGTAATGCATTTAATGCACTACCCTTATTAAAACTTTTGAACAACACTACCCTTTAAAATATACTAAATGGAGGAAATAGAGGGATTTTGAAATGGAGAGGATCCTAATACATCAAGCATCCCTTTATCTATTTTCAATTATGTTTATTCTAACAAATGAACATGAACTTGTCACACGTGGGTTTTAACTACCCCGACTGACTACGTGTGACAAGTGGGAGGTTGAGCCAACGTTTGCCACGCTGTGGTTTTGACGACTCTTCTTTTGTTGTCCTACATGGAAATAGCCGTTTGTCAATGTAACTTGACACACATCTTGGTAAACTTTGTGTGATTTTAACAAGACCCATTCCCTCTTATATCTGCTTAGCCATTTGGTTAGATTTGGGCTGTTGTTTGGGTTACCACCCCTTTTGTAATTTCCCTTTCCCTTTTTTCCTTATTTGCCTAAGAAAACCAAAAAAAAGAGAAGACGTTTTACACACGTATACGTTGGGTTATTTTGTTAAGTCTTTAAGTTATCTCATGCATGTTTGCCTAGGATATTTTAAGAATTGATTTTAAGCCTTAAACCAAGGATATAATACAAAGATTAATCTGCCTAGGATATTTTTTTTATACCTTATTTGGATTTGTGAGAAGTATTCATGTGCATTTAGGAGGCAAAAAAAGTTCGAAAATTCTAATATAAGATTAATAACTCTCATGCATTTAATATAGCAAAGTATTATGATTAGGATGGGCAAAGTTTTTTTTTTATTATTATTTTATTGAGTTGGAAAAAGTTCTTTTAGTAAAATTTATTAAACTATTATGTGCTTAAAATTCATTTGAGATTTGGAATAAAAGTTTGTTCGGCTAGTAATACCTTCAGATTTGGTTTACGCCAATACCTGTCGAGCTGCCATTGGTTTACGTCACAACAGTCCCTGTCGGTTCCCACATTGGAGCACTCCCATCAAAGTTCAAAAGAATGGTCATGCAAAAGAAATGTCCAAACTTGGTAATGGATGAAATTATGAAAATGCAAGGTAGACCCAAGTCGCCCAACTATAAATACAGAAGCTCTTCCCATCAAAACGTACACGACCTGAGAAGTCTCAATTGCTCTCAACTCATTCTCTTCTTCCTCGTCAACACTAATGGCGATAAGCTTCAAGCTCTTTTCCCTTCTTCTCTTGTTCTCATTTGGTAAAATTTTGCATAAGCTTTAAACTTTTGCTAATCAATTGGGATTATTTAGTTATTTATTTATATTTATGAAATGTTTATTTCATATTGCAGGCTCTGTAATTTCAGCAACCCTGTTTACAATAAAGAATCAATGCACCTACACAGTTTGGCCTGGTATTCTCTCCGGAAACGGGCCGAACCTCGGAGGTGGCGGGTTCTCCTTGCAATCGGGGCAGTCGGTCCAGCTCCCAGCCCAACCCGGGTGGTCGGGGAGGTTCTGGGCTAGAACCGGGTGCAACTTCGACCCCTCTGGCAACGGCACGTGCCTCACCGGCAACTGCGGTGGCTTGCTCAATTGCGTTGGTGGCGGCGAGACGCCAGTCACGCTAGCAGAGTTCACAATCGCCTCTAGTTCCACCGACAAGGACTTCTATGACGTGAGCTTGGTGGACGGGTACAATGTCGGAATGGGTGTAAAGGCTACTAGCGGAACTGGTGATTGTCAGTATGCGGGTTGCGTGGCGGACCTGAACGGTGATTGCCCGAAGGAGTTGAGAGTCATAGACTCGGACTCGCGCTCTGTGGTCGCGTGCAAGAGTGCGTGCGCGGCGTTCAACACAGCCGCGTTTTGCTGCACCGGAGATCATTCAACGCCGCAGACTTGCTCCCCCACTCAGTATTCAGCATTATTTAAGAATGCGTGTCCGACAGCGTACAGTTATGCCTACGATGATGCTTCGAGCACATGTACTTGTTCCGGGTCAGATTACTTGATCACTTTCTGCCCAACGGGTCGTGATCAGTAAAAAATATTAATTAGGGGAGATGACTTTCCAAGTGTTTCTTTCTTTATGATTTAATGATGGGGACAAGTATGTGTGGGTTTTAGGTTATCATTGATTTTAGGTAGTTATATAAAACAAAATGATGTTATCTTTGCCTTAGTATGGTTATTGCTTTTGCTTTGATTTGAAGTTTAGAGAATATTTGAGACCATGGTTTTATACATTAAATGTGTGCACGATTTTAAAGGTTAAACTATAATTTTAAAGATTAAATACTTAATTACATTTTTAAATATCATGTTTTCAAATTTTCAAATTATTATTTTTAATTGCACGATTTATAATAATTCTGTCCTTGATTGTAAAGATTTTTATATAGTATGGGATTAGGTGAAAAAGAAATAGATAAATGTGAAACAAAACTTTGAGCTACTTGGCGTGTGCCATAACCTAATGTGGTGGTTGGGTTAAACCACATTTACCTAACAACAAAGAGATTAAACAAGATTTGGATGGGTTGCATCATGCATGTTCATTTTCGCCATTTACAATTGACTGCCAAATATCACCCATAATCGATGATATCCAATGTTTTTAACCAATTTTGTGTCTTGAATTGACACCAAAATTAATCATCTCGAACAACATTATTGGAAGAATTCATGTTAAAATATTAATTAAATTAATTAATTTTTGTCCATTTAAACATTTGGGATAAAATGGTGATTTAAAATAACATTAGAGTAGAGGTGTTGAATTCGAATCTTAACTCTTATTTCAATTAAATATTATTTATGTTAAACTAAACTTCACTTGTTGATGAGGAGTTTGAGTCCGCATGTGAAGAAGAGTTGCTTCCAGATAAATTGCTTCATAAGGATTTTGAATTCGAACACTAACCCTACTCAGATTGGAGATTAAGTTGAGTTGCTTCAGATATTATTCCAAAACATGCTTTCAAAATATGAACATTGAATCTTATTCTTCTGGCCCCCAACCTAAAGGATTGATTCGCCTTGTCTTACGTTATCTTATTTCTATTGAAAATTATTGACAATAGATGTACGAAATTATTTTATTGGATCTAACGTTATCTAATGTCAGCATGTCACATTTTTAACATGTATATGTGAATCACTTGTTATTTTAAAAATGCAAGTGAGAACTGAAAATACAAGTGAAAATTACATGTGTTTTGAACATATGTTAAACCCAATTAGAGAAAATTCTTCTAACGAGTTTAAAATAAAACTTTGTCCTATTCTATTAGGAGTAATGTTTTAAGGCTTCCGTCTTCCTAGAATCATTCCAAATGTGATGTGGCTTTTAAAATTATCGTTGAATTTGAGATGTAATTTATTGACTTTTGATCTATTAGTGATTTTAAAAGCCACATCACATTTGGGATGACTCTAGGAAAACAATATGAAAACTTATAGCATTAGTCTTCTATTAGTGTTAGATACCAAAATTAGGGAAAAAAAATAAAAAAAAAACCAGTCCATATAGTTTACCTAGTTTGCAATTAGCCTCATGCAGTATCAAAATGAACTTAGAGGTCCTTGAATAATTTGGTCTATACAGCCAAATTTCGTCTACTGGCTTAAAAGATTCCAATAGTGTGAAACATTAGAGCCAATAAAACTATGACATATATCCTATTTAAGTAAGTGTTACACTTGCACTAATGAAATTGGTTAAATTAGTAAACATAATTTGACAATAGCAATTAAATTATTTTTTTAGCATAATTAAGGGACCTTTGAGTTTATTTTGACACCACAAGAAGCTAATTGTAAATCAAGTAAACTACAATGATTGATTAGGTATTTTTTTAAAAAAATAAATAATAACAATTTCGTTTGCACCAGTATGCGGCGGGCTATCGTTGGTTTACGTCACAAACGGTCCCGGACGGTTCCCACATTGGAACAAGACATACTCCCAGCAAAAAGAATGCTCACCAAAAGAAAGTCCCAAATTTGGTAATGGAAGAAAGTGCAGCACTCACCCAACTATAAATACGAAGCTCTTCCCATAATAACGTACACCAACTACCCTGTACTTTCTTCCTCATAAGCATCGATGGTGATAAGCTCAAAGCTTTTTCCCCTTCTTCTCATGTTCTCGTTAGGTAAAATCCATTCCAATGTCTGCCAAAAAAACTCTTAAATTTAGCTAATCTCTTCTTCTTCTTCTTTTTTCTTTTTTTAGGGTTAAATGCCTTTTTGCCCCATGTGGTTTAATAAATTTATTTTTTGCTTCCTAACTTTATTTTTAGCTCCCTAGGGTTTGGTTTTTATGGAAATACTTTGGGTTTAGATAAAAACGGAGATGTTACTTACGTCTAAATTTCGTCCAAAATTTGACAAAAAGCCATGTCAACACCATTAGAAAATCGACACATGTCCATAGGGCTGCAAAATGAGCCGACACACTCGACAGTTCGCTCGATACCCACTCGGCTAAGCTCAACCCGAACTCAAACTCGACACTGTACAAGATCGCTCGTTACTGTTGAAACTCGCTTGATTAGCTAATAACACATACTCGACTCACTCGATTAAGCTCAACGGGGGCTCGTGAGTTCGACTCGTTTAAGTCGAGCTCGTCCAACTCGCCCGGCTCGTTAGCTTGTTCATAGATCTTTTATATATATATTACAGAAAAAAGTTATATAAATTTGTATATTAGTAATTAAGTAATATATGTTATATAAGTTATTTAATATTTATATGTGTATGTATTAATTAACATACTAACTAATTAGTTAGCTCGTTCATATATATATTGTGTATATATTATTAAAATTAGTTATATTAATTTATATTATAGATAAATATTTAGAAGTTGTTTTAAAATTCGGACTTGAACTTTGCTTAGATCATACATTAAAGAATTTAATAGCTTAGCTCGAACTCTTCTGAATGAACTCGAGTTTGAGTTCGAGCTCGCTCGAATTTTAAATGAGCCAAACTTCAACACGCATTTTATGGCTCGGCTCGAACTCGAGCTCAGCTCGAATAAGCATCTTCGTAAACGAGCCAAGCTTGAAATCCTAAAGCTTGACTCGGCTCGTTTACAGTCCTACGTCAATATATTAAATACAAAACAAAAAATTAGAAAATTAGAAATTAAAAAAAAAAAAAAAAAGACTACTCCCTCTTTACTTCTCTGTATTTCTTCTGGGAGGTTTTGATTCGCCACGTCTTCCGCTTTGTTCCTTGCTTATTGCCGGTAAAGGTATTTTCCGGTGCCCCAACTGTCGGAGAATCAAAATTCGCAGCAGCCTGAGAAGAAAATTCTACGCTCTTGCTTATGTTCAGGCATCCAACCTTCCTTAGGTTTTTTATTTATTTATTTAATATCCCTATTCAATTTGATGTCTTGTACCCAATTATTTTTCTTTTTGTTATCCCTGAATTAATTTTATTTTGTTTCCCACATTTGCCATTGACGTTGCTATGCGATTTAAATAATTTTGGAATCATCTTTAATCCAGCTTTTCCTTCCCTTTGGAAGAGAAATCTAATTAAGACAAGTTGCTTCGGATCTTACATGTGGCATATTGAATCTTATTCTTCTGGCTCTAGTTTCTAAGCCTTGATTCTATCCCATTAGTGTGTTTACAAGTGCTCACCATTCAATCGTTATCAATGGAGATAAGAATCAGGAGAAAAAAAAAAAGATAAATGAAGCTCTCTCTTTACTTTCAAGGCCTTCGGCCAAAGCTCTGTTCATTCAACAAAGCCGTCTTTTTCTTTTTGCATTTTTTTTCCCAATTTCTCTACAAGTGGCTTTCAGCTTCGAAAGCCCAAACTCAGTAACCTACCCACCCAATTTTTGGGCCAAGCAGAAGGAAACCCTACATCTAAAGCCAGCGCATTACATGCCATTTTTCCTACAATAAACCCTAGAAAATTACAAGCCCATATTGGTAAAAATAACAAAAAAATAACAAAAAAAAATGAAAAAAGATTAAACACCACCCCCCCACCCCCAAGGAGGAAAAAAAAAAAAAAGAAAGGAAAAAAGAAAACCCTAAAGCTGCCTACTTTTTACAGACATTCCTTTCCAGGAACTATTACTTAAATAGAAAATACTGAGCATACGATCAAGCAAAGACAGTTTCATTTCACCAGAGCCCGTACACGGCCCCTCACCTTCATCCTCACCACTGAAGAGGGTTTGATCTGAGCAGTCAAGTGAGGCTCCACATGCTAAATTATATGACTGGCATGCTGAATGGCATACCCGAAGCCTGTTGTCCCCGTCCTTATCGCACTTCTGGATCGAGATCTGGTGCCAATATGTTTGAGTCAGGCAGATACAGAGACCAATTATTGCAGCGTAAAAAACTAATATATCGGACGCCATGTCAAGTTTCATTAGGCAAGTAAATACCGTCATATGGGGAACAGCAATATAACATATGAAACCATCAAATCATTTATGAAGCTACAAACTAATGAAAATGTCCAAAACAAGCCAATAGTTATTCAAGATGTAATTCTGAATATATGCTACGCATCCCACATTACAGTAGCATCAACACACAGCATATGGATTGTGATCAGTGGGGTGGGCTGAATAAGCATATAAGTAGGCGGGGGCAGAACTAAAATTTTAGGTATGAGGGCAAAACTATAAGGAACATTTTTGTGGGTAATAAATAAATTTTAGAGTCTATTTCATTAAAAAAAAATTATGGGGACCACGTTGAAGCTTGGGTATATGATCCTTTGTCTCAAAATTTGCGATATTCAACTACTTTCTCTTTTATTATCAAGAAAAACAAAAATGTAATAACACCAATTATGTGAAGCACAGTGTCCAAGGTGCGTGGAGGATCTGCAAGACACTAACTACAGAGGATCTTGAACCGACTCCTGACAACTAAATTCATATATTTGTAAGAATAGGCTCTTCTCTAGTTTATTTTATGGGTTGTTTTGTTGGGTGAAAGCTCGTTATATTGCTATAAAGATCTTCCTTACCATGCAAAATCTCCATTATAACAAAAATCCAATAAAAAATAGTAAAAGTTGCTGTTGAGAGGGGGAAATGGGAGGAGGCCCCGATATAACATGCTTTGTAGAAACAATTGTACGAAGGGACAGGCAACTTACCCAGCATGCAAGGCGCTTAGCTGCTGCATCACAGTAGCTGCTGCCGAAGAAATTAAATAACTTCCTTGCACCACCTGGGAACAAACGGTGGTAGTTGGGCATGACAACTACTTCTTCTAGTTGCTGCAGTATGCTTGGTTCACTGGGTGCACAGTGCTGCCCGGATATATCACTTTCCAGCACATTTTTGCAAACTAAAAGACTAGAGGAGAGCATGGAGCTGTTCTGGCATGTGTAGCCTGCATAGTCTGAACAACGGAATTCACACAATCCATTATCACAGACCCCTCCATGAAGGCTGCACTGTTCGTCGCAAATGGCTGCATATTATGCAAAAGAACAATTTTGACATATTACAAAATGAACTGCAATAAAATCATCACACGCATGCAAGGATTAAACAAGGACTCCCTCATGTATATTGTGAAAAATGTTCCTGGAAGGCTAATCTAAACCCTTCACCTGGCATGTGTTTATCCAAATGAAAATTGCACCAATTGCACCTGAGTTGGCTATCTGTCTATGCCTATACCTATAGTATAGCTGTCAGGATAAGGTTTAGGCGCAAATCTAAAAGCTTTAGATTGAAATGAACTTCGAGAAGGGACCCATCACTAATATAACCTAATCATTCTTTAAAAGTCATCCTCTCAAAAGATCTGTGCATTACACATACTGGCTAATGTGGCACAAGAGCAGTTTCAAAATCAGTGGGAAATAGTGGGTCTAATTTTTATCAGCAAAATTATCAAAATATGCTTTTTTCTAGACAAGTCATTAATATGTACAGCATTGCCCTCTGTATTTCCTTCCCTCATTAACACAGAAAAACTGTTTGAGAAAGGGTAACTTAAACATGAAGAAGATGAAAGCCACCAAAAAGTTAGTATGTAGTTTCACCATAATTAAACAAATAATCAGTCAAGAAAAACATAGAACAAATGAAAAGATGAAGTAAATAAAGGATATTCCTTTACCAGTGGAGCAGTCAACACCAGCGAACCCATTTTCACATTCACAAATGCCGTTAGAGAGGCATTTTCCATGTCCATTACAATTGGTGGGGCAGGAGCCTACAAAAAATATCAATTTAGAACTTATGTCAAATCAAAGATGAGTCAAAAGTGTTAGATTTCAGAAGCAAACAGATATTCTGTACACTGACTACAAAGGTAGGAAAAGAGGGGAACAAAGCTCACGTTTACTACAGTCATGACCATGAAACCCTAGAAAGCAATGGCACCTTCCATCAACACAGTCTCCATTGAAATTACAAGAATTGGGACAGTGCCCAGATCCAAGAAGCGGGCCTGTGCTACAGAGCTCATAGTATGCTGGGCACATCAATTCACCTACAGACAAACATCATAATTTATTCAAAAAAATGTGGTAAAAAAATAAAGTTTAGAACATAAACAATCAGTAGATGGAACAGTATAATTACCATTAAAGCCAGGGAACTGAATTGGTCCACCACTTTCAGGACATGCTTTCCACGTCCCATCAACAGCAACCTGAAAAGCATATTATTAAGAGTTACTTTGGGACTAATATTACAGCAAAAGAGGGGATAAACTTAAAATAATAATTAAAAAACAAAAAAAGAAGATCCTTTGCCCAAGTTATTGTTGTAAATAACAAGCAAAGTTGTGGGGAGGGGAAGCATGTGCTCTCAACAGTAGTTAGGAGTTTTGAGAGCAATCAGGCACCATTCAGCATATTGCTGCAAGCGAGAGAGTAGATCAATGACAAATCCACCTGCTTAGACTTGGATACACAGTGCACCAGCATGGACCTGGTCAAGGTTATTTGGGTTGATAACTTGATTAAACATATTCTCGGAATGGGCAACACGCACCAAACCTTTACATAAGGATGCTACACAGCATGCAATCCGAGCTTTTTTAGCAAGGCAACCACCATCAGGTTACTTGTTCTTGTTTGTTATTTTTAACATTTTTTTCAATGTTAACATCGTAAGATCTAGTTAGTGTCAAATGAAAGTTCTTTTTATATTTCATTTGACATACAGTACGGACCGCAGGGCT
The DNA here is from genome assembly GCA_006937295.1 of Carpinus fangiana. Taxonomy (NCBI): domain Eukaryota; kingdom Viridiplantae; phylum Streptophyta; class Magnoliopsida; order Fagales; family Betulaceae; genus Carpinus; species Carpinus fangiana. Next base: position 34,771,537 of record CM017327.1, on the reverse strand, counting down.
TACTGTTTCTTTCATAGTAAAACAAAACAGTGCATGATAGATGCTCTTTGTGCTCTTTCTCCTGCTCCACTTTCTGGTCATTTAGACCTAATCAACTAGAGCATTTCATGAATGGAAGTACAGATATTGAAGCTCCAAATCATACCTCTAGAGAGTTATTAATGCACCTGTGCTGATAACAACCATTTCCCTGGGTCATAGAACCACGTACGAACCCTGTACGTACTAGTGATGAGGCCATACACCTAAATTGCAGAAAAAGAAATATCATGAGATATTGAGACTTAAGGCTTTTAACTACATCCCATAGTACATCAGACATGCCATAAAACTACTTGAGAAAGTTCCAATCACAAATCTGACCTAGAGCTACTCCCTCGCACTTCACCCAACATTCTGTCTGGTGCCCGTGCACTGTTGGTGTCTGTGCATGATCCATCAGAATAAGCTACAAAGTATGTGCAATAATCAGCCAATGACGACTGCCCACCTGCAATCAGCAATAAAATAAATTGATGGAACTTCATATGAACCAGACGTAATAATTAGACACTGAACACCAAACTCCATATAAAATGGTGGCATCCTCATTAATCAGCACATATTTCAAAAATAAATATTTTCAATTATACCAACAAAGGATTGCAATGCAGGCACAAGGCAATCAGAAATGACGTCCATCCAACCAAGTCAATCTTTTGGTGGCTACTACAACTTTACTGGTTAGTACAGGGAAAGGGTAGATTGACATGGAACAATTCAACAGAGTATTATAATGGTTTTATTTAGAAACAACTTCCACTAAAACAACAATACTTTTTGTTGCAAGTATATTAGATTGAGAAGGATTTATTTTTTTCCCCACTTCCAGAGCAACCTAGTTACTTTTATTTGACATTCATTTTATAGTGCTAGTCATTTTCAGTCTTTAAAGGTTATATCATCAAATTATCATGCAAAATGCCTTTTTCTTTCTCTTTTTCTCTTCAGGCTGGTCTAGTTGCTTACTGCATGTTTAAATCAAAGCCCAGTGAGTGGTTAATGAGCATCAACAATCATTAGAGATGAAGGTAAATGACAAATATGAACAAACCTTTGTTAGGCAGTGAAAAATAGCGAGCCCACAGAGGGAGGTCCCCACTATAATTTACAATTGGGCAATAACCCTCTGCTTCCCTGTTATACGTACAGCCTGACAACTGGGTTGTGTTACAATGGTATGCCCCCTTCCAGAGATTGCAAGGGGAGGTCACAAATTCAGTTCCTTGGTTGCGACCCCAATCAAGACGGTCTGCCATACTATAATTAGCCTGGTACCATCCACTATCTTCTAGTAAAGCAAGTGTCATTTTTGAAACTACTGATCTTGTATCCACTGACCCCGTCATGATCTCATTCATCAGGAGCCTTTTTTCCCAATGCGATCCTGCAAACAAGGAAGAGATGCTAAGGCTAAGGCAAATTTAATGGCATCAAATGCAGAATGTTTCAGAAAGGAAGAGATGCTAGCTTCCTAATTATTTCACTAAATTTTTATAAATTCAAACATTAACCATAAATCATCCATCGAAATGTCGGCCTCCATAAATATCATTATTTTTTATGGCATAGAGGCTTTAGAAAAATTATATACCAGCATGTAACAAGAGATTCACTTTTGCAAGATTCTGGCACAAAACTCATAAGAAGAGAATTAAAACTAGAAACCTGATGTGCCACGCCCTCCTCCATCTTCTAGCTCTAATCCAGTAAAATTATCAGAGAATGCCTGCCGGAGAAACAGTTATAAATTATACAGACTTATAAGCAACAGATTAATTTATTCCATAAAAAAAACACATTGGCAATCACCCCATAATGGTATCGCGAGTGCATGACAACACGTGGAAGCACCACCCGTGTAACCATCCGCCCAAGCTTTTCATCCATAACTTGGTCCGTAACCTGTAAATACAGATAACAGGTAACCATTACATTCCAAAAGGAGTGCCTACTAACCTCCCATACATAGCAATAAAATATTAACTATTTTTTCTTACATTGAGAGCAAGAAGATATAAACAAGGAACAATTTATAAGCAAATGGAAGTACAAACTAAAAGAGGTTTCATTGCATTCAATTTCAGCCAAGCATATAAACAAAGCTTGAGGCTTCCAAATTCCAAGCACCTTATTGTTTCTAAATGTACATTTATGTAGAGTTCCAGAAACTTATAGTTGATATTAGAAAGCAGACCATAAGCATTTTTGTCATTATCAAAAACTAATCCAGAATTTTATGTTGAACTTCATCGTACATATCTTTAAAGCTGCAAGTTACCATTTGAAATATGTGGATCAAAACCAACATAAATTAACATGGTGTTAGGTTTGCAAAATCTAACATTCCCCCCAAAATCTACATTCCCAGGAATGGAACTATTCTCACATTTGGGAATGATTAGGAATCTAATAGGATTGTCTGGAATATGAGATTCTCATGTTTGGTTTACTCCTAGGCATCCTGTAAGAATTATTAATTCTTCCCAAAATATCCTTCTGTTTCTCTCTTCAAGTGCATAAGGTTGTTTAATACAAAAATTAAACAAAAAATGGCAAGCAAGAAAAACAATATATAAACTGCAATTCTTCTTTCATTTTCTAATATATAAACTATCTATACTATTTTATTTACTTTCTTTAGTTTTCATCTATATGTTCATTTCCATTTTTTGTAGGATAAAATAGTTCCTCACTATTATATACAGATTTTACATTCATTTTCGTTTTTTGCAGAATAAAATCATTCATCACTTTTGTATACAAAATTTACAAATGGTCACAATCAAACCCCAAAAGTAGCATTTTTTTTTTTTAAATAATAATAATAATAATAATAAAGCCTATGTTTGGTAACCATTTCCCCTCCCTTCTCCTAAAAAATTCAAACCCCTTTCTTCACATTACCAAACAACTTTCTTCACTTTTCTCTCACAAAAAATTCAAACCTTCTTTTACCTCTATATCACATCAATCAATTACTTCCTCATTTCGCCTCTAAAAACTCTTTCCCAAACACTCCAAAAATTATCACAAGGTAACTCTTCTTGTATAACAATTTATACAATGGAGATGGTGAGAGTTTTTAAGGGATTGAGGGTCGTGGTTTAGCAGGCGCATGGGAAAAGCTTAGCTCCTTATTAATAAAACTGTATGGGATATGGCCATTCTTGTCTTATAGAAACATATGAAATGTGGGCCAAGGGAATGTGGATTACCACCTCTATAGAAGGGAATCCACATACCCGGCAAAAAGGGGTTAAGAGGTAACCCACATTCCCTTGGGTATATGGATTCTCTCCACTTAAGCGCAACCAAACAAGATAATCTTTTAAGATTTCAAGGAATCCTAAAAGATTATCCCCATCCAAATGCCCCATAATATTTTGGTCATTGTCTTCAAGAAGAATCTAAAAAATATGGAGCATTGTTTACCTGACTACGCCGTCTTTTCCTCTCATCCCTAAAATGAGCAAAGGCATGGGGATCAAAACCAAGAACATGCATAACCTGGAAAAGATACAAACTTGCTGATTAGTAAAAAAGACTACTTCCAACACTTGTCTGATTTCAATATATATATATATATATATAACAACCAACTGACCTCATGTATCAGAGTAGCTGAAAGTAAAGTCTCCGCTTCAGCAGTCAAATGGCGAGGAGCAACATTCACGTGTCCTACAAAAGAAAAGTACCATTCGTTTTGATTTCAGATTTCTATCGCTAGCAAGGGTAAGATAATTCTAGAGACCAAAAGATGCTCCATGAATAATTTACCAGCAATTGCACGGCCCCATTGATCACGTTCACATGCCACTGCCCATGCAAGAGTGTTGCCGGTGGTAGGCCTTGTTGTCACCAAAAGAACCAAGTCAGCATCAGCAACACCATCTGGGGAAAATAGTTGAATGGTCAGTGTTGATTATTTCCAGAATGCAATAAGCTCCAAAAAAGGCACTCTTTTACAGTGAAGATACCTTCGACATATTCACGTGGAAGCTGTACCCCTCCATCTTGTCCACATGCAGAATATCCACTTAAGCGCAAGTTCCCTTTCACAGGCTCAACAGACAGGGCTCTCCTGAACCAGTCTGCTGTCTGACCCAAAGCCTACATCAAATTGGTTTCAAAGGATTAGTTTCCTGGCTTAATGAGAACTCTCTGAAAGGGAAATTTAAATAACAATGCTCATGGTTATACAGTAGTAGATAAGGGGTATGAAGCATTACAAAAAATCAAAACAGAAGAAAGATCCAATCTTCAAAAGAATTTATAAAATACAATATAAGATGAGAATATACAAAGAACAAACTCAAACCTTGTGAAGGCGAGACCTTTTGTCCTCCCCAGAGATATCATCCACCGTGCAGTTATACCAGCAGTCACCCAAAATTGGAGGATTACCATGAGGATTGCAAGACAGAGAGCCAGGAAGAGAGCTCACAGGAGGCTCGCCAAGCTGTTTAAAAAAGATACAGGATGAAGTATAAACAGAGAAAGGAAATCAACTTAAGGCTTACAGGCATGAACCACATATACAGCATACCAATCTAAGGTCAAAACTCACCTTCACAATGTCTCCAATGCGTCGACAATCTCTGTCAGGCGAATGACCAACAGCATCATAATTTAGATAGATCCTAATAGGTTGCTTCGCATCCTTTTGCAGCTCTGACAATTTGGAAACGCCAAGCAATGCCCGACCTTTTCGATGAAGGGGTTTAGAGATATCAGACTCCTTATAAAATTGTGGAGTAACAGAGTACACCTTGCGACCAGGTCGCCTCCTTTGTTCAATTATCTGGTCATGGATGCAAGAGTGGGAAACAATGTTGTTCTCACTATCCCGCTCTGGGCCTTGCCATTGCAGTTGATGCTTTTGGGATTTTCCACTACTAGCTTCCAACCATGACAATATCAATATAATCTGAAGCAGAATGCAAGTAACCACAGAAAATAAAATTGAGCATAATTTTCATCTGAGTATCGAACACAAATACAATCATACACAAACACAATCAAAAGGCCCGAATTTGAGGCTTAAATATGAAGAATAAAAAAATAAACATCGCAAATATAAATTGACTTTCTTTTTAATAAGAAAGAGAAGCAGATCTAAGAAAACCAAACACACAGTAGCTAAATACCAAACAAAAGGAAAGAAATTCCTGAACCCAATAAGCCAGTTTTTTCTTTTCTAGTGGGATAATACAGAAAAACACCTTCAACCCTCGCAAATCTGAGTACTAATATTGGCGAAGACAAACACTACGTCAGCTAAATCTTCAATATGAAGTTAAACTAAAACGCAAACCAGATCAAATGGAGCAAATTCTCTCACAAATTTGCCTCCTCAAGCACCAATGGAAGTTTCCATTCAAATCCAACAACCAAAAATTCCAGAAAAGGAAAGTTATAGACCATCTAGACTAAGAAGTAATTAAACTATAAAATTACGAACACACCCTAAGCCCCGTACTCGAGAAAACAAAAAACAAAGCTCAGATAACTCACACCGGCTGAAGGTAACAGTGTCACTTCGGAACCCAACTTTTTCTCCTCTTTTCCCACACTTTCTCAGCTACCAAAAACAGCCTAGACAAATTTGCTAAAAAAAACTATACCCTACATCCCCCATTTCTCACGGCACTACTAAAGAAGGGGAGAAAAAAAAATAAAAACCAGCAGAGCTTTACCTCGAACAAAACGACGGCAAGGCGAGGCTTACCACGCAATCTGAGAGCTGTACATGGAGTACACCGAACCATTACCTCCATGAACTAACACCACCGAAAACTCCAACTTAAACAGTGCCGATTTTTCCATCAAATCGCCGGCGATTTTCCGATCGGCCTTAAAACCCCGAAAAATCGCTGGCGCGCCTGCATTTCAAATGCTCTTTGCGAATAGACCAAACAAATACACAGATACCCCCGCCTTGTGCTGTGTCCGTATCGGCGAGATGCCGATTTGCAAGCACCAAACCGAAATGATACCCACAGTGAGTGAGGGAGTAAAGTGAGTGAGAGAGCAAGCCGTTAAGTGCCGATATCGGCGAAGCTGCTCCAAATCGGGAGCTCTCTGCACCTCGTGAGTGACTCGGAAAATGAAAAATCTTTGAGTGAAAATTCTGAGAGAAAGAGAAGAGTGAAAAGGGACGAGAGAAGAAGGCAAAGAGAGGAGGTATACAAATCAACTGGATTGGGTGGGGGTGGGTAGCGACCGTAATTTTTTTAATTGTTTTAATCTTTTATTGGGTCTCCAAATAAAAATTAATAAAAAAAGTTATTGGTAGGCATAAAATATCAGGACGGCCATGTAAATGACCTCCATGTTGCTTGGAATTACGGAACAAACCCCGAACGTTGTTTACTAATCTTGTCTCAATTTATTTGGTCTGTCTTTTGTTTAGTCATTTCAAAAAGTGTTCTTAAAAAAATAAAAAAATTTAATTTTAAAATGTAGTTAATAAAAATATAATCCTTAAATTAAAAAAAAAATGCTTTATTAAAAAAGGTTTCCCCCAGTTAAATTGAATTGTATTTTTAAAGCTACAAATCCACATGTTTTTATTAAAAATACATATAAAAATTATATGCTATAATAATAAATACCAATTTAAGAGACTAGATTAGAGTAATTTTTCTTCAACACAATTTAAAGAAAACTTTGCCCCCATTTAATTGAGGTGTCACGCCTCAAATCATTATAACATAATAACAGTGAGATTCTGTGCATGCTTGTCCATGAAAGTCCAGATTTTGGATATTGTAGGTCTAAATATCAAGCTGCAAGTGTATTTTATTAAGATAAATGGAAGTGTTTCTTACTCCAATTGAGTATCCATCTCCTTTCTATAATCAAATAAATATATATTTTTTTAAAAAAAAAAAAGATAATTCACCTCAAAGCATGCTGATGTAATAAAATTTGATTAAATTGGACATCTTGTTAGTTGATCTTTGAACTGTTAAATTTAATTCAAATTTGATATTAAGGAAATAAAAACAATTTTCAGTAATTGAGGTGGCATACCATGCATGTGAGAATAGTAACTACACAAAAAA
>CM017327.1:34502970-34762818 GCA_006937295.1 Carpinus fangiana | reverse complement strand
GATACGTCAATTTGAGAATGAGATGCTCAAAATCGGAAATTGGTTTACGGTTTTCAAAACCGTAAACCATTTTCCGAAAATTAAAGAAGAATTTTCGGTCAAAGGGAAAATGTTTTCCGTTGACTATTATTTTACGTCTAAGTAAACACCGTAAAATACGGAAATCATTTTCCTGGAAACCATTTTACATCGAAGTAAACGGAGCCTTAATCACTCTCTCATTTTACTTGACCAAAGCATTGAAGTGGGAGGTCAAGACAAATAATTTTAGAATGTTTATTTATGTTTTATTAAAATTATGTGGCTATTAAAATTATTATTTGATTAAAATCAAATAATAATAAATTATAAGTTTAATAGTGATATTAATAATTATATTATTCTTAATAAAATATAAAATATAAGACACAAATAGACATTTTAGAATTACTCAGTCAAAACAGTAATTAGGAGTTAGTAACATAGTGTGCCTTTTGTTTTTTTAATGTCTGAAATTGGCAGAGATGTTCGGTCTGGACGGAGATGAATTCAAACATTATCAACTTCGGTGTTCTGATATACTTTTAAAGCTGCTGGCCCACCATCCTCGTGAACGGCGTTAGCTGTTCTTGACATTGTTGGTTTGCTGAACTAAAATATTTTGACCCCCAAATCAATTATTTTTAAATGTAATGTAATAAATTATAGGGTTAAATATTTAATTAATTTATAGAATTTGAAAATTTTATTTTTTTTTTATAGAATTTGGAAAGTGATTAAATTAGTCTTTATAGTTTTAAAAAGTAACTAAGTTAGTTCATCCGTCAGTTGACCGTTAATTAATTTAATGTACTGACACGTAGGCCAATTAGAAATTGATATGTGATCACCTAATTAAATTTTTTATTTAAAAAAAAACTTGGGTTGGCCAAAACCACCCCCAATGGTGGTTTGGGGGTGGGCTCAACCACCCCCTTGGGCCCATGGGGGCGGCCGAGCCACCCCTTGGGGCACCAAGAGGTGGCTATGGCCATCCCGGGTTTTTTTTTTATTATTATTTATTTTATTTTAATTTAAAAAAATAAAAAAAAATTAATTATGTGGTCATGTGTCAACTTCTAATTGATCCACGTGTCAGTCCGTTAAGTCAACTAACGGTGACGGATTGACTAATTTGATCACTTTTCAAAATTAAAAGGACTAATTTTATCACTTTTCAAATCCCAGAAAAGAAAAAATAAAATTTTTAAACCCTATGAACTAATTAAGTATTTAACCCAAAATTATAAAAAGAAAACCCAAGTTTATACCTTATCCTCGAACCATTTTTTTTTTTTTTGTCAAAAAAATAATAATAATAATAAAATAGTAGCAAAATGAATAATAAATACCCATTGACCCGATGCGGTTCCGTACAATGCAATCTTTGACATACACATACGGACGAGTTCTTGATGTTGAAATTGTCCGAATTTTATTGAAAAAAAATGGTAATATATATATTTTTTACATTTATTTATTTTATATTAATTGACATATTTAAAGGCATCACATCAACCAATATAAAATTAAGATAAAAATGCATGTTAATTACTCTTAAAAAACAAAAATCATGGTGTTTAATTGCTCTAAGCAGCTTAGGATGCAATATTCACATGCCCAAAATATGTGAGTTTCGTAACTCCCTCTCTTTGAGTGCCAATTTTATTATAAAGTTTTAACGGTCTAATAACAAAGATCTCAATCCGTTACATACTAATTTAATATATACATTTTTATGCTTTGTTTCTTTATTTTCTTTATTTTCCTTGGTTTTTTGGGTAATTTTAATTATTTTTTAGTCTTTAATAGTAAAAATGAACTTGTTTTCAAAAGAATTATTATTTATTATTTTCAAATAACATTGAAATTTAGGAAAACAATATGAGAGAAATATATATTTTGGACAATAAAAATTGAGATGGGTAACCTAAATCCTAATCTTCAGAATATTGATGGTGCTTCGACTGTTCTTTCCCATTTGTTTAAGTCTTACCATTGTCTCCAAAGTCCAAATGTGATTGCTTACCATCGTTACCCATGCCGATTAGAATACAGCTCATCTACTTCATTAAATAAAAGCTTCATGCATTATTTTATAAGGGTAGTGTTGCAGTTGTTATAAGTCATTTGCAAATAGATGTGATAATTTACATGATACTTACTAAAATATAGACTATCAAGTGGCAATTCACATTACACTTAAAACGATAAGATAGTACTGCTTCAACCACTCAAATGTGAATTGGCCACAGAACACTTATTTTCGTAAAATATGAATTGGCACGTGAATTTGTAAATAAATTGTAGTAAAAGCTATAACGTTCCAAGTATTTGATTAAGCAAAATTTCCTCATAATCATACTATGTTTTGCATTAAAAAAAGATATGACTGGGGTACTCATAATCTTTGTTGTAGAAGCAAAAGAAGGTCATTGCCGGTGTCAGATGAGTGACCTCATAAAGTCTCAAAACTTTAATCTAACATAAAAAGGAGGGTTTAAGGCAAAGGAGAGATTGACTCCCATTATGTAGAAAAGGCAAAATGTATTTATAACATAGCATGACTTGATTGGATTTCATGCGAAGTCTGATCAGGTCCTTTTAGAATTAGAAAGTGAAAGTTAAGAACAGGAAAGAAACATAACATCCTTGCATGTTTGATATTTTTCCGTGTAGGGGTGTTAACTCAGCGCCTTCACAAGCAAGTTCAGGTGTTCGTATAAGTTTGGTTCGTATTTGACTTGATTATTAAATGAGGTGTTTTGTGAACACAAATGCTAACTCGAATATTAAACAAAGCAAGTTCAACTCGACTCGATTCGATTAAACTCTTAAATATCTCATATAAAACTCGAATGAGAGCGTCTTGGGTGTGGATGGTGACTTTTGTGCAACCCACTCACTATTTGATACCTCACTTATTTCAAAAAATTGCAAAACATTTGTATATTAGCAAAACATATGATTAATTTTCCCTCACAAATATTAGCCACCACCCTTGCAGCTGTCGGTTCCACCCACACCCAGACACCACCGCCGTCTGCTGTCCACCGCCTCCGGTGAACAAAAAAAAAAAAAAAACACTCAGCCTAAAAAATCGATTCTAATGCCTAAAAACTCGTTTCTAATTCCTTAAAAATCGATTCTAATGCCATAAAACTCGTTTCTAATGCCTTAAAACTTAATTTTGGGTTCAAAACTAAAACCTAAAAGGGAATGTTAACCCTTTTTGGGATTTTATCACCCTAAAAGTCGCCGAAATCATGTGAAAAACCAAAGAAAAAACCAAAAAACAATATCCAAAGCAAGATCCATCAGAAAAAATCAAAAAATAAAGTCGTTGGAGCCATGGGTCTCGGTGGTCGGCTAGACCCAGGCTGGCCCTGGGTTTGCACCCACTCGCGACGTTTCCACCCACAGCCGGCCACCGGTTCCACCCACCCACGACGTTTCTTCTTCCTTCTTCTAGTCGTGGGTCTGCATCTCTCTTCTTCCTTCTTCGTTTCATCCTTCTCTTCCTTATCTTTTTTCTCTTCTTTCTCTTTTCTTTCCTCATATAATTAGGTGGTTTGGTTTTATTTTGGTAATGTGTTCCATGCTGAGGTGGCAAATGATGAATGGTTGGCACAAAATGTGTTTTTTGTGCAACCTGAGTATATAAGTTATTATTGACTCGAATTGGTAGTTGTTCACATTGTTGCTCATATTAATATTAAAAATTGATGATTTTTTTTTTCTTTCTAATAACATCATTTTATTGTAAAATGATGCATATCCTCTCTCTTCTAAACCAAGTGCCTTGCCGTATTAACTTAGGCTACATACTCAACTAACCAGGCTAAGCAAATGCTCATATGCAAGCTGACTTCTTAAACCGTTTAAAAGTACTTTAAGTTTAAGTTCATAATAAAAAAATTAAATTAAGTAAAATATAAAAGCTAGCTCGTGGGTGAGCTGACTCGACTCGGATCGACTTATTATGAGCTCGAGCTCGGGCTTGATTTTTTGGCTCATTCTTGAGCTCGACTGGAATTCGAGTAAAATTTAAATGAACCGAGCCCAAATAAGAAAAGCTTGTTCAGGCTCAACTCGTTTACATCGTTTTCTCTTGCATTTAGATAATTTGAAGCCAAAAAAAAAAAAAAAGGGTCGCTGAATAAGACATGTTAATTAAGTAATCACAGGGTGGTCAGCAAATCATGGCATGTTTGAACTTTTTATAGGCATGGTTGCATTCAAGAAAAGGACATGGCCAGGGGTTCACTCCTCATTCTCCTAATACCCCAAAAGAAAATACTATAATTGCATGGTGAGAGGATGTCATGGAAAATAATCCAAATAAGAATTAAACGATCCGACCACGAGCCTGAGCTCAAACTCAAACTTGAACTTTTTCCCGAGTTAGATTTCATTTTTTAACTAAGCAAATTACTATTAATTTTACGCTTTATCTCTATTTCCACCATTAATTAAGTGGCTAATAAGAAATTCACGCAGCACCAAACGTTAGACAATTAGTGACGAGGAATGCATACTTATTTAACACTAGATCGCACAGCTTATATACTAATTATTATATATATATATATTGGTTGGAGAAATTAGGTGAGCCGTTGGTCCGTGGCTCGGACATTTCAATTTGACCATGCACCTTCACGCTAGCTCCACTTTGTTTATTGTGAGGAGAAAAAGGGGAGGGTCATAGAATGGAAAGTTCAGTGAAAGATATATGTCAATGCATTCTTTATTATAATTGAAAGATGTTGGACAGTTGGAGGGAGGGGAAAGGAAAAGTTGCATGCCATGCGAAAAAAGTGTCAGAAGCTTGGACCCTTCAACTCCATAATTAGAAATTGTACTCATCACTTATATTGCTTTCTTAATTCTCCTCCTAGTTGCTTCACATCATTTTTGCTAATTTTAACCCATTTGGTTGCCTAATACAAGCAAACCATGAATAATTAGGTTGGTCCAAATTTGTTTAAAATGAGTAATTTATAATTATTCAAATGTTAGTTAGAAGTTGTAACTGTTACATCGGTAATGTTAGCTGGGAGGTAGGCAGACGACAAACCCGATAGTCACTTTATAATACTCCAGTTTTATATTGAAAAGACGAATACTCCGCAAAGATGACGGATTCTATTATAGAGAGGTCTAATTGTAATTTAACTAATCATTTTAAAGCGATAATGCGTGTAATTAGCACTTTTTCTTGAGTTGTTACACTCTCACTTAGACCAACTCTCTCTTTTTTTCTTTTCTTTTTTTTTTTAAAAAAAACATATTGAAAGATCCTAATTTTAGGGATCCAAATCCATACCGGCAGCAAGGGGCAAGGAGTATGGTGGACCACATGTCCACATCGTGGTTTGTCCAATTCTAAATCTCATATATTTTATCGTTGGCAGTTTTAAATTGGCATATATCAAAAGTAAAAGGAGTTGAATTATTCCGGGAAGCAATATTAGATCTAATGGCCGGTGATGGTTTTCATGGGAGATGTTTGTTCAGATTCGAACATACAAAATTCCTTAAAAAGTTACAACTCCATAAAAGAATACATGAGATACACCCTCACTGGACAAATCACCATTGTATATTATAAATATTAAATTATTAAATTTATGGGTAACTTGACTTTAGACCCTTGAATTACCAAGCGATTTGACAAGTCCCCAAACTTCAAAACATCTCAATTGAACTCTTATTAAACTTTCAATTGCAGTCAATTCATCCCCTCCGTCAATTTTTTTCCATTAAAAACCTTAAAAAGACAAAATTACCCTTTAATTTTCTTTTTATTAAAAAAATGGTCACAAGGTGGCCAACCGTGGGCCACCTTGTATCTACATATATAAAAATTTGAAATTTTATAAAAAAGTTAAGGGTATAAATGTCATTGTTTCACTTTTAACATTTAAAATTTGACGGAATTGTTTCAAATTGACTGCAATTGAAAGTTCAAAGATTCAAATTGAGAGATTTTAAAGTTTGGGGGGACTTGTCAACTCATGTGGTAATTTAGAGGTTTAAAGTGAGATAACCCCTTAAAATTGATCATTTAATAGGGGCTCAAACGGGAATAATTGAATGTTTTTGCTGTGAATAATGCATAGATGCTGCCGTGAAGTGATGAATTACATGAAGATGAAGCCATGTGCAGCACCAGCACGCCAAGCTAATATAAACTTGGAAGCAAGTGGTGGGGTGACTGATCAGAAAAGTTAGAGATATTATTGGAATGAAATTGGACAAAGTGTTGCCACTTTTGGGTTTGGCCTATTCTGAGTACATGAAGCTGATTTTGGTAGGGCTTGTTTGGCCACGTGAGAAACAAATGAGAGAATGGCCCCAATCAAATGTTTATGGGGAGTCACGCACATGATGCTTACATTAATATGCTTAAGGGTCATTTTCAAGAAATTTCTTAAGACTTTGGATTTGTTTTCTTATGCTGGCCTCCACTCTTAACTTTTGAGTATAAGAATTAACTCAAGCTTGTTGTCAACCCAATTCAATGCGACAAAGCAATAAGTGAGATTGCATTAATAAAAGAACATAGAATACAAATGAACGGGATAATAATTGTGGCACGACCAAATTATAAAATAACTATTCCTAAGTACCAAAACATTATCTTAGTATAAATGTTTATGACCATTACATTGTATCCCTCTTATATTACAATCATAAAAACATGTGATGTGTGATGGTGTCATTGCTTGATTATTAGACAAATGTTAAAAAAGAAGAACTAGATGTGTTTCTTTCCTATCTCCCTCTTTCTCATGTGGATCCCATCACGTCAGAGAGGGGGGGATATAGAAGCAATATTTTTTACTGTTGAAATAGCCATTCTTTTGTTAATTATTGCTTCCGTATGCCACTTTTGATTTGAATCGAATCACATGGGAGAAGGAGAGCAATTATTTTGATGGCTCAAATAACGTTATTTTGCTTATATCTCCAACTATTTTGAGATGCAGTGTGGATTAGTTAAGTTTGTTAAAGTGATGATTATTTTCCTATCGGTTTGAACATTTTTTTGAATAAGTGATAGTTTAACATGGTATAAAAGTCAAAGTTACTGAGTTTGAACCTTAACTCCGTCAAATGACCCCCATTTAAATTAAAATATTTTATATGTTGGGCTTCACTTATTAAAATTAAATTTAAACTTAAGCTTTTGAGATAAGTGGTAGTCTAACAAAGGTTATATTTGTTAATGTATTTTGGAGGTTTTGATGTAATATAACTATAAAAAAATTGGAAGATACTTTTTATTTTTGGTTTGAAAAAATGTTATGACGAGAGAAATGTATAGCATTACTTAAGTTTTGACAATTTTGTGCTTTAATTTTGTTGGATCGGGCTTTTAATCATCTCATTTAAAAGCCAATTGATGTTCAGTAAGGAAAGCCAAATCATTTTATGGCATTCGAAATCGCACCCTATAAAGCGTATTCTAAGAGTCGTTCAAGTGAGTAGAATGACATCATTGCACATCAACAAAGTTGTTCGCTAATATTTTTATTTTAAAAGGAGAAAACCCAAGAAAAAAGTTTTAACAAAAATTTGTTTTGTTTAATGTTTTTGTTACGAGTGTTTTGTGTTTTTTGGTTATTTGTAAATATTTTTATTTAGAGAAGAAAAAAAAAAGACAATATCATATTTATGTTTTAAAAAAATGGAAATTGACATCAACCCCGTATAATGTGTACACTAAAAAACTTGTAAGAGGGACAAAAATTTTCTCCAGATTGAAGATTTTTCAAACCTAATACGTTAAATTGACATATGTCGTTAAAGCATGTTTATCACATGCATCTTAATAGAATTACAGAACATGTGCTATCTGTTCTTATAGCAAGTAACTTTCAAATGCATTTTTCCAATCTAAGAACATATATTAATTTTATAAATTGAATTAAAAAATAATAATCCTCGTATTAGTATTCATTTTATACCAAGGGTTATTAAAAAAAGAAAAAGAAAAGAAAAAAGAAGATAGTGATTGAAATCCTTATCCTGTTGGAGCCGATCTAGAGAGATTCTGCAACAATGATATGTTTAAAAAACTTAAAGCTTTAGAAGGCAAAAGTCAAGGATTAAGGCTGTTATTAACTATTCATGAGGGATCCCCCACCCAATAAACCAATCTAAGCATATAATTATCAACGTCAACCAAATTCATAACTTAGAAGTTTTGTTTGGTGATCAAATCCACGAAGAAAAAGATAATCAAATGGTCTTCTAACTCAATACACCTCGTAATGAAGCAGATGCGAAAAATTATTTAGTGATTAGTTTGATAAATCCCACCAAAAGTTGCTAAATCAATACATTCTTATAAACAAATGGCAAATAGTTGGACAGCCGGTTTGACAAACTATGTGTTGGTTGTTGAGAAGTGGTTGGGTGGGATCTCCATCGTCAACCATTTAGTGTCCGAATTGCTATAAATGTGAGCTTTTCTCAACAAGTGAGCGGGTTGTTCAAAACCTATTTAAATAAGTGGGTTCCATAAAGACTTTCTCACATTTAACGAACTTTTAACCTACTGTTGCGTGCTTACGGTATTAAAGAAAATTCCTTAAACGTAGTTTCGAGATAAACTTAGTGATTCTTTTTTGGACAAAGACCGTTCAAAAAGAGAACACGTGTTTCTATTTAAATGGCGAATAAATTCGTCTTTCAATCTATTAAGTTAATATTTATTAAAAATGTGTATAAAAATTAGAAATTAAATAATAAATATGAAGTTAATAAAGTGTTTTAATGAAAAGTCTATCCTTGAATTGAACCATGGCTATGGGCCCCTGTGGCTGCTTCTTTTTTGGAGAGAATATTAGCTTCGATGTTGCTCAACAGCAAGTATAAGAGCTGGGTGGGTCACAATTTGTTGCGGATATGAATTTGGGTATGTAAGGTGAAGTGGGTGCCAAACCTTCATGATTTTCTTTCACTCAAGTGATATGGCCTACTATCATTAAAACCAATAAAATTAATTAATTAATTAATCATTTTGGGCAGTAGCCAATAGGGATGAAACATCTTTTTCTCTATATTTTTCCTTCCAAAATAAGTAAAGTGGAAAAGTTCGGATATGAGTCTTCATCTTTTTCTCTATATTTGGCCATATGCCCTGGGCTTACTTCTTACATGAAGATGGAGCCAGGGACGGAACCATGTATAGACTAAGGGAGGCCTTGATTTTAAATTTTTTTATTAAGTTAAATAAATATGTACTTTTAGCCTTCAAAATTAGGCTTGATTTGTATTAAATTGAGTTGAAGAAGTTTTTTTTTGTTTATATATATTCAGTTTATTGAACGGGCATTTATCCTTTGAGCAAGTGATTCTTATATACTTTGTAAATCGTATTAAAAATAAATGTGAAAATCATATACTTTAAGAATAGATAACAGTTTAATATATTGTATTTGAGAAAACTTTGTCCAATCACTATTCCTCTTATAGGTTAATCAATATCACAAGGTCTACCAGCCGCGGGACCTCAAATTAGCGTAGCTTTGGGCTTCAATTTGTTAACTCGTCAATCTGAATAAGTTTTTCTTTAAACTTGATTTTTTTTAAAAAAATAATAATCTAGTTTACTAAACTGAGAATTGTCTTTAGAGCATGCAGATCAAATGACCCATTGGTTGCTTACTCAGACCCAATTTATGATCGGCTAACCACTATGGGATTAGCAGGACAGGCCAAGTAGATCAAATTGACCCATTGGTTGCTTAGTTGGGCCTAATTTATTTTGGGCCATCTAGAGGCTACTGTTATTGCAAGATAACCAACCAGTTCGATTGGCCTCCGGGCTCCAGGTTTAGTGGTCAAGAACCAGGTCTCAAGGCCCTGGACCCAACTTTCTCAATTTGGTTCATGCCTAAATAATGGGTTGGTTTGGGTTCAATTGGGACATGTGTCCTACATTAGCACATAAAAAAAAGGAAAAGACAACTCGACCCAATAAAAAAACAATACAAAAAAGGCCATAATTTAAAAAATCGAACTATAATAATCTCATTTCTCCCGGTACCTATTAAGAGTGATTTTGATGTTGAATATTGTAGGGTTTTTAAATGGGGTTTGCTAGGGGTTCTCCCCATAGTGTTCTCCTGGCGTTCTCCCAGTCTTACGTAGAACATGATTTAAGAAAAAATAAAATTGTAATACTCTTTTTTTGCTAATAGATTAATTTTTATTAGTTAATATTTAAGTTCTAATGCTTTAAAACTTGTTTTTGGATTCAAAACTAAAACCTAAAGGTGAAAGGTTAACCCTTTAGGGATGGTATCACCCAAAATGAATTTGATCATCCTAAATTTGATGCTAATGCCTCAATTTTGGTGTTAATGCCTCACAAATTTGGTGCTAATACCTCAAATTTGATGCTAATGCCTAAAAAAACGGTGGTAGAGACCACTACAATTTTATTTTTTCTTAAATCATGTTTTACGTGTGGCTGGGAGAACATCAGGAGAACCTACGGGGAGAACCCCTAGCATTTTCCTTTTTAAATCTGGTATTGCCTTTTCAATTCTTGTAAAAAGTAGTTTTCCACAAATAAGTCCTTTTGCGTCTAGATACCGCTTCGTGCGGCCCTTAGAGAGGCTCGGCACCTTTTTGAAACCATTGCTTTCTGTTATTGTGTGTTTATGTGTTTTTCTCTATGTTGTCATTTTCATTTGGGTCTTGTTGTTAAGAACTCATACCACTTTATTTATTTGTTTCCCTATAACCCTTGTCCTCTTATTGATTTGATTTATTTTTAAAACCTCATATATATAGGTGAGGGGTTTTTAATAATATAATGGGGTCCGTATATGAGGCCTTTTGAGGACAGGAAGGTTTTTGAAAGAATTTTTTTAAAAAAAATTAATTTATTAAATTGGCATGTATTTAAAATACACTTGATTCGTCATTCTAGTAATTAGTCCACTTTATAGGAATACATAAATACGAGAGAGTTTTTATGAAACCTATTTTTTAGATAATCAAGGCGGGCGAATCGAGACCTACTCAAGTAGGTAGTTTTCTTATATTTACTATTCTAATTGCTAGTAATCAAATAATAAAATTGGTGAGAATATATGATCCGATACTTGTGCCTTTCTCGAATCTCACTAGCAAGTACGGTGGTGGTGCCTGCAAAAGGGCCGCAATTACTTTTTTTTTTATTAATTAAAAAAAAAAAACTAAAATGTGCTGATGGACCAAAGAATAAAATAAAATAATGAAACATGTGAGCAAAAAACGAATCATCTAAACGCCATTGACATTGTTGCTAGAATTTTTTGTGCCTTATTATTCGATCCGCACATTTTGGTGTTTATGTCCACTATTCAACGCAATTTACCATTATTTTTAACTTCTTGGAGTCAAATTGGTGCTATTATTGAGCGTAAAAAATCTATGAGAATGCTTTCGTATTCGAAACGTCCGAATAAGGATATGATTTAAAAGGCGGCAGACTTCGGATATGAACAGTTCCAACTCCCATTTAGTTGAAATGTCCTTATTAAGGAAGGCGGAAACAACAACAAGAGAATCACCCTCTATTATAATATTGTTGAGTACTTCGATGACCACGTGTTTAATAGCAAGAAGCACGGCCCTAGCCTCTCCCGTAAAGGGGTCTTCCGAGAAAAACCACTTAGGTTCACCATGAAAGGCAGTTTACCCAACATTATATTCCTTGTTTTTAACTTTCTAGAATAAAATTGATGATATTCTTGAGGCCAAAGCCATTGACATTACTGGTAGAAGTTTTTATATAATCAGCGGACAACCGGAAATTTGTAATATGTTTGAATTTCTCTTATTGGTTTCACATGTGGTGAATGGTGATGTCTTTTGACGTACGTCCCACCAAGAAGAAATTGGACAATGAAGGGAACAAATACAATTACATGTGTCTATAGCAAGTGGATCTTATGTAATTCATTTTTTCTGAAGTGAATTACCGATAATCTCCATAAGAAGAAGCATTTACTTGTACCCAACAAGAAAAAGAGGAACACTTTTTGTCTTTTCCATACAATTAAGAGAAGTTGGCTCCCATCAGAAGAAGGAATTTTTTTTTTCAGACGGCAATTTTGTGTTACTTTCCTCTTATGGTACATAATTTACGATAGAGATTGATTCACGTTAAATTTGTGACATCCTAGAGTTAATCTCAATTATTCACATTGAGTGGGTGAATTATAAAAGTGTTCATGAGTATTAAGTCGCACGTTGATTCATTGCTATACGAGATTGAGTTTTATAAGTTCTTATAAAGAACTTTACTAAGAACTTAACTAATCATTGTAAAGTGATAATGCAGATGTAACAAACGTTTCTTTTGAAGTCGTTACAAATTCAATTTCTGTCTCGCTCCCAAAGATGCAGTGCCGTTTAAAATCTCCTTTGATTTGAGTCTTCTCTTTTTTTAGAAGAACTTTACTTGCCAGTTGATGTGGATTGTATGGAAGCAGGCCATAAGAAAATGCAAACGCAGGCCAAATCAAAGAAAAGAAAGAGTTAAAAAAAAAATTGTTGGACGACATTTCTGAGGATACATTGCTATTACAGTCAAAAGTCCAGCTATAATGTGTCTGCCACCATCTTTTCTCCCATAAATTATATTCATTTTGTTTAATAACCATTCACCATTATCAACTTTTTCACCTCAATTTTGTCTCATTTACAACAAGGCTTTTATTTAAGCCCATCAAGGAATCGGGATTTCAAATTGCGGTCAATTCATACGGTTAATGATAGAAAATTATAATAGAATTTACTTGTTTGAACAAATAAGTCATTTACATCAAACTGGTCGGTCTGCAAATTGCTACCAATCATCGTCCCTAAATTTAGAGCAACAACTTGACATCTTTCTCGATAAACTAATGTGGGACGAGGGGCAGAATCATGTTGGGCCTTAACCCCTCAAGGCTCAAGATGATCATAAAAATAGATTTATATAAGTCATATAAAATTTAATTTTTGACTCTCCAAATTATATTTTTAGAATTTTGTCCATTCAAACACAAATCTCTTGTTCCACCCCAGATGGGACTTTTGGGAGAAGTGAGGCCATGAGAGCCAAACCTGCATACCCTTGATTAATTACCATTGAAAGGTGCAGTGCATAGAGGCAGCTAGTTTTACACGGTGAAAATAACATAATAGAAGCTGTTGTTTGCTTTGATGATGTATATTTCTTTACAAAGACAGAGGGGGCAGACCACTTTACAAGATCCTGCAGGCCGAAAAGCCTAATTCGAGGCCATGTTCTTGGGTCTGAGGCCACCACACGGCACAAGACAGGACTGACAAGAAACTTCCTGGTTGCGGCCTATGAAACTCCTAAAATATTTACAATATATATGATCGATGTTCCTCAAAAACCTTCACTCAGGCAAAACTCTAATTCTACTACTTAAATTAAACCGACCCTTCAAGGGAAATAATTTCCTTTTGGGTATTTTTATGATTGCTTGAAAATTTCCTGTTTCTTTCAACGATGCATGGCACCAACAAACGCCCCTGCTTCGTGGTTGAAGGACGAGAAATGTTGTGGGTTTGGAAAGGGAGAGGAGCTTGGATAGCAGGCTTTCCGGAGCTCGTTGTACCTATCGATGTCGAAGTTGTGGAAATCCATGAGCTTTTTTTGTTTGACCTTGAATCGGCGCTGGAAGTAGCCTTCAAAAGATGGCTCCGTGGAGGTCCTGAGGAAGAAGCCGTAGCCGAGAGCGAAGTGGAGCGAGGTGACGAAGAAGCATATGGGCTCCATCACGTCCCAGCTCAGCTCCCAGAAGGTGAGCCTCATGAAGCCCAGCGTTTGGACCATCATAAATCCCAGCCCACAGTACAGCTCGCCACGGACCAAGGCCCGGGCTTTTTGGTCGATTGCGGCCTTTCGGATCTCCATCTGCTCCAGCTCTTTTATTCTCGGGTCGTTCGGATTGGCTATTGATTGAGAAATTAGAGTCTCCATTGACTTCGCCACCTATAATCATCAGACAACATCTCAAAATCAGTCCCTAATTCCCTCCACATATATACATTTATAAAGATGCTTAATGGGCTTAATCAGATGTCACTAACAGTAACAATGGATTATGCATATTTTTAAAAATTCTTCCCATTCAGCCTTTTAAAATTGATATTGTTATATTAGTTGTCCATAATCAACTAACTTAGCGGAAAACTTTTTCCAAATCGCGAAATCCTATTGGACACATGAAAAAGGCTCTTCTTTGAGAGAGAAAAGAGCCAAGTTAAAGCTTTGTATTAATTCTGAAATTTTTAGGTATTAGGTGTTTTTTTAATGTTATCTTGGTGTTCTTCTAATTAAAAAAACATAGTATTTTTCTTATACAAATATACGTAGAAAAAGAAAAGACGAGGAAAAGCCTTTTTTATACGTTGCATGCACGCGTGTTAGGCCTGGACAGACCATCACGCGCCGTAGGGAGCGTGGAACACCGCTCAAATGCAAGAATGAAGGTGGCCCTTCAACCGCATCTAAGCGGGTATTACGAGAGCCTCAGGAGGCGCGTGAAATTACCATTCTCGTAACGGAGGATGACAGAGATACTGGGATTGGATTCTAGGGGATACGTATCTCTCCACTGTTCCATGGGTTTTTTTTCGGGACAAAATTTTGTCGTTTCGAAAAAGCTCAAGGGTAGTTTAGACCTTTTTTTATATTATATATTATATGTATAAAATTTGGAGCGAAATGGCCGGAAAACGGGAAAACTTCAGTACCTGCTCAGGCCGAAGAAACACCACGTTCCCCAAAACGATGACGTTTCCAGACTCGTCTAACATTTTGGCGAACTCAACACCCTGACCCTCATTTTCGGAACCCTCGGTACAGATCCGTACGAACTCGGAGTACGAAATCGAGCTCTTCGGGATCTCCCTCAGCTTCGCTCTTAGCCTCTCCATCTGAGCGAGCCTCAGGATCTTCCTCGCGTCGTTGACGGTCATTCCGTAAACCGAATTGGCGGAGGGGTCCGACTCTTTCGCCGGTGGGCTCAGCCCGTCGAGCCTGAGATGATCGCCGGTAATGTTGATGGACCTGAGCTTCTCCCGGAGCTTGTCCCCGACCGGCAGGGACAGGAACTCCGGGAGCCTCGGAGCCGAATGGCTGACGGCTCTCCGGTGAAGGAACCGCCGGAAAAATCCCTTCTCGGCCGAGTCCGGCGAGGTGATGTACTCGCGGTGGAAGTTCGTTTTTGATGCGTTTGGAGGAACCAGGGGCTGGAGAGAACGGGAGGAGATCAGCGAGTGCTCTAGACTCACCGACGGTGATCTAAGTACTCTGCCACCGTCAAATAGACGCTTCGCAAGAGTTTTCCGAAGCGCCATTGAAGGAAGAGAGCTTCGTGGAGAGAGAGAGAAAAAGAAAAATGGGGGTTCCAATACTTGAGTGCTCAAAGTTAAGTATGAGCGCTTGGGCTTGCGTTATTCGTATATTTATAAGCGTCCAACGTAAGAGGAAGATGGACAAGAATCTCTTTTATTTGGAGAATCCTAACAAATTCCTATTTATTTATTTAATTTTATTTGCAAAATAGGAATCAAACTTTTGATACGTCTCTTTAAAAAAAACAAAAAAAAAAAAACTTTTGAAACGCGTGAAATGGGTAATTTGGACGGTTCTGATACGCGTGATGGGCTGATGGTTGTCACACTCGGGTAATTTTAGGAAATTGGTTGACGCCGTTAAAGTATCAAACGAGATTCTCTTGGGGACCGACAGAGTGGAAGGTAATTAATGGGTTTTACCTTTGGTAAGGACACGAGGAGAGATTCTCTTTCCAAAATGGAAAATTCAGAGGAGATTCTCTTACCAAAAGTAAACAGAAAACACGAAAATTCAAGCAGAGTCTCTTAACCAAACAAATAATAATTAAGGAAACAACTAATAATTTTTCAATGTTCCTTTAAACTTTATTAAGATTGTTGTTAGATGATTATAGTTTTTATTATAAGTTTCTATAAAAACTGATATGACAGTTTGAAGTTGATAAAATAATTAAACAAAAAAAATGAATTGTCAATTTAATTAACAGACATTTCATTTATCAAGAGGTAGTTCGATCGGCTGGGATCATACCTAATAAAGTGGAGATCACTAATTTAAATCCCCCTTCCTCTCTTATGTGAACATTTCAAAAAAAAAAAAACAAACAAACAAACAAACAAACAAACAAACGTTTCATTTATCGAAACCAAAACCATAAAATACATTTCAAAAAATAAAGTATAACTTGCATTTTAGAGAACTTTAGAAATAGGGGGTTGTGTGACCACCTCAAATAGAGGAGGAGGTGGCTGTGTGTGGTCGTCTGATTCCTTCCCTTTTCCTCTGCTAAAGGTGGCACAGCTATTACGGTTTTTTATTTTTTATTAGTTGAAATTCAGCTTTCACCCATAAAAAATAATTTCGTGTTGCATGTTTAGCATTTATTTCTTTGAAAACATAAAAGTGGTTGAGCTTTTGATGTAAACGCTCTTGGAACTTCGGAAGAGAATTGTTAATTATTTTTTTTTTTTAAAAAAAAAAAATTATTTAGTAAAAAGTGAGGAAAAAAGGAAAAAAAGGATCTTAGATAGAAGTATAATATACTGTCCAATATTTCATGTTCTAAATATTAATATGAATAAATATCTTATAAATCTCTGAGTCAACGCACCAAAACAGAAAACTCGCCGAACCTTTTTTTTTTTCTCTAATTTTTACTCATTGGGTCAATTTAAAAGGTAAATTAACCCCTGCCATTACATTTTTCCCCAAATGTTTAACACCCGACAGTCCCAACTAAAAGCACCGTTTTACTACGTCAGCATATTAATTTAATTTAAAAATTAAATCTAAAAATAAAAAATAACTTGCTTTCTCAATTGACTCAAGCCTCAGGGAGTAAAAATTCAATAAAAAAAAGTTCAGAAAATTTTCTATTTTGGCGCGTTAACTCAAGAATTTATAAAATATATACTATTTTATGGGCACTCTCTACTACCAATACCAGTTACTTCATAAATTTTTTGAAAAAAAATATATATAATATAATATATCGGAAGAATGTTACATATATTGACAATATATATATATCTATTAATTGTAGACAATACACTATAAAATTTAATAAGGATGTATACTAATCGCCCATAACTCAATTCGTAAGAGTATACTTGTATATGATTGTTAGAACACAGTTTTCCAAGGATGACGTGGTGGATCCTGATTCGTCGGATTGCTGGATCGTTGTTGCGGATGATTTTGGTGATGATGATCTATAGGTAGGATTGGCTGCAAAACAGAGAACTATAAGGAAGGCCGAGGATGTCCCGGCGACGGGAGCTCCGATGCCTAAGTCAGTACTTTGATTATGAAAGATCAAAATAACTTGAAGAGAATGAGTGAGTTGTGAGAGAACATGATACCTTCGACTTGCAGGTGGAGTCTTCCTTTTATAGGAATAGCGGATGACGTCATCATAATCGGCATAATCGGCTGAAGAGATTCTCGGCTAGACCGAGAACCATAGTGACCTATGTTTGAGAGTAACATTCGGAAAAACCCGAATGATGTCCTCTGAGGACATCATTCGACTGGTTTTTCCGAATGATGTCCTCCGAGGACATCATTTGATTGAGCCGGACATGCACAATCTTTTGGGCCTTTACTACGGGTTTGTCCAAGTATGGGCCGCAAGGCCCACTTAGTTTGAATTTTGATTCTACAATGATAATACATATATATGAGGAAAGAGACAACAAAAGGAATAAAAAAAAATTGTTTTAAAGTATTTCTTTGCAAATTGCAATAGAACAACAGATGATCCAAGGAAGTTATCAACGATATTGTTAAGTTTATTATAAAAAAATATCATCAGTTTTTGAAGCATAAATTTTTGGTGTCTGATTTACTTTTACAATCTAAGATCTAACGCTATTTAGGTCATTTTGTTTTTTCTTTTTAAAAAAAAAAAATTTTTTTTTGACATCTCCACATAAGAGGGGGAGGCGGATTCGAACTAATAATATTCACTTCATTAGACGTGGTTCTAGCCAATTGAGCTACCTTTTGGAGACAGGTCATTTTGTTTTTAATATATTGGCTAATTTTTGTTTTTAGAAGGGACACACTTAATAGGTACTAACACGTACACTACAATATATAATATACAATTATATTTATGTTAGATGCTAGGTTGGCATCTAATTAATTAATGCAATTAATATTTACATTTATATATATAATAAAAATGGGGTTTGTTAGGGGTTCTTCCTCTAGTGTTCTCCTGGCATTCTCCCAGTCTTATGTAGAACATGATTTAAGAAAAAATAAAATTGTAGTACCGTTTTTTTGCCAACAGATTAATTTTTATGAGTTAATATTTAGGTTCTAATGCTTTAAAACTTTTTTTTGAATTCAAAACTAAAATCTAAGGATGGAATGTTAATCATTTAGGGATGATATCACCCAAAATAGATTTGATCATCCTAAATTTAGTGCTAATGCCTCAAATTTGGTGCTAATACCTTAAATTTGGTGTCAATGCCTAAAAAAATCGGTGGTGAAGGCCACTACAATTTTATTTTTTCTTAAATCATGTTCTACGTAAGAATGTGAGAACGCGTCCCCAAGAGGTAATTCAATCGGCTGGGATCACGCCTTATGAAGCGGAGGTCACTAGTTCGAATCCCCCTCCCCCCTCTTGTGTGGACATGTCAAAAAAAAAAAAAAGAATGGGAGAACGCTAGAAAAACACTAAGGAGAAAACTCCTAACATTTTCCAATAAAAATATAGTGGTGTGCCAAGGAAAATGAAATATATTTCTTTTTTACTTGTAAAATAGTATGTGCTTACAAGTAATACTCCCTAACGTAATTTTTTATTTCCACCTTTTAGAAATAATGAAGTTGGAAATTGTTTTTTTTTTGGTTTTGGTTTAAAAATATATATTTTCATGCGATATAAATGTAAGATTTTTTATTTTTTTTTTACCGGAGCTTGTATTTGAAACATAATTTGTTTTTAAAAGTGTTTTGTGTTTGAATTTTTATTAATAATTTCAAAAAGGTTTTTTTTTAAAAAATAAATTGTTCTTATGTGATATAAATGTGAAAATTGTTTGGAGTAATTACCTTTTATCCTTATGAACTACAGCGCCTTGACACTTTCTCCATAAACTACCAACTATGGCACTTGACCTCATCAAACTACCATCTTATGACATTTTCTCCCATTTCATCAGTCAAATGACTTAAATCTAACGATCAACCATTTTAAATTTTGTTCATTCTATTTTTGCCCTCACTTCAGATCAATAAAATGACACTTATATCATCCTAAACCCTAATCCAAAAATCTAAAATGAGGGCAAAAATGGAAGAAAAAAAATTTAAAATAGCACATGCAAGTCACATGACCGTTGACCGTTAGTTTTAACCCCTTTGACTTATGGAAGGGAAAAAAGTGTCATAAGATAGTAGTTTGATGGAGTCAAGTGCCATAATTGATAGTACATGGGAGGAAAGTATCAAGGTGTTGTAGTTCATGGGAGCAAAATGTAATTACTCCAAATTATTTTTGTGCTTTCTAATTTGAAAAAAATAAAAAATAGAAATAAAGATTTTAACAATTACAGCTGCTATCTTGTGCAATATCAATTAGTTACACAGTAATATTTTTGGGGGGCTTAGAACATAGTAATTATTAGATTTGACAATATATAACATTTTTACTGGTCAAACCGCTTTATAACGTTATTAAGCCAATGTCTTTTCATTTGTGCTGCATGTTTGCCTCGTCCTCAGTCCTTGCCCCTCATATGCCCTTTCCGATAAGTTATGGTAGAACAGCCAGGACTGGAGTCTGGGCAAGGGTCATGTGGACCCGATGTGTGCTTGTCTTTAAAATAGATTTTATCATAACCCTCTACCACGTCTTATGCATTTGTTGGAATCTGCTGCAAATATTCCCAACGACCCTTAATTCATCCCGGACATAAATTTTCTCTAAATCGATCTAAAGAAAATATTCTCAAACTCATGTAAAATAGTGTCGAGTATCTGTAAATATTTAAAAGGTACATTAAATTCAGTCTAAGTTAGTAAATTGCTATTAATGAGGTTAAGAATTTAATGTGTATTTTAAATGTTTATCGACACTTGATTCTATTTTATATGGTTTTTAGGATATTTCCTCAAGATTAGTTTTGAAGAAATTTGTCTCTAAGGGATAGCTCAATTGGCTGTGAACCACGCCTAATAAAGCGGAGGTCACAAGTTCGAATCCCCCTTCTCTCTTCCCTTGTGTGGACATGTAAAAAAAAAAAAAAAAGTTTGGAAGAAATTTTTGTCCATCCTATAATGGGTATTGCCTCATGCCGAGTGTTTTTTACGTGACTTAAATAAGGAACTGAATGTGGTGTTGTGCAATTATTTTTTATTATCAGGTTGGTTGGTTGGTTGGTTGGTTGATGGCCGAAAATGAGGTTCACATGTCTAACAACTTTCAGGATTCGACTTCTTTGCTGTTAAAAAATTCAAGGGTAAGGATTTAACTAAAGTAATTGAATGGTGTATATCTGTCATAATAAATATCAATTTTCTCTTTTATCCATTACTTAATTTATTTATTATATTTATTATGAGAGATCTGAACTATTCAATTACTTTAATTAAATCTCCACCCTTGAATTTTTTAACAAGTATACAAGCCAAATCTCAAGTTTCAAGGTATTTCAGTTTCAAAAGTGATGTCACCCTCACGTCATCCTAAACTCCACAATTCACATGTCGGTTGGGTGAAAGAATTATTGGACTCATTATGTGGTAATAGGATCATCTCCGGTCCATAATGGATCGGAGGGTATCCAGTTTATGGCTAATATTTCTTTAAAAAAATTATAGTGTCACGTGTCCTTTTAATAAAAAATAATAAAATATTAATTAATATTTAAAAAATAAATAAAAACTAAAAAAATTAAAAAATTAAAAAATATTTTTAAAAAACTAAGGGGTGGCCGAACCACCACGGTTGGCCTGAAGGTGGCTTCAACAACCCCAGACCGGCCAGTTTAGGGTGGCTGAAGCCATTAGGGGTGGTCCGGCCACCCCCAAGGCCCAAATTGAAAAAAAAAATAAAATTAAGATTAAAATCATTGGCTATCGGGGGTGGCCGGACCACCCCCAAGGCCCAAACTAAAAAAAAAATTCATTGGCCAGCGGCAGCAGGGGTGGCTGGACCACCCCCTATGGGTTGTTGGCTACCCATTTTTTTATTATTTTAATTTAAATATTAATTAATTTTTTATTAAGAGGACAAGTGGCATATTTGTGACTCTAAAATTTTTTAAAATAAATTTCAACCATAAACTGGGAGCCCAGACCCTCCTGTTCCACCCTTGCGTAGCAACATATGCTAAAACAAGTTGCCAATATTTTTTTTTCTTCCCCCGGCCTATTTTATTTCGAAGGAGAAAACTTTTTGTTATGGATACAAGACTGTGAGAAATCATATAATGTTCAAGGCAAGTGAAATGTTATTTAACCTTGATATATATATAAAATTGTCTTAAAATTTAATATAATAAAAATAATTGATCCGTTTTTAAAAAATGTTTCTATACTCCCATTTCTTTGCACTACATTTATAATTCCACACATGGAATTTTGAAGTTGAACAACTCTTGACCAATTGTTTTTGTGTCTCTCTCTTTTAATCAAAGAGGGAAGGGTTACATGGAAATAAAAAATTAAGAAGTGTTGGACTCTCCAACAGCATATTCAAATAAAAATAAAATGTAACAATTAAGAGCAATAAATATGAAATGGGTATAAAAATGGCTCCATCCCTGGGCCAAAAGCCAAGAAATGAGCCGCACAATTTGGATTTTGAAGCAGCGAAAAAACCGATCCATTTTTTTTTTTTTTTGACATGTCTACACAAAATGGGGAAGGAGAATTCGAACTAGCGACCTCTATTTTATTATACGTGGTTCCAACTGATTGAGCTACCTCTTAGGACAAAAACCGACCCCGCTTGAAAAGTGCAACAACTACCTAAAGGAAGCCGTTGAAGGAAAGACGCCGTCATTTTTTGATCGAGAGCCGTTGAAAATAGAGGAGGAACGAACTCCAATTACAAAAGTCTCCACAATAAACAAAAGTAGCCACCGTGCCCGCCCAAGCCACTGTGCTCATGTTGGAGAGAGTGCTGAAACGTATAGAATATTGGGAAGGCATATTCTTCCATAAAACAACTAGTAAAGCAGTATATTCTAGCGACCAACGCAACCTGCGTGCGTCGACATCCTTAATTATTCTCTTTCCAACTCCTCCACAATTACGTGATCTTTCTTTCTTTGTCTTCCGTCTTACATATCGATTCGCATGACAGCATTCATGCATGTATTTACAGATTACAAACATCGTGGAAATTTCTATCTTTCTTTTTTAGGAAAACTTCGCTCAACTATCATGAACAAACACCTCTCTAACATTTAGTGTATCAAATTTTGATTTTCTTTCATTTTTTCTATTCCGTTAAGATTTTTTGTTAAATTTAACAGAAATATGTGAAATTACTAAAATATTTTTAGTTATTTTTCTCATTTTTTTATTTAATTTAACTACAACAGGGGGTATTTGAAATAAAATGAAAGTTTAATATACTAAAATAAGAGTTTTTAAATATTAAAAACGTGTCTACAAAAATCGCAAAAGTTCATAATGGTTAGTGAAGTTTCGCTTCTTTCTTTCTTTCTTACTTTCCCACTCACTCCCCTTTTAGATTTCGTGACAGAATTTCTGTTGTCGATGATATGGGAAGGGTTTTTTCGTTCTTTTAAGAATTCTTTCCGCCTCGGCTGCTTTAGTTAGTGTCACATGAAGTGCAATCCCGACAACCAAAAAGAAAATCAGGTGCAAGCAAAAGAATGTTGACATTTGGGAGTGGAATAATATATTTTATATATATATATATATAGGAGAAATGCATGATCAGTATTCAGTATTAAAAACAAGATGCTTTCCAGCGTTTTAAATAATAATAAAAAAAAAACGAATTTAATTGATATTAAATCCATGGTTACATAAAGAATCACTCCATTATGAGCTTTTACTATCATCTTTTGTCATCAACCCTCTGTAGAAGCTTGGACAATAACACAATTAATAAAGATAATTACATTAGTACCTTTTTCTTCTTTTTTTTTTTTACCATTTTATTAATGTCTATTAAATGAAATCATGAGCTTTCCTACTCGGACCAATATTGATCCCCCACCATTGAGGATCCCGGGATGTAATTTGGGGCATGATGGGACTCCTTTTGTCCCGACAAAGGCTTTTTCGTACCCGAATAATTAAATTTGCTCAGACAATGAACTTCTTGCTCGAGCACGGAGCTCTCTTTTATGTTGTTGCTACAATTTTCATATTCTTCCTACATATGCAAATTTATTAATGAATCTTTCCAAAAATTAGCATACCTCATGGATATTGGCCAATATATATTAATAATGGATTGTACATTCCAAAATCAAGTGGGGGCAGAGATTCCTAGCTTAACAAAAAGGTGACAACTTTCATAGAAGAGAGGATCGACTCATCAAGCAAGCATCAGAAGAATAATCAGGCCATAAGGGAAAAATTAAAAATTAAAAATTAAAAATTAAAAGAATTTATAAAATAATGAGAAGAATTTACGTACGCGAGAATCCTTGTCAGTTCACTGAATAAGAATTAAAGAAATTCCAACAAATTGGGGGGAGAATCACCAGATTGTTGGATGCCATTGGAGAAATTCTCAGGTGGCCCTAGCTAGTGAAAGTCTACTACCCCCATTTTCTCACGTGCCTTACGTGTGATGGACCTTCTCTTGGCAACTTCCTACAATGGTGGGGTCCCCATTCCCCAATAAAATACCCAAAGGGTTTGGATATGGTGCAATACTTAAGGTATTTCATTGGGTGTAATATATATATGCAGTTCATTTTAAGTGAATGGTTCAAATGATGACAATAACCATTCAAAATAACCGGATATTGGGGTGGCCAAACCTTCTAAATGGGTAAATTTGTAATCCAAATCAAGTTATCTTCTTGTATTTATCATTACGATTTGAGCCGTTCATTTTAAATAAACGAAAAAGAATAAAATTGGGTTATCCAAAGTATTGCACCGCAATTGAAATGGATAACGAAAACTATTTGTGCATCATATCCGCAGTGCTGGTGTCCTACAAGTGTAACAGGTAGAATCCAAGTGTTGGAAATGTTGGGGGAAATTGGCGTGCAAACTCAGGCACCATTACGAAAGCAAGGTTCCCAAAGTTAGGGGTCTTCGTCAGTGGAAATCTGCCATGGCCTCCTCTTTCAGACACTATAATAATTGATGCTGATGACATAATCATGGAACATGATTTTCTGTAAAGTTTTTGAGTTTTCTATCCTGGGATATGATTAATCTTGCTTTGTTAGACGTTTCTACGTAAGCCCACTTGAACATTTATTTTTTATTTTTTGTGGGCTATCATAATGAATAGAAAGCCATGGAGGCTAGCTAATGATGCCATTTTGGTGACAACAAGAAGCTTTTTTCTGACGAGGTCCACTAAGGTTGTCACTAGGCATTTGAGAATTGAAATATGAAAATTTTATGGCATGTTTTGGATCGTAC
Organism: Carpinus fangiana; assembly: GCA_006937295.1. Lineage (NCBI taxonomy): Eukaryota > Viridiplantae > Streptophyta > Magnoliopsida > Fagales > Betulaceae > Carpinus > Carpinus fangiana. Next base: position 34,738,082 of record CM017327.1, on the reverse strand, counting down.
GTGCATGATTGATACGTACAAGTCGAGATTAAAAGGAGCTTCTCCGGTCACGCTTATTGATTAGCTAGCCACATATGAATGCACCAATCCCTTAATGGCTATAAGCCTATAATATTGTCTAAGTTGGTCGGAGTCTTAGTGAGCATTACCGTCTGAAAATGACTGGGCAAGATGACAGTACGAGCTATGGCGTGAAAGAAATGCTTCCTGCCTCTCTGAGTGTGTGTTGTGTACTCCGGCATATGTGCTTAATTAAGGAAGAGATGATGATCATGTGTTGAACTTGTAGAGGGAATGCTCAATATTTTTACGGCTCGGAACTAGGATTTCAGTTTTTTTGTTGAAAATAAACCGTTAGAAGTATGAATGAGCGGTTAAGCTTAATTTTAAGAAAAAACTTGAAAAATGGAGAGATGTGGCGTGGGGCCATGGCCTTCTCATGACTGACACTAATTAGTTTTGTACTTCGTGTTGATGTACGCGTATATGAATTTTTAGAAGTATGGGGAAAAAAAAATCAACCAATATATAATACTCTACTGTTTTGAAGCCAAGCTTTAGTTAATTTGTAGAATAAGCTTCCAATCAAGTGTACATTCTTTTTATTTTTCTTGTACTTTTTTATTTATATTTTATTTATAGTAAATAATGTAACCAAGAATAAACTTCCGGGAAGCGGGTCTCTCTGAGCCCATTTGGTTAGTCCAAACATGCCCATTTATGATAAGTCCAATAGGTCGATTGAACCTAGCCAAGTCCAAACGGATAGGCGCATAAACAATAAACAATAGAAAGACGTCATCATGTTCATAGTATCCGGATCACTACCACCTAGACTCCTAATGTCTTTTTATTCTGAGGGAATAAGAGATGTTTGTACAATGAAGTGGAAGTCACATAATAAAATCAATTAACCTATGGACTCCCTCCTAACTAACAAAGTGTCGGAAAACATCCCATAAGGAGGAGGGAAGTGATTCACTCATGAGGTACGCACCATTGTATCCAAACATTTTTCTTCTAACATTTCTGTTAACTCATTACCCTCTCCAACTAATTACACTGGCTTAAGTATCGGAATAACTTCCACTAGATCTTAGCGGGACCCTTTGTGCTTGACTATTCTTTTTCTTTGCATGTTGTGTGACCAACTGATGATCTTCTGCCAAATCTGCTTCCTCATTCTTTTTTTTTCTAATTTAAATCAGCTTAATTCCTCCTTAAAATCTTTTTCTTAACTCTTAAGTGAGAATGTTGGTAAAGAAAATAAGAATGACGGTTAATTAATGCTACAATCACTTCAAATAAAGTATGTGACGTTTACTTAGAAGTACCAATGTTATTTAATTTAAAGCCATTAATTATGTCCAAGTAATATGCTGAATATTCCTTGATTATTTACTCCCATTATTTTCTTTTATAGCAATTACAGTATGAATTAGCTTACTTCATTTACGACCCTGTGGTTCTTTGGATTAAAGAAGTGAATGCCTCAACTAAGAACATAAAAAAAAATATAAAGATAAAGAAAAAAGGAAAAAAATTAAAATAAAGAAAGAAAACAATAAAAAAATCATCTCATGAGTAAGACAATGTCACTAAGTTTTCATCACTTTTTTATTTCCTAAAAAAAAAAAATAATATTTAATAGCATGTTGTATACATACATTCCGATGACACATTTTTGCACATTAATATACTTAGCTTGCGTTCTATATCTTATGTGCACAGAAATAACCCTTAATTTTAACATGGAAATTTTAAACTTTTCACAACGTCGGAAAGAGATTAAACTCTCTTGCATTAAGAAAGTAGAACAAATAATTTGGTTGTATTACTTGTATACACACCATTATGCAACCTAACCCAATATGGATGAAGAACTTTTTGGAACATTAAAACTTTGTATATAATTAAACATTGTGGAGTACTAGAACCAATTTTATATATGTTGTTAATTGCTTTTTAGTTGTTAATTGCTTTTTAGGGCCCTATATTATATTGTATGGTCAGAAAGGAAGAGAGGCTTCCAAAATTTGCAGCATGCGGTCCGAATCTGACGCACTAGGAGAGAAAAATGAATGCAATTAATGGTAAATTGACAGCAGTGGGGAGGGAATTAGCCATCGCCACTATGGATAATGAAGCCTAAAAGTATCTCCAGCAATGTAATTAAAATGAAAAAAATAACTATATTTAATTATTTTGACCATTTTTTTTCCCAACAGAATAGTTTAGGATTAACTATTATACCTTGACTGCTACAGTAAATAGCTACAAATTAGATTGAATTTTAATATAATATAATTTTTTTCCCTTAATTAAGTATTAGCAATAATATAATAAAAAAATGAGAATTAATATTTTAAAACAAATAGTTAATAGAATAGAAAATCTATTGGAGTTGGCATTAAAAAATTAGTAGCTAAAATAAAGAATAGTACTTTTTGATTAATTATAATAGCTATTACAGGCTTACAGCTGGAGATGCTCTAAGATAAGGAAATTGATTCTGATTAATTTTAATAGGAATTAGGCAGAATATTAATTAGTTTAAACCCTTTTTTTTTTTAATTAATTTCAAGAATCTTCTTGCAAATATGCTCTTAATTGGATGTGAATAGTAGCAAGTCGGTGCTTAATGGGGCTAGCTGCATATCTGCAAAGGTAGCCAAAGATTTGCCATGTCTACGTCTACAGTAAACAAGTGGAACTGCTTTTTATTGGGGTCGAGCCGTCGAGGTGGATTCAAGTTCTCACACAAAACAAAAAATAATATGTTAAAATATGCCCCTCTTCTACAATACTAATTAGTGCTGTAATTAATTAGTAATTACAACTAACCTATGATTTTTTTTTTAACAAGAATTGATTCAATAGTTGATTTGATTGTCATGTTTGTGTTGTTTTCTAGCATTTCTCTTCAAAATTACCTTCAATTAAAACTTTTTTTTTTTTTAAGTATTCCTCTCATCAACGATTTTAATTTTGATTCCATAAATAATTAGAAAATGTTAAATGCTCTCTTAGTATTTTCTTAAATTACCAAACACTTTTAATTTATATCTATTTAAAAGGTATATGGCGTGTGGACCACACTTTAATAATTAAGAGAGTCCTACAAGGTCACCCTAGTCCCTATACTTGGAGGTGGTTGACGTTGTTGATCAAGTTGGGGAAGAAAAGCTGCAGCAATGAATTCCTTTATCAGGGTATCTATGGAGCAAGAATTTCAACTATAACTAGTAGCACAAAAATGATGCCCACATTAGATTTGGGGGAATTCTAATCTCAATAGATGGTCCGCATCTGGATAAACATCACCTATATTTACATCATTAGATTCATATCAGGTAGCTTTGTGACGACTTAGAGCATCTCTGGCAGTATAGCTAAAATGAAAAAAATAGCTATATTTAGTTATTTTCGTCATTTTTTTTTGCTCCAACAGAATAGCTTTGGGTTATCTATTATTCCTTAACTGCTATAGTGAATAGCTACAAACTGTAGCACATTAAATTAAATTTTAATATAATATAATATTATTTTTAATATTACTTTTTCCCTTTAATTAAGTATTGGCAATAATATAATAAAAAAAATGAAAAATAATATTTTAAAGCAAGTAGCTAATAGAATAAATAATTTGTTGGAGTTGACATTAAAAAATGGGTAGCTAAAATGAAGAATTGTACTTTTTGACTAGTTTTTTTTTTTTTTTGAGGGGAAAATGAAGGATTTCATTAATCAATAAAAGAAGATTCTGCCATTACAATGTCCCTTATGCAAGGGGGAGTCGTAGTTAGCCATAACTGGTTGACATTACAGGATACTGCCCATTTTGCAATTGTATGTGCTGCTTCATTCGCACCTCTACGTACATGTTTGACCTCCCATGAATGTCATCCATTTAACATACCCTTAGCTTATTCAACAACAGGCCCATAATTACTCCATAGCTCTCCCTCCTTGGTAGCGGCAGTCACTATCTCAAGAGAATCCCCTTGTAAGATTGTATCCATAAGACCCAACTGGTTCCGTAAATTAGCTGCAGTCCAAAACGCCAAGGCTTCCGCCACTGTGGAGTCAGTTATGTACGGACGAGTGCTGCATTGAGACGCTACAACACCCCATGTACAGTCCCGAACCACTACCCCTACCCCCATCAATTTCTTTTTGTGATCAAGAGCCGCATCCCAGTTGATTTTCACATAACCAGCCCGTGGCACAGTCCACTTCTCCTCGTCAGTTCGTCTCCCCTGTTGGCCTCCCTCATATCCTTAATTCACCTTGACATGGAATTCCAACTTATCCATTGCAGCTTGGGCAACAACTCTCGGGTGGGTAAATTCTCCTTCAAAGATTAGCTTATTTCGCCTAAACCAAATCTGCCGAGCAGTGCATACAAGCTTATCAAAATCAGGCCCCTCCAGTCTATCCATCATCCGCATGAGTATGTAGCTGAATTCGTCCTCCTCATTGATGCTCTTCTGTGTTTTCACGCTCATCTCTGTCCATACATCCCGGGTTCCTGAGCAGCTCCACAATGCATGTCATGCTGTCTCTATTTCCAACAAGCACACCGGACATAGAGGATCACTAGTAATTTTCCTTCTATACAAATTCTCTTTCGTGGGAAGCACATTATTACATGCTTGCCATAGGAATAATTTAACTACTCTGGGAACATTACACCGCCAGATCTTGTTCCACAAGTCAGTCAACACATCTCTCTTAGAGCATCCTCCTTTATCTCTGTTTTCCATCTCCTTCGCCAGATGATATGCACTCCGTACTGAAAATAGCCCATTCTTATTCCCTACCCAAACAGCTCGGTCTTGCTGTGTACTTGGACAAATAGCCAACCCACAAATCATCTCTGCCTCCTCTCCCATAAATATTTCTTTTATAAGAGAGATATTCCACCAATTTGTGTCCTGGTCAATAAGCTCCCATACCTTTGCTTCAGAGTTTAAAAGGTAGATTGGAGATTGAACTGTATGTGACGTTGGAGAGGGCAGCCACTTATCACCCCAAATCTTGATATTCTCTCCGTTTCCCACTCTCCACACCAACCCTTCTTCAAGCAATCTTTTGGCATTCCAAATACTCCTCCATACATACGATGGCCTTTTGCTCAAAGGGGTGTCTAAAAAAGATCCATTAGGGAAATATTTTTCTTTTAGCACCTTCACAACCAGAGAGTCAGGATTCTGAATTATTCTCCACCCTTGTTTAGCAAGCAAGGCTATATTAAAACATTCTAGATCACGGAAACCCAATCCACCTATCTTCTTTGCCTTTCCCATTTTTTCCCAACTCATCCACGCCACCTTTTTGTCATTCTCTTTATGCCCCCACCAAAACTTTGCCATCATAGAATTGATATCATCACACAGCGTTTTAGGGATCCGGAACACACTCATAGTATAAGTTGGTATTGCTTGAACAACAACCTTCAATAGTATCTCCTTCCCGGCGTGCGACAGAAACTTCTCCTTCCATCCCTGCATCTTGTCCCAAATTCGCCCTTTAATCCCCGAGAAAGAGGAAATTTTTGATCTCCCTATTAGTCCAGGCAATCCCAGATATTTCTCATACCTTTGGGTGGAAGCAATTCCTGCAACTGCCATAATTTGGGCCCTCATATCCTCACTAGTATTTCGGCTAAAAAACAGTGATGTCTTTCCCTTATTAAGCTTCTGTCCCGAGGCTTTCTCATAATCATCTAACACCTTCTGAATGCAATACCACTCAACAGTGTCCGCTTTACAAAATAACAGACTATCATCTGCAAAGAAAAGATGGTTCAATCTAGTACCTCCCCTCGTTAAAGGAAGCCCAGTGATGCCCCCCGCTTTTTCCATCTTCCTTAAACCCGTACTCAACCCTTCTGCGCACATGATGAAGAAATACGGAGATAACGGGTCACCTTGCCTCAACCCCCTTAACGGACTAATTTTTCCATATGGTCGGCCATTTATCAGAACGGAGTATGTCACAGTACGAACACAAGTCATTAACAATTGCACCCATCTGTTATCAAAACCCATTCTGCTCATTACAGCTTCCAAAAAATTCCATTCAACCCTGTCATACGCCTTACTCATATCCAGTTTTAGAGCCATATATCCCTCTGCACCCTTCAACCGTATATCCATGGTATGCAATGCTTCAAATGCTATAATAATGTTGTCTGTGATCAACCTGCCTGGGATAAATGCACTATGATTGGGGGAGATTATTTCTCCCAAAACCCTCTTTAGTCGGTTTGCTAACACTTTGGCTATGAGCTTATATAAGACATTACATAAACTTATAGGTCGAAACTAAGAAACATGTGTGGGGCTTTTTATTTTGGGGATCAAAGCAATGTATGTTTCATTGATATCATTATGAAAATCTCCACCATTAAGAAATTCAAGAACAACACAACATACCTCTTTCCGGACTACTTTCCATGCCTTTTGATAGAAACATGCAGCGAAACTGTCTGGCCCCGGGGACTTTAGCGGATGCATCTGAGACAGAGCATAATCCACCTCTTCAGCCATAAAAGGTCTCGTAAGCCATGCATTCATATATGGAGTTACACGTTCATCTAGCCCTTCAAGACACTCCTCGATGCCAACCGCGCCCTCGGATTTAAATAGATTTTGGTAGTAAGACTCAAAGATTTTACCAACATCTTCCGGTTTTGACCACTCTCGTTCTTCATCATCAATTATCTTGTTAATGTGATTAACCCTCTTCCTGTGACTCGCCCAAGCATGGAAGAAAGGAGTGTTTCTATCCCCTTTTTGGTACCAATGTTGTTTCGCCCGTTGCTTCCATTTAATATCTTCATGCTCCAAAAGGTGGTCTATCTCTAACTGCAACTGCTTTATTGCTCCCTGATTTTCCTCCCTCTCCTTCATTTGCATCTTAGCTAAAATTTTTGTCTTTTTTTCCACCAACATTCCAATATTCCCCGTACTTGCCCCTATCCCAACTTTGTAGCCGTGCTCTACACTGTTCTAACTTGCTTCTAACCTCCACCATTGGCCCGCCATGCATATACGACCCTTGCCATGTATCTTCTATAATTTTTCCACAGTCCGGCTCTAACCATCACCTGTCTTCAAATTTAAAACCCCGGTTCCTTCCTATATGCCGTTCCTTTTTATCAAAAACAATCAGCAGAGGGTTATGATCAGATGCCCTTGCCGCAAGAACGCAGACCTCCATTCCCCTATGTTGCTCACACCAGGTCTTGTATCCACAGCCCTGTCAAGTCTCACCCTTGTAAAGGAACCGTCCATTCTTTTATTGGACCAAGTGAAACGTGGCCCATTATATCCAAGATCCGTCAAATAGCAATCCTCCAAGACAAGTCTAAAAGCCGCCATTTGTCCCTCTCTTCACCTAGCGTCACCTGTCTTCTCCTCTTGATGAGTTATTTCATTAAAGTCCCCCACACATAGCCATGGCTGCGGTGCAAAATTTTTTAGATGCCTCAGTAGGGACCAAGATTCATTCCTCAATGCACTATCCGGATTGCCATAGAAGCCTGTTAATTTCCATGAAACCCCCTCCTCAGCTCTAGTCACAATGGCATTGATATGCCTTCGTGAATAGTTCTGGATTTTCAATTCATTTTCCTCCTTCCATAATAGAGCTAAACCACTACTCCTCCCAACCGGTTCCACAACAAACATTCCTGCAAATCCCAACTTCACCCTTATCCATTCCATTCTACTTTTACGGCTTATTGTTTCGATAAGAAACAAAAAGCTGGGTTTCTTTTCCTTAACTATTTGGTTAAGGTCTTGAACTGTCCGAGGGTTCCCAAGCCCCCGGCAGTTCCAACTTAAGAGACTCATTGGGCATGGCGGGGCTGTACCACAGCCACCGCCAAATCATAGTTGTCGTCACCCTCCTGCAGCACCACCTGCCTCCTCTTTTTCTTCTTTTATGTCCCCTCCACGTCTATCCCTTCCCCTTTAGTTTTCCTTTTCCTCCTGTTACTATTTAGTGTTATACTTTTTGACTAGTTATAATAGTTATTACTGCTGGAGATGCTTTTAGAAAGAGAATAGATGCATATATGTCTCATTACAATTATGATCATATATATATATATATATGCTTGGCTCACAACACCAAGAATGTTCCAAGGAGTCACATGAGATGAATCCATGTCACCATCACAACTATACCCATTTTACGATAACCGTTTGAGCATACACATGCAAGTATAAAACATTAAGTTGAAAGCAACCCGTTGAGGTAAACAGTGTGTACGATAATTTATACTTCTAAAAACTTTGTAAGCCTTCCAGCCAGTGACGGAGGAATGGGGAAGTTCACAAGAAAACATAATTTTCAAGGCTAAAAAAAAAAATTTATTTTTCGCCTATTAGCCTTTGCCCAAAAAGTTTTTGGCCCTTGACCCGTACCAATTGCAATCTTTGCCTCCATCCCTGCTTCCAACTATACAAAGATAGCAAGTTAATAGTAATATCATAAATAATAGAAACAAAATTTCAATTTTTTAAGAGATTCGAATCTTGAATGGCAAGACAATATTTAATGTTACAGAGATGCAAGTTTAATTGGTAGATTGGTAGCTGAGCTCAAACTCATGCGACTATGAGGGTGATTAATATTTTAGAGTGTTTTAGGCTTATTATAAGTTTTGGCTAAACTATATATATTTTATTAACCTCACGCTTGTAACTTTTTTCTTGCCATTAAAGTACACTTAAGATGCTCTCATTACAGCATTAAAATAATACTATAAAAAATAACAAAATAAATTTTTACGATTTGAGTCGAGTTTATATGAGTTTCATTCATTTAATCCAAGCACAGTTAAAAATAACAGACCTGTTATTTACAAGTTTAATTACAACCCATCAAGATGGTAATCCATTGATCAATTTTTCAATATATAACGAGAGTTCAATTCCCCATTTACCAAGGATTTAAAAAAAAAAAAAAAAAACACTTACACAAATTGTCGAATTTTAAATAGGGGACACTTCACTATAGACTCTTGAACTATCACGCGATTTGACGTACCCCCTCGAACTTTGAAACCTCTCAATTTAGACCACTGAACTTTTAATTGCAGTCAATTTAACCAATTCCGCCAATTTTTCCATTAAAACCCCTAAAAAGACAAAAGTACTCTTCAATTTTCTTTTTATTAAAAAAATGGAAAAATTTTTTATAATATAATTTTTATTTTTTATTTGAAATTAAGGGTAAATTTGAAATTTTATAAAAAAATTAGGGAGTATAAACGTCATTGTTTCACTTTTTAAGTTTAAAATATGACGGAGATGTTCAAATTGACTACAATTAAAAGTTTAGGAGTCCAAATTGAGATGGTTCAAAGTTCGAAGAGAATATGTCAAATCGTGTGGTAGTTCAGTAGTCTAAAGTGAAGTTTTCACTTTTAAATATTATAAATGTTAATCATGCAACTTTACTGATTGTTTGTTGTCTGTCACTTTTATGCCTTTTCGAAGATGGTATGATCATTCAGTTGAAACTTTGACTGCAATAAGCTCTAACGTCCTACAATGCTGATATGGGTGAAAACCCATCGTCCAAATTAAGCAGGAAGAATTAATAGCTGTAAAGCTACTGTATACAAAGCCAAATCGAGATTGAATTTGCAAAATGGTTTGACGGGAACGGCCCGTCCTTTCACCTCCGTTTCTCCTTTATCTCTTCTTCCCATCAATTGCAGAACTTTTTCGAAACAATTTGGTAGGGCTTACTTCTCATATTATAACGTTGCAGTGTGGGACTGAAACTCCATTAGCCCGTGTATGAGGAAAAAGAACAGTTCAAAAAGATGTCTCAATTGACTACTAAGAAATATCGAAACTTTAACCAAATTAAATTATCTTCTTTCATTAATATCAGAACAACACCTGGTTATTGGCTTCTTCTTCTTTTTATTTTTTTTCTGTAATTCAACTCTGAAAAAGCATAATAGACAAAGGAAGCCATGAACGACAGCTGGTAGTGGCTGATTCATTGGGAAATAAAGGCAGCTAGCCCACATTGTGGAATCTAGATTGAATCTTTGACTAGAAGATTAATTCTCAAGTAAAATGACATCATCATGCCACTCAATTATGGAGAGTTTGCCAAGGTCACGACAATGGATCAGCAATGATAATGGTGGAGAAGAAGCAATTCTAGGTGGCAAGGGGTTCATAATGCGTGCCTACGGAGGCAAACATGCAGTAGTCTTGATCAACATGCACCGCAACTTTTCATGGTTGAGACTTGAGAGGGGGGAGAGCTTAAAGAAGATAAAAAGAAACTGATAAAGCAGTCACCAGGCGTTACGTCTTCAAACTTTGGATACATGTTAGAAAATTCGCAATGAATTCTCTACTTCTAAAAACGTGATAAAATTGTAGTTTGGCTTTAAAAATCGCGTACTCTTAATTAAAAACGTCTACTACGTATGTACCCTAGTTTGATCTTAAACAGAAACTTTTTACGATTTTGTTTAAAAACGTGGGTTTAGCTAGCCTGCAAAATTATCTTGAAAGCAATAATCTAAATAGAGCAAGCTGTCTAATTATTTTTGTTTTTATCTGGAACCATCTGATAAAATTGTAGGACATGTAGGTTTCAATTTGTTTGGACTATCTTGGCCATACCATGCCGGTACTTTTTGTAGTCCAGAATGGGTCCCCTGCCTTAAAAGTAGGAGTTTGTGGGAAAGGCCTAGGCCCAATTAACAAACAGGAGGACCAGAAACAAAAAGACTTTCGGTGATACAATTAAAGTCCATAAAACCATTAGTTACTTACTGGGCCTGGTGGGCTCAAAAACTAATTATGTTGCCTACACTTTCCACGTTCCACGTTCCACGTTAAGCTACCCCAAACTTATTATCTTGTCACCTGGCCTGTTAGTTGGTAAACATAATAAGCATTATGTGAACTGTAACATGACAATTCATATTTCAGTTGCTTTATATTGGTTTGAAAAGGATTGCAAAAGCTATAATAACTTTAATAATACTATAATTAAAAATGTAGCACATTTTTACCAACATTGTCTCTATCCGACCACCCAAAAAAAAAAAAAGAGTTTTTCCCGGCATCTAATATTATCTAAGATAATACATGCTTTTGATGTAGGAGTGTGCGCAAACATCCAATTGGTTGTTCTTCTCTTGCGTGAATCACCCTTCGTGGACTCAATCATAATAACTGGCGCTTGGGTGGAAGTGGTGGTGGTGGATACAAAGGACGTGAGTATTTAGGAGATGGTGGAGGACTAGGCGGTGGGGGTGAGTAGAAGTAGAACGATGCCGGTGGACGGGGAGGTCGCGGAACTACACGGGACATCAAATGTGGAGGTGGAGGCTTAAACTTCGACACAAGCGGCGGCGGAGGACGTGGTTGTCTTGGTGAAACAGAAGGCTGCGAATGTTGAGGAGAGTATGGAGGTGGGGGCGAGTAGAAGTAAAACCATGCTGGTGATAGTGGCGTTGGACTCCTTTGGTGGTGGTGGTGGTGGCGGCGATTGCCATAGTGTGGGGATTGAGGAGTAGAAATGTGACGTGGGCTGGGGTTGGGGTATGAATAGAGAAGCTTACATGAATTGAAGAGAAACAGCAGTAGAAGTAACACATTCATGGTATTTGGTAGCTTCGAGCAATGGCTAGCTTGGTGGTTGTAGACTTCTTGAAGCCAATTTATTGACCAAGAGGAAGACTGAAGTAGGTTTGTAGGGAAGTGAATTATGGTGTTTTGTCAACAAAGAAGACAACCTTGTGGAAAAGGTTTCCAATTTTTTAACATTCCTGCGAATCCAACAACCTCCAACTTTTTGGGCATGCAGCTTGCTTTTTGGTCTGTTATCTTTCCTTTTGGCCAGCCGGGAATTAAGGCTTTGTCTCTTAGTGTTTAAATCAGTCCCGAAGAAATATCTTTCAACCCATTTAAACTAGTGACAAATGTTTATAAATATTTAAACGCATTAAATTTTTAAGGTTATTAATAGCCGTTTACTAACTTAGACTAACGTTTTAAATATTTAAAAGCACTTGACATTATTTTAAATGGATTGAATGATATTTCTTTCAAACTAATTTGAAAGAAATTTTTGTCCTATTGTGAATGTGTGCATCTTCTATTTTATCGATCCACGAAAGTCATAAGCACATTTTTTTTGTCGTTATAAGAAAGTCATATATATTAGCACCAAATGGAGATTGGAAGGTATCTTATGGTTGAACTTAACAACTATATTATTATACTAATAAAATCCAAGGAAAATATTTGAGCAGGTTTACTAGTAAATTGTTATGATGATTAAGAATGTATAGTTAATAAATCAGTCATTAATTAATTAAATATTTGATAAATTAGTTATTTACTTAATTATTTTACTGATTATAAAGAAACTTGTAGTACCCTTAAGAGCACTCCAACTCTAATGTCATTATAAATTTTATATGCATTCAAACCGTGAGTGTAAAAATCCAATTTTAATAATCTGAATTTTCTACTAAGGGTATACTATTGACTTAGCCCGGATAGATGGGCTTAGAGAGAGTGGAGGCCCATTTTGAGATAGACTTATTCTAGTGAATAAATCAATACATAAATTATAAGTAAAATGAATGATTCAATTTTAAGACATTATTTTGACATGTAATAGTAGAAGTTACTCATGTGTCTCTCTAAAAATGACGTAACTCAATAGTATAGATCAAAAATAACAATTATTAGTGGTTACAGCATCATAAATGCAGCTTGGGAATTCCTCCCTCCATAGATTTCTTTTTTTTTTTTTTTTTTTTGACATGTCCACATAAGAGGGGGGAGGAGGGATTCGAACTAGTGACCTCCGCTTTATTATGTGTAGTCCCAGCCGATTGAGCTATCTCTTGGAGACCCCTCCACACATTTCTAAAATTATTATTGGGTATGTGATTATTATTTATTTATTTCATAAAGAGTTTGTGATTAATTATTATTGAAATTTTGATCAAATTGAGATTATAAAAGCTACCTTATTCATGGACTAACTTCTAGAATTACTCTCTAACATGACTAGATTAATGGATGAATTAACAATCTTATTGTATTAAAGAGGGGCCAGAGGGCATAGGATTGAAAACCCACAAGGATAAACCTTTATTTTAGCACTATATTTTGTTAATTCCCCAAAAGATATTTTTTTTAATGCAAATCCCCCCCTCCCTTTTTTTATTTTAAATTTATTTTCTTTTCAATATATATATTAATCTAATATGGCAAAAATGCTGACATGAAATTAAAGATAATTCGGCTAATGCCTTTAATGATAGATCGTGTGTGATGACATCAAAATGATTTTTTTTTCAGTTAGTTATATTGAAATAATATTTTTATTTTTTTATTTTTTAAGGATAAAAATACTAATTAACTGAATATTAATTTGTTCAAATGAAATTAAAATGATCATAATTTCACAAAAAATAATGGACTGAATATTCTCCATCTTAGCCATGAACTGAATCCTCTCCGCTCGATTATGGATGGGAGAGGATCCGGATCCAATGTAAGCAGCCCATTATTTAAAAGGTATAATTAATGTCTTAAATGCATTGGTAGCTAAAAGCTGAAACCAATTAGATGCAAATGTGTACGTGTATAAAGCAGAGCCACGTGGTCCCATAATCATTGATGGTGTTTCGTCAACAAAAATAAAATAAAATAATTGAAAAAGGTGTTGAAATTTCAAAAGAGGACACTGCTCTCTCTCTCTCTCTCTATCTCTCTCTCCCACTCCACAACAAACCCCAACTCTCCTACTTTTTGGGCGTGCAGCGTTGCCTTCCAGTCTTTTATTATTATTATTATTATTTTTAAGCCTGGCGGGAAATCAGATTTGAACGGCGGGAAAAATGCAAAATCGGTAAGTTTACCTATTTACAATAAACCCTAACCTAACCCTTTGAAAATTAAAAATACTTATAAAAATCATCATATTTCTTTTAGATACCTATCAATTTAATAGACATTAAAATTGTGCTCATATTATTATACTCATAATGTAGAAGTAACACGATTAGTGTTAAATGTTGACCTAAAAAATGATGGTACATATCATTACTTCTTTCAAAATTCTTTTTGATCCCTACAAATGCCCAATGCATATTTATATTTCCTTTTTGGTAAAGTTATGTTTGGGCCCTTTGGGGCCCTAATATCTTTTCTATCTTAAATGATAAGTATTTCGCATACTTTTTATTTAGGGATTGGCAAAAACCCGCCAACCCTACATTCAACCATTCCCCGACTTATCTTCGACTCTGACCCAACTTAACAAACGAATTAAAAAATTCATTCAAAACAACATCGTTTGTACACGTGCCAAACACTAAAGCCCACCTTTGACATTTCAAAGGCATAGACAAAAAGCAAAAAGCCCATTCGCTCCTCCGCCAACTCCGATGCCCACCGGGCACCCCTAAAGTTGTATAATTGATAACTACAATTTGAGACCATAATTCAAGAAGCTTGAATAAATCCTCCAGTGCTCTTGTATTCTCTACAAATTTAAGTTATATTATAAGGGGTCAAAAATGTTGACCAGTGAGAACCAACGACCCCTGTTATGAGGAAAGCATCAATTGTTTAACCTTCTTTTCTTTTCTGTTTTTATTTTATCTATTATTTTACGGTACCCCTTGGGTTGTAGAAGAGGGCTGGGTGAGAAAGATAAATATAATTAAAGAAGTGGGTCCCTTTTTGATTCTAAAAAATCTCCCCATATTGACTTTCAAGGACGTATATTTATTACTGTATCAAATAATAGAGGGAAGTTTTTTTTTTAGAGGGAGCATATCCTCTTCCCATCCCCTCCTATTATGCGTCCGTCCACTTTTTACTGTGTTATATGGTTCATCTTCTCTTTGGTAGCTATTTATTAATAGTGAAGATAAATAATTAAATATGAGAAGTTTATTTCTTACTACCTGAATAATTAGGTATGAGAGGTTATCTCTCATAGTCGGTTTAAATAAATTTTATTAAGAAATTTAGTTACCTATGTCTTAGATATAATTTACTCGAAACAGATCTGCTCTTTAACTGCATTTGCACATGAGTTAACAAAATATTGAAGTCATAAATAATACCTAATTATAATAATTATTTTATTTATATCTGTAACTTTGTAATCTCATAACATATAATTATAATTTTTACATAACTTTATGCTTTGTATTGTAAAATATTTTTGCTCTCTCATAACCTTTAATAAATGAAATCCTCATATTTCTGTTAAAAATAAATAAATAAAAAAATGTATCGAATAAAGAAGGATGTTATCTTACCCTACAAGGCTACAACGCAAGCAACTGCACTCCTATTCAAAACATAAATTAATAATTTGCAGCATAACGTTAAATTCTGTCCGTATGCCCCCTTCTCAACAATAATGATAATAATAAAGACTAGTCACGTGGATCAACTTTTTCTTTAAACTAAATTATAAAAAAAAATCTCAGTCCAGTCTATTAATTTTATATTTATCTTTAAAAACTATTCATTAACTCTTAATGGAGCGTACATTTTATAATATATATATATATTGGTTAAATAGTCGTTGCTTCTTGAAGCAATCGTCCACATGGTGGTCAAAGGTCTTTTTTTAGTTGTAATGCAAGTGGCAAATACCTTCCTTTGTAATGTTTTTCACTTCCGAGTTTTTCCATATTTTAATAAAAATTACAAAATAAATAGTAAAAGTAGTAAAGTTATAACACCGAGCATTTTGAAATCGTTAAGAAACTTAAAAAAGTACTTTTAATATATATCAAGTTCTACCACACAAAAATGAGTCCAGGCTCCAAGTGACAAGCACATAATCCTCGGTAGATAATACCTGAAGAGATTTCAGATGGTAGGAATCATGAGATACGGACCCAAGTGGTGGGATCAGAATCCACAGCAATTTGGGAGAGAACTACATCTACATGCATAGAGATTCACAGCAATGAAACCCACCAGCCAGCCGAAGCAGCAAATGATATATCATGGGGCTCCTTACGGTGGAAGAAATTCAAATTTACCACCACTTTGAATGACCAATAAATCAAAGGATGCAAAGTAATAACAAATATATACATTTTAAAACCCCACTTCCTCAAGTCAGCAGTACATTCAACCGAGTTTGGAAAGAAAGCCACATGGGACTCTTCTTTAGAGGTCTGGTCACGAGCTTACATATATCTACATAACTACACTACCAAAAAGAAAGTAAGAACCTCTATAACTCAGAACAAAGTAATACTACCCTAGTAACCGAAACCGATAGACATAATAAACAAGCCACAGATAAATATGTTACAGAAATCACTGCACTGCAGAGGGAAGTGGACATTTAGGTACCAGTATCAGTTAGCATAGACAACCAAATTCAAATATCTCTTAATTTCTCTCCAGCTCATTTGCACACAGTCTTCAATCTCTTTGCAGCCTGAACAAATCCCAAAATGACCTGCAACTCGTCCATTTGCTTCACCACCAAAAAAGAAAACAAAAAAGGGATTTTCATTTTTCAGAATAGAATAATGCTATCTAGTATTAGAAAGCTGCTGAACCTAAACAATGTGAGTGCAACACCTAGCAATCCAATATGTTATTGCACGAAAAAATGGAGCAGCAACCAGTTTTGCAAGTACCTGCGACATGAAATGCCTCTGAACAACATCAACTAGTTGTTCTTTTGATGGGTTGGGGATAGCATCCACCTAGCAATTCAATATGTTAGTACACACCAAAAAAAAAAAAACAAAGTGACTCAATGCTGCTGGCAAAAAGATCAATGATTAACTTTCTCCTATTAGAAAAACTCACGAGGTTAAAGTGTCGCCAATATCTCCACAATGCAGCCATCTCCAGTTTGCTCAAGTCAACCTTCTGGCAAAGAAGATGTTTTAGTAGAGAACCTAATAGTAAATAAGTTTAATAGTAAACCCCAAAAACGTTAAACACCTTTTACCGCATAAAAGTTAGATAGCCTTAAGATAAGATAATAGGAAAGGGTAAACAGAAAAATAGTACAGGATTACATACCATGGACCCACGAGGAGTAGAAACAGATCCCTTAGACTGCGAGTCACAAGAGAGAGACCTGCTCATGGTCCTATGAGATGACACGGATGATTTGTGCATTCTATGCCTCGATCTGTGGGACTTTTGGGTGTCATCAGATCCTGGGAAATCAGAAATAGCAGTACCACAATCAAAAAGTGTTGCGGGTCCAATAAAAAGATAAAGAAATAAGACAACGAAGCTTTTGGAAATAGTAAAAGTAAAAGCTGAAGACAGAATGGATCCTATGTACCAACCTCAATCACTTTTCTCTAGAAAACATTCTGTTCCAAACCCACAATTACAGAGGCCCAAGCAAATAACAAGTAGATTATCAAAAGATTAGGGTTCACCCCAACCCAAGATCACAGGCATGCATTCAACATGAGCATTGGCATTCACTATTTGATATTACACCCAGTAAAATATAGCTTCACAAGATCATGACTCTATATTCAGACTGCCATTCAAAAGAAATTATCCTTCAGATTCCATATCAACACATGAAGAAAAAAATCATGGTTTTGCAAAACCTTTGGTCTCCAAATATTTGTAGCTTACCAAACAAGTCTCGGAATGTCATGTAATAAAATTTGGTGACAGCAGCACACTTATCATATAGAATTCATTATCAAAACTCACCCATATCCGAACCATTCCAAGGCATGTTCTCAAATTCAAGGTCATCATCTTCCTCATTACCGGTAGGAGCTTCAATCACACTCAGGGCATTCCTCTGTAGCTTTACTTCTATGCCATTTGTGAGAACCTGCAAGTTGCACAATCAAGTATCATTGTCAAGGCTTAGAACTCAGAAAGGATCAATCCAATTCAAATCAAATAAAAAAAGTTGCATTTCAATTCAGAATTTAAAAAATCAAGAAATTTGAAGAAAAATTGCAATTAATAATCGATTCATATTAATAGAATCTTACCCCTAATCATTTCAAACCCACATATTAATAATAAGGATTAAAAGTACTCCATGAATTTCATCCATAGAAAACTTTCATACTTAATTAAAGCTATTTAAACTAGAAACTGAAATCTAAATCCTTCCCTGCAAATACTTAAGTCAAATTAACCATCAATTAAGTTCTATTCTGGCACTCTAGCAGAGCCCACCTGATTTCAAAACTTTTTTTAATTTTAGGATTAAGATCAAGTAAAACAGGGTCCAAGAAAAGAATTGAAGAATAAAAAATAAGAGCTTATAGATATTGAAGACAAGAATTAAAATGGGAGAAAAAAGGAGTTGATCAAAGAGGGGCCAGCCAGCTTAACCATAGAAATGATAACATGCAAAACAAAGTTAACCACAGCAATCCAAAAAACTTTCTCGTTTTCAACTGGGCACAGTAAAATGAACAGTAAATTCAATGCGGACTGCATTTCAAAGGAATTTAAAAAAAAAAAAATCCAGTTAAAATTGCATATCCCAGAGGAAAAGGAACACAGAACTTCAATTCACCACGACATAATTGCGCTTAAAAAATGACATTATCCACTAAATATAGAAGTAAATCAGTAAACATACAATTATTTCCAGTATAAACAAGTTCAATAATTGCTGAGCATATGAAGCTCAAGATAAACATACAATTATTTCAAGCAATTCAATCACACCATCAAAAGCTAATACCAACATCCAAGAAAAGAAAAAAGAACCCGTTAAGTATTAATCATTTTCAGTCCAAGCAGTCCTAACAATCCGAGAAAGATCCTTCCCCATAAGCCAATCATGCAAAACTGCTAATCAACCCAAATTTAATGGAAAAATCTCAAGGCTTGCACTAAGATAAAAATGGAAAGTAAAATCTAAGAAATACACACCCAAAAAATTTAAAAGCCATACCAATAACGCAATTCGAAACCACACATATGGAAAACTTATCAGATCACCAGATCCATTGATAAAACCAAGCATGCAATCAAAACCCTTATCCAAAAGCTAAAATTTGAAACTTTTTATCCTCATAGATCATGCTGGAACAGACAAAAAAATGTACTAATATCTGCACAATGGTGAATTCAAACTTGAAGACTATCAATGAAAAGAGTCAATGAAGCATACAAGTAACCAGCATTACCAAATAACATTGTTAAAAAAACAAAATGACCCACATTGCTGAAAAAATTCCAATCAAATATCCCAAAACAGAAAATTCAATGACCAAATTTGCAAACAAAACACATTACAAACCAAAATTTAGAACAGGAAAACCCAACCCATTCCCCAAAAACTCAAATTGACCAAGCCAATTACCAGCCAATGCCACCCGCCTAGCCCAACGGCCTTCTTGACCACACCTTGAAGACCCACAAGCACCGATTTGGTCCGGTTATTCCCGGTCACCACGACCTTGGTGTGACGAGGCAGCACCGAGAGCTCCTCTTCGCTACTGTCTCCACAGCTCTGCAACTGCGAAAACCCGCCATTGATCGAACTCTCAACCGCCTCGAGCATTTCCGGTCGGACTCAGTGAGTTTCGCGAGCGACAAACTCCGTGAAAACTCGGGAATCAGAGCTCGAAACCATACATATTAGAAAGATCATGCAATGCTCATCATGTATTCGTGGGTTTCGGAGGCAAAAGCGAGAGAAACGGATGAGAAATTTGGGTTTTTCCGGAGAGAAAAAACACAGAGATAGAGAGAGAGAGAGAGAGAGAGAGAGAGAGGGAGAGAGAAAGCAGAGTGTGTTTTGTGTGTGTGTTGTGGGAGAGAGAGAGAGAGAGAAAGAAGAGAGAGAGGATGAGAGTGACTGGTATCGTTTATTGGTGTGTTGCTATGAATCCCGGAGACGCGAAACAGGCTAATGGGAGAGCGCCACGTCTCGAAGAAAAGAAAGCTCGTTAATCATGCACTTCGAAGGGCGCTTAGGTTGCGGCATGACGCTACATACCACTAGCGGTTTTGGGTTTTGAGAGGGTGGCTCTTTCTCTTACTGGGGGTTGACCGTTTGACTAGTAAGGAGCATATAGCCATATATAGTTGGCAAAATGACCACTATGCCATTGTCTCTTTTTTCAAGTACAATTAACCAACCAGAAACCAGTGGCTTCAAATTTTTTGGAATCATAATAAAGTCTTCTTTTTCTTTTGCTTTTTATTTTTTAACATTTCAACTCAAGAAAAAGGAGAAAAGGAGAATTAAAACTAGTAATTTCTATTTTATAATTTGTAATTTGCATGGTTTATATTAGAACAAAATAGTTGAAACATAAAATACTTTTAATAATTATGCTTCATGTGTAGACATATAAAAAATAAAATCAACCCAAAAAAATAGGGATGTGAATATGATGGGGAATAACGTAATTTACAGCATATATCTCTCTAAATCTAAAATTAATGTTAAAGTTAAACTGCATGTATATTCTTTTTTTAGTTTAGTTAACATAAATAAAACATAACATTGAAGAGAAGTGGGTGGTTGGTAATTTAGCCTAGGAAGGCAAAACAAAAAAAAAAAAACAAAAAACAAAATAAGGAAAGTGTAAAGTAACGTAGAGGGGGAACGTAACGGACACCCGAAATTCATCCAAGGGCCCCACGTGTAGTGAGGCTCTACCTGCCGTCGGTGTTGTCTTATCCTAATCCAACATGGGATACCCTACCCCATACCTCCCTCCAAAAAAAAAAAACATTAAAAAAAAAATTTCTTTGTGTGTTTTTTTTCACGGGACAATTTTCCCGCCACACCCGAGCAACATTAGCCGTAGATCTTGGCGGAGCAGCACGACTGCCGTCGAATCATTCTGGCGTCAGTGTAGCCGTTGGATTCTGGATATCCTTAGCAGCAACAGTGGTCGTAGGAAAAGCAGACATGTTCACACAACATGTGTAATGATCATAAAGTTGAAAGAGGGGGATGGACCTTTTGGACTCCTCGGCATAAAGCGAAAGGATAGGGACGAAAACATAAATTCCAAAATATAAATAAATGGTGGGAATGTTAATCTGGTCGACAGCACAGTAAAATGATGGTCATCCACCAGTTCATCTCGGCCGTCGATCGGTGGATAATTTTTCATCAGGCATCGCTGTCAGTGATCTGAAACGTGGACCACCCTAGTCTATGGACGCAGCGGAGCACAGTTACAAAAGTATGATAAAGTAATAATAATGCTTCTTTTTTTTTTTTTCTTTTTCTTTTTAATCAAACAGTATCAATAATTTATTTGGTGTTTTGTAGGCATAAGTTTGACTAAAGTCTGCAATGTATGGTGGTATTAATAGGCTTGTTTTTTCAGCTAATTGTCTTTTCATGGGGATTAGTGAAAGAGGACCTTAGTCGTTACTCCTCAATTCCTTGCGAGTTACGTTACCTCCATGATAGAGATTTTCAACAAATGAGAATGTTTATATGCTTTATTTTTTATTTAATTTTTGATGCGACAACGACAATCAAATTTTATAATTATATTTTCTCATTACTTTTCAACAATTTTATTGTCAAGGTTCAGAGCAATTTGGACGGTCAATGTAGAAAATTTTTATAAGACTTATTTATCCAAGTCCTGAACAACTCGCGCGCACCTATTTGGTATGCGAGTCTCATAAAAGAACTTTCATATTTAGTGTTGAAATTTGTAACAATTTGGGCAACAATTTGCCGAAAAGTTCGAATCCTATCTGCTACTGTCTTTGCTAAGCCACTTTTTAATTTAAATAGAGCGTGTGACATGCGTTTTAAAAAATGTATTTAAGTATTAGATTACTTGGTTTAATAGATTAATTTTTTTAAAAAAATAAAAAAATTCCAACTCAATTAATTTATCCTTATAAATATAATTCAAGCTGAGGAGCTAATCACGTGTTTGTACTGAAATGAATGTAATCCAAATTAATACAACAGTGTGTGTGTGCCGTGGTAGCAAAGACAGAGAATGTTACAGTGACTGGAGATGGTGGAAGATAGGAAAGAAGTACCCGAGCCCCTGAAATGGAGTGGGTGGCTAAAGAAGACAACCCACGGGGCTCCACCATGCAACCACTTTGTCGCTCTTACTTATTCTGTTTGTTTATTAGATTTGGATATATTTGTTGTCAATATTATTAGTAATTTAAATAATAAATACGAAATGAGTTTTTGTAAGTCTTATTAGTCCAAACATGTCTTAGGTAGAATTCACCCGTGCCAACCTGTTAAGCAAGCGAACGTATTTTTACTATCTAAATAGTTAGAAATTCAAACAATAGTAAAAATACCCACATCTCTAGTTGAAAACAAAGGGAGAGGAACCGGTGAGTTGTAATGTAGGGGTAATAACTGACTGATCGCGATCTGTGTTACATCTGATCTATTGCGATTGGCTATGGTTATTTATGATGTTTTTATTTAGGTCAAAGGTTGATTGGAAAAATATATATAGTCAAATGAATAATGTAGGAAAATTTGTTTGTTTCACCCATTCTTCTTGGTCCTTTCATGTTTTTGTTTTGTTTTTTTTTTGACTAGTTGTTATTGATAGATTTGGTGGTTACTTTTGTGGATGACATGAGTGTCAAGTGGGTGAATTCTTGATTGGGATCAGCCCTTGCTTTATCCTTAAAAAAGAAAGACATGGGAGTTAAGTGGACATTTCAATTGAAAACAAATTAGTTGTGTTGGGAGTAAGTTTGGAAGTGATATAGTAACACCAATGACCTCCCATATATGCTAAGAATAAAAAATTTACAACAAATTTAGAAACGATAGATTATGATTGAGTGTCGTCTATCTCATTTATTATTGGACAGTCATTTTGAGATTTTAACTGATAATTCGAGTTATTTCCCTTTCAAAGATAGAGCTTATCCCCAATTGCCTCACTCAACAACCTTGACAAATTAAAGAAAGAAACAATAGTCAATAATTGAGTTACAAATGATTTTTTTTTTTTTTTTCATTGCTTACCTATTTGGCTGGAGTTAGAAATTACGTGTAGCCTTGTAGGAAGCAACAATGAGTATGGGCGGCAGAATGCTTAGGAAGAAATGATAATTACATGAAACATTTACGTCTAGTTAAAGCACAGTAATTGTATAAAATTTTACCCTTAAGCAATCATAGTTGGATTTTACTTTGTCACTTTTTTTTTAACTAAACCAAATTTATCCCGGACAGAGTTTTCTTACAAACTAGGTTGAAGAAACTTCCTTATACTCAGTCTATAAAAATAACATATGATATGCACGTGAGTTTTTAATATTATTTATTCAAACTTTGTTCATACTATTAAAAAATATGTGCATCTCACATGTTATTAAAAAAATAGACACGCCACTTTTATAAATTGAGTTGAAAGAAGTTTTTTCAACCTAATTTGAAGGAAAACTTTGTCCGTTTACACCTATCTACTAAAAATAAAAAAGAAAAAAGAAAGTGGACTTTCACCATTTTTATACAACAAATGGGTATATTTGATAATAGTTTTGAAAAGTGTTTCTTAATTTTGTTTTAAAAATATATTTCAATTCGATATAAGTGAAAAAAATATATTTTGATAAAGTCCGCATTTAAAAAGTGTTTTATGTTTTGATTATCGATTTTGTAATTTAGTCAAAGGTCAAAAGAAAAACTAGAGGAAGAATATCGGTACAAATTTTTAAACATCGGTAGAATTAATAAATTAAATAACAAGTGGCCTTTTGTGTTTTCGTTTAGCTTATAAACATAAACAAGTAATTTTGTAATAATTTAATAAACACAAACAAGCTAATTGCTTCACCTAACCTCTAATTAACTCAAAGAAAATTCAACCAACTGAACCAAGCAACACTTGCATCACTTGAATGGCTAATTGGCCATAGCTAGCATTTGCACGATCATCAAGAAAGTATATGCTTTGTTTCTTATTTGAAAAAGTATTTTGATATGGCATAAATATAAAGATAATATTAATTATTTTATAAACGTTTTGTATATTTTATTATTTGGTAATATTTTTTATTTTGAAAAAAATAAAAGAGAAAGACAAATATTGTTGGGCCAGATTAAAATATCATCTCAACAGTCTTTATTTTGGCGGGAGAGACACGATCCATGTGGGGGCCACGAAAGCGGAGGAAAATCCTGAGTTTTGTTATGTGGACCATGGTGTGCTGCTCATTATGTAATAGAAAAAGCCAATTTGCTCTATCCTTGGGAAGACGGTGACCATCTCCCTCTCTCCTTCCTTCCCTCCCTTTTCTTTATTATTATTATTTTTATTTTTATTGAGGTTTAACGTTGATATTCGCTCACGTGAATGACTCTTAAAATATGTCTTGCGATCTGTAATTTGGAATGACGTAAAAGCCTTTGGCTTTACTCACTAGACACCAATCAATTTTCAGCTGTGATGATCAAATGACCAATTCAACAATTGGTATCAAAGTCACGGTCATAAATATTTGAGTTACGGGTGCCTCATATTGAGGTTCAATTTTCATTCATAATAGGCGATTTATATCTCGTGCAAAATAGACAGTTCACGTGAGAACTTGTTGGGACATAAGTTCAAACGTGTGGGATCTAAATTGACTCTCATATAAGGTTATCCTATTCCCACATGATCCCATCACAAGATTGGCTAACACTGCCTCTATAGTTCCCACTACAAACTATAGGGTTGGAGGGGATTGTAGAAGTGGGGTACGGAAGAGACAAATCATATGGGTGAGGGGGACACTCATGTTAGATGCCTCCCTAAGCAAGGAGATTGACTTCCAACGCCAAAGTTAGGCAAATAACATTGGACTCCAGATGTTTTTATTATTTTCTAGTGAGTGCTGGTAGTTGGAGATTTAATTTACCT
Organism: Carpinus fangiana; assembly: GCA_006937295.1. NCBI lineage: Eukaryota > Viridiplantae > Streptophyta > Magnoliopsida > Fagales > Betulaceae > Carpinus > Carpinus fangiana. The sequence continues at coordinate 34,713,187 of CM017327.1, read as the reverse complement.
ATCTAAGAGCGACAAATACATAATTGGTAAATAGATCCCTTTATATTTTATTATTCGAATCCAATATGCTTGTACGATGTAATTAAATATTACTCTCAGTCTCTCTCTCTGTGCCTACTATTTCAAAGGCGAATAAAGTAGGTCACAACAAATTTGGCCCAGTGGGCCTCATTTATAATCATTCTTAGCCCCCACCATTATACATTCTCTTCCAACTTAATACTTTCACGAGTGGATGTCATTGACTATCCCATTGCTACTCTTTTCCTTCTTAATGATTCTTAATATTAATTTTTTTTTTTTAAAAAAAAAACTCTTAAGATTTCAAACGTTTTATGGACAAGGGAATCTTAATCTTCAATCATCTTGATCTCATATATCCATGGGAAAATAAAATAATGTGTGTGTTGGGGAGGTTTATCAAAATACTTATCCAATGGAAAGTTATTTAGAGGTGCAACATTGACAAAAATAGCATGTTGTACAATTTGAACCTAAATCTAAATTTAGAATCTAGTAATTGTTATACAGCAGTAAAGAGGAAACAAGAAGGTGAAAAGCTAAATATGCATGTGTATGTGATAAATATAATTCCAAGTACAACAAAAGAAGAAATACAGCTATACAGGCAGCTCGACAGCCAGAAAAAAACGGCTGAAAAAACGCCAATTCTTTCCTGCCTATGATATCAGTCTCCTACATTTTGTTTTCCTTAAATTAATCTCCCTATTCTTCCTGCGTCTGATATCAAATGCCACCTTGACCTAAATGTACATCTTCCACTTACCAGCTAAACCAGAAAACAGACCAATTGATGAATTACCTATGAAATGACCTACATATCTATCCAATTGACCTACATATGCAAATTCCATACCACCTATTAAATGCAAGGAGAAACTAAAACGACATAAAGCACAGAAACTTCATCAAGTATTTCCTTCTGCCTCCAGCAGCCATGATTTTACCGGCTGGGGCTGCTGGGGTCACATTGTGATTATTTGATGATGGACCTTCATCCCTGAAGTTTGGATTCTGATTTCTGCTGGCAAGCTTTAGGGCATCATCTTTTGAGCTCATTGTTTTGGGGATTTCTTCATGTGGCAATACGTCTGTTCTATCGCTTATAGTTGCTGTAAAGCAGAAGACATCAAATAAATTGATTGATGAGTATGTGCAGCAAAAGTCAGGAGAGAAACAACAGTATGCAGCGAACAAGATCCTCTCCATTTCATGATCCATAATAGATTTAACAGATCTAATGGTGTATATATTAGCACGCCACTATATTTAAATAATGTGACACAATGTTCACTTTTAGATGCAATGTAAAATGGAGAGGGGATCCTATTCCCATCAGTTAGAGGTTAGGAGGATTTGCTGTTTATGGCAATAAAGTAAAACTTAAGCAAAGCACATATTTGAGCAAGGGTGGCTATTAGGCAAGAGTAGCATGATAATAGAACAAGAGAAATTCAGCACTTGGTAAAAGATGATTTGAACTGCGATAGACTACACACTCACTCAGCATATCTAAAAGAAAGCAACTGACGGAATTAAAATTTCAATCTCACTAAAACACATCTGGTCTTCCTTGACAGCCTGCAGGGTTCAATAAGATCAAGATGCTAATAACGTACACTTGCACTAGAATTTCCAGATATATGGAACTCTCTCTTCAAAGTAAGAGGGTATATATTTTTTTTTCTCTTCAAGATATCAATAAAACTAGAGTCTTCCATCTAGTTTGATAAGGTAATTCTTGCATCTTTGAGTTTCATTGAAATCAAGACCATAAATCTAGAAACCATGTGGCTGCTCAGCTAAAGCCAAAAATGGAATAGAAGTAACCAAGTCCTCTTTGACAAATAGTCACATACTTATCTATAAGTACCTTAAATTTCCTCGAGTTAAAAGGATATATATGTTTTCAAGAAAGATGATAGTAATAACAATAATAATTATAACAATGAAGGTGAAGCAGAGGACTACATAAAAATGTTGACAGACCTGAAGTGGCTGGAAGCACGACCACCTCGTTTGGTCTGTGAGATGCCGAGACACTGAACTTGCAACCAGCATCCTTCTGGCTATTTTCAGGCTCTAGGTCTTGCAACAAAGCCAATGAATCAAAACATTCACCTGATGATATGCTCAAGCAACTGGAATTTTCTGAACTTGAAGAAGACAATGCTGGATTATCAAGATAAGGTGATAATGGGTCATCAAGATCCAATAATTCCAAGAAATCACCTCCGGAACCTATTTCATGCAAATTTTCTAGCCAAGGATCTGGAACTATCTCTGTCATAGCCAATACACCTGTGCCATCATCCTCACTTACCTACAAAACAAAATTACACTTTTAAGATATAGAGAGAACCTCTTACCCAAACCCAACCCAACAAAGAACTAAACCAATCCCCACAGGAAATGAAGGGGTAAAATCTTCTTAGTAAGTCTTACTAACAACCAACAGATAAAAGTATCTAGACCAAGTCTCTACATGTCAAGGAATGCTTAATGTTCTCAATGTGTTATCATCCAGAATTCTCATTGTCATGAAGACCTTCTTGTAGAGAAATATCCTCATTAAGTTGATAATTAGCAATAAAGAATATTTCATATGGTAATTGTTATGGGGAGAAACACCACGTAAGTCAAACAAGAGTAAGTTGATATACATATTAAGACACCACTTTTAGCCCAAAAGCCTAAGCTTATGTACATATATTAACTACTTACTTTCTTTATACTTTACTAATATGGGACACAAACCTCATAAGTGTATTCACAACAAATCTCCCCCTCACTTGTGAGTCTCTCTCACATTGACCCAACTTCCTCTCGCGTAAGAGTCATTTACACGAGTGTCACACGTACTCCAAGAGCGGAGCTAAATTCTTTTGATGGAGTCACACCAAATGCGTCGAACCAAGACACTCGTATTAACAACGGAAGTTAATCATGGCCCTGATACCAATTGTTAAGGAAAGAAACACCATGAGAGTCAAATAAGAGTAAATTAATATACATATTAAGACATCACTTGTAGCCCAAAAGCCTAAGCCAATGGGCTTGGATTCACTTAATATACATATTAACTACTCACTTTCTTTATACTTAATAAATGCAGGACACGAAACTCACAAGTACACTCACAACAATAATAAACTTCTCCCAATTTACTAATAGAGTCATATCTTACCAATAATTTCGTTGCTGCATTGGTTAAAGGCATTTGGTGGTTCTTGTTCTGAGTAATCTCAGAAGTGAATTCATGGCCATATGAAGGCAAATAGGCAAACAGGAAAACTATTGAACCCCCTATAGAAGTCAATAACTCAGAAATTATTTGAAAAAAAATTAAATTAAATTAAATCTTGTTCAAAGCAGCTTCTCGTGAACTAGTGTCAAACGAAGACAAGAATATTGATATTTTTCTATTAGGAAATAAAGCTGCAAAATCCAACCCAAGCCACGTACGAATACCACGAAGCTGAGGCTGACAAACCTGAGGCCTGCTTGTGGAGCTTTGTCCAATGTCAGCATCTGGGACATTTAACTGACTAGGGCGAATGTTGTTTTCCCTTGCCGTGTCAGTGCTAGCCAGTTTCTGCAGCATTTCATGGGTTTTGCTTCGTTCATGGTCACGGAAGACTCTGCATAGTGAGCTTGCTTCCTGCACATCATCTGGCAGTTGAATGGAAGGATGGATGATAACAAAAAGAAAAAAAACAATAGTTCTAACAAATTCCATAGAATACCTTAGCATTGTTGCCTTCACGCGATATCCTATATTCTTGCATCACCCAATCAGTTTTACACTGATGCGGGGCTTTGCCTTCATAGAATTCAAAAGTACTTCTCCAACCAGAGATCCCAGAATGAGAGAATATTTTACAAGGCTCACCTTTGGTCTTCCAGAACCCATCTTTGTTATCCTTATTCACGTTAGAGTGAATGAGAAACCAAAAGCCACCTGCATATACCAAATTACCAACTAACTTCATAAGATTCTTTCATTATCGAGTCTAGCACCTGGCACGTTATTGTTTGTATAGAAGAGAAGATCAGCATTCCCAAAAGAAAGCCAGCAGCATGCTACATGCACTACATTGAAGAGAAGTAACTTGCTCAAACTAGATTGCAGTCTGTCACCTAAAATGTTTGCATGACATAGGGGTCATACTACATCTACATTGAAGATCATTATTGCAACGAAAAATGCTATGGGTACCAAATTTTTTATTAAAAGATGGGTACCAAAAATGATGCAGAGCTTATTCATTAGTACCCTTAACATTTCTTTTAATTAATTGTTTTCATTTTCTCCAATGAATAAGCTCCACATCATTTTGGCACCCATCTCTTGGTAAAAGATTTTGGTGCCTCTAGCATTTCTCTATTACAACCAAGCCAATGCATGATTACACTCAAATAGTTCAAAACATTAAAGAGAAGCCAGAAATATATTAATAACAGCAACTGTTACCCAAAGGTTGACACTAAATTGAGGATACGCACAAGAGAAGAAAACTAACATTTTTTCGTTTTATAAAAGTACTATTCTATTCTCTAAATATAACTGGAAATTTAATTCTACTTGTTTAATAAGACATGTTTACTAATTGGTAAAGCTCTTAACATCACACTTAGTAGCAGACTGTTGCATAAAATTAATTCAAAAAAGAAAAAGGAAAGTCATCTTATGTCTTACATCTAGCATGAATAAACAGCTCTCGTCTGTAACATTAAATTCAAAAGCCCTTTATGGTGTTTCACTTATGCACTTTAGAAATATTTTACCGATTCAAAAACACATACATGCAACACCAGCACTTATGAAGAGCTTTTCCCAACAGAATTAAGCTATAGAACCTAGGAACGTATACAAGACTATAATATTTGCAGTTAAGATAGAACTGTGGAAGTAAAGATGTAAAACGTTAATATCGAAATACATAGTATGTCTATGTATACCTCAGCCCATTAAAATTTAATTAACGATTAAAACGAGAGTTCAAATAAGTCAAACAATGGGTGAGACTTTGTGAGAGGAGAGGGGGGGTTTAAGATGCCAATAGCTTACAAATGATCATGATATGATAATCTGAAAAAACATGACACTTACCAGGTAGATTTTTTGGCATGTAAATGAAAGGATTGATATCTAACACATTGCCCGGGAGAGGGGCTCCATGGATCACCTTGTTCAGAGACGAAATGACCTCCTCATCCGTGGGATTTGGTTCAGGCGTGGAAGCTGCTGGGGGATACATGGTAAGACAATTCAAAGGAAAAACAAAATCTGTGTCCAGGTAGACTGTCAAAAAAAGGTTCGTCAAGCTGTCAAAGAGAAACAACAAATTAGATGAGATAGTCAGATACCAAGTACCAAGTTGCCAATTATAGAATCAAAAAAGAAAAAAGGACAGAATTATGTAGAACTAAGAAATGATTTGTTAGTTTCAGCATGCAAGTAAGAATCAAATTCATGAAGAAAACCATGTGGAATCCTTGAAAATCTGTTTGCCATCAATATTGAATGAAACAGGAAAAGAGTAACAAAAAACAAAAACAAAGCCTTATAAGGCATTTAGCATTTAGGCAAATTACATAGAGGTCATAAACACTTGGTCTAAAACAAAAATCAATCACTACTACGAATAGTGCATAAACCCAACATGATTTTCATTCAGATAATAATCAGTACCCGGATTACATATCCCTGCAAATCTAACATGATTGCTCAACATCGTGCTTAACCCAAAGGATTTAAGACAAAAAATTCTAAGCCACGAAAATTCCTTTCTTGAAAAAAAAAATGATAATAAAATACTACCTTGCAATGAAATAATTTATAGCAATTTCATTAAATTGAAATACTGGGTAGACGAAAATTAATTCTAAACCATAAGAACAGGGCATCATAAGAAAATTAATTTTCTACCAGACACAGACCAAAACCTCTGTCAAGCATAAAGTAGAACAAAAAACACGAGAATTTGTTTAATATGGTCTCTTTCCTTTCATGAAACATAAAGTAGAAGCCCAAAAACTAAAAGTTCCGTTGCACTTTTCTTTTATTTTTCTTCCACTTTCATTAAACAAACGGATTGCTCCGATTAAGCAAACGAACAACTAATAACGGAGTGGCGACTCTAATCAATAAAAAATAGGAGGTAATATAAGATTAGTTGTAATTAATCGAGTTTTCTTTTTCATCCACTTTCTAATCAAACTAACAGTGAAAAAATGAAAAAACGAAAGCAACGGACAACGAAGAACGAAATCGTGGTTCTCATCATAATTAAAAGTTCCGGCGCACTTTCCTTGCACTTTCTAGTTAAACAAACGGCGAAAAAGAAAAAAGGCCAAAAAAAAGAAAAAATAAACGGATAACAAAAACCGGAATCGCGTTTCTATACGGAAAATTGCGAATAAATCATAATCAAAAGTACCGTTGTTTCTTCAACTTATTATCAAACAAATGGCGTAAAAAAAAAAAAACAAAAAAAGAGCAACGGATAACGAATAACGGAATCGCATTTCTCTACGGAAAATTAGGAACGAATCATAATAAAAAATTCCACCGTTTCTTCCACTTTCTCAGCAAACAAACAGCAAAAGAAAAGAGAGAGAGAGAGAGAGAGAAAGCAAACGATAACGAAAAACGAATGGTGAATTGCGATCGTAATCAAGAAACTACGAATAATTAGAAAGTAAGATGAGATCAATCGGAATTAATGAGTGAACAGTGAATCCAAACCTGTGAGACGACGACTAGGGAACGACTTGGTTAGACTGTCACTCTGCTTTGTTCCTTCGTCGCCACTCTAAACCGAGCTGGACAGTGGGGTTATTTATAGGGGCGTCTGACTAAACCATGGTTACTTATTACCGCGCACGCAGTTTCCCAATTAGATTACGCGCGCTTTCATTCGTTGGCTGAGCGCATGCAATCGCCGGTTGGTCCAGTTCCTCTGGTGGGACTCCACAGCGGCCGCCCTTACGCGGAAGTAGGAACGAACCTTCCTTCTTGCTTCTTAGACTCGCGAGATTTTTACACGATCTCGGCTGCGGATATGTTGGGTTGTGGGTAAGTGGTAACATTTGCGTGGCATATTATACTTTAGTTCTTTGTCAATATCCTTTTATTTTCAGACATTAATTAATTCCTCTGTTTAGGGCTATATATGATAGTGTTTTGTTTGTTAGATCTTAATGAGATTGATTTTTTTAAATTATTATTTAGCATTTCTCCTTTTTTTTAATAACGATTTATGGAATAAATTCAATATAAAAAAAAAAAAAGTACTTTCTTGAAAAATAAGACAGCCTAAAACCAAAAAGTAATAAGTTTTATATAAATATACGCTTAAAACAAGGTAGAAATAAATAAATAAAACTAAAAGGATTTACATAACAAAAACCCCAAAACTCAACTAAAAAGTAATTATGGAAAGAATCATTACTAATCTTAACAAAATTAACTTTAAATTTAACCCAAAATATAATTCCATTGATATTTTGAAATTATCGAGCATGAAAGCATGATGCATGAATGGTTCAATGTTTACCCGTGGAAAATACTGTAAAATATATTGTTATTTTATAATAATTATTGATCGTTAATGTAACAGTGTCAATTAATTTTTAAATGTCTTTATTTAAAAAAAAATGGTCAAATTGGTCATATTAGTATTAAAAGATAATTATAAAATTAAAATATAATATATATCATTATTCTTTAAGAAAAAATCTATTCTTAAATGAGTAATAATAGTATAATTTTATTTCGTAATATTAATGTAATACTTTCAACTAATTTTTTTTAAAATGATTAATTAATTTAAATAGATAATCGCATCAAGTATCAACGTTATGAAAAAATTTCTCGCATTGCACAGTACTTCTCGTTCCTGTGGCCGTCGCTTGTGCAGTTGTGCGTCCAATTTTGTCCGTCACCGTCAGCAACGAACTTGGCGAGAATTTCAGTCGAAAAACCGACTTGATACCCAACACAATAGGATCCAAGTCAGCACGGTGTTCTAGAATCAAAAACATCACTCGCACCAAGCTCGTTCGCTTATTACTTGCGGTTTAAGTATTATTTAATAGTAATAATTTTAAGAATTAAATTAATTTTAAAAAAATACCGAATTTTGCCTTAAAATTACTCGATTTAGTCTTATTAAGGTAGTTGAAACACAAGGTCTCAATTGCCCCTATAATTTGGCTATGATAAGACACGGGAAAGACCTTCATGCCCCTAAACAATCTTATCATGTCCATAAGACACAAAGAGAAAATACAAAATTTTCGCCAAAATCAAACAATCATATATTTGTTTGTTTATATTTGTGTTTAATCTCCCTGCAAAGTTGTAAACAGCTATTAGCTAACAACTGTCATCCACCTGGGGATCGATATGGATCGACTTGGTAGCAAAAGTACTATTTCAACCCCAAATGTCATTTTCTTCGGGTCATTGATTTTTTTATGTAGATGCATGACAAATTGGATGGTTCATTTTATGATTCTTTTATTTTTTTTATGGGTGTGTACTTTTTATTTGGATTTTATTGTTTGGGCACCAATTCCTCTTATTTTTATGTTTTCTTATAACTCTTTTTTATTATTGAATAGAAAAAGAAACGTAAGTTTTTTTTTGGAGAGTTCACTATGCCAACGGTAAAACATAGTCTGAGAATGATAGTTCCAATGTGAAAATTATTAGGTGTAAATAATTTTTTTTAAATAAAAGTTATTATAGTCTCATTAATTGATGAAGAATTAAAAGTATAAAACTCTTACATCATTGAGTAGAAGTTCTTAGAAAATCATAATCGAAGTTATGAGATTGCAAGCCATAAATACGTACATAACAATATGACATTTAAGATTTATCTATAACATCGATCAATATCCGTTAAACTATGACTAATCTTCAGTTGTAACAACTTATATGTTTTAGACATACTCAATTCAATGTATAGGTAGCTCATATTCATCGACCTTAGAAGCAAAAAACCCAATATCGAAACTCATCTTTCTTAATCCGAAAGCTAAGAAATTGTTTATATCCACAATCTAAAGGTCTAGACAATACTTATTTAAACAAATTACAACGAAATTATAAAAAACAAATTAAAATATATAAAAATACAAAACTAATAGACAGGAGTATCAGTAGAGGCGAAACAACAACTACGTGAACAGAACACACGCAAGAGGGTAAAGCTCTCACGTCAACGCTTGTAGGCCACACACTGGCGCATGCAGCGTGGCAGTGCTGCAACAAAGAAGGCAAGTAAGTCCGGTTATCAATGGTTATTCCAGTCTCAAAAAGTAGTATTAGTAGTATGTATTTGTTTTACGTGACATTATTATTATTATTTTTGAATTAATGTAATATTATATAAAACAAAATAAAATCTTAACAGTCAAGTAACGTGTACCATTATATCCACCCATGGTTTTGACGTTGAAAGAAAAACATGACTTCATAAATGGATCGAGATAATAGAATTTTATTTCACATCCTTGTGTCCAAATTTGTTAAGTACGACAAATAAAAGGAGCCAAAGAATCTTGGCGAGAAATTCAGTCAAAATATCGACCATTTTATTTTAATTTGATATGAATTACTTGGTATTGTATTTTTTTAAAAAAATCATCGCAGGTACTGATGTGTTTTATTAATTAAAAATGCACGATTTTATCCATTTATTGTTCATCTTTGTATGAGACATTAATAAATCTATATATCGTAGTTGAGACTCCCTCCTCCTCTTCCCTTTCTTAATCTCCACATTCTATTCTATCTCTTTTTTCTTTTTCTTTCTTCTTCTTCTTCCTTTTTTTTTTTTTTTTTTGGCCATATGCAACAACTTTGGTCACTTTCATCCATCCTCCAAGATGTTGTACCCATTTCCTCCGTCTACTCCATCACGCGCCAATGCTGACCAGTATTCATTATCTTTTACACTCCGGTTGCTGCTATTTTTGATACTTGTGTTTCTTGTTTTGTTTGTTTTGAATAAAAATTTTATTCTTCTTATATCTACTCTTGTGAGCGATCTACGAAAAGAATGATATAGTTTTTCGACCATTTTGGGTCGAAGAGGAGTAGATCTAGTATTCTTATGAGCAGATCTATGTTTTTTTGGCTATTTTTCTGTAAATGTTAAGTTTTCTATGTTTTTTGTTTTCTGTAATTTTGTCTAAATAAGGATTATCAAGATCTTTTGATTGTGGATATGATCCGTTTCCTAGCTTTCGGGTTTAGGAGGATGAGTTTAAGCATAGGTTTTTTGCTCTTAGGGCTGAAAAAAATGAATTACCTATGCATTGAGTTCAATCTGTCTGAAATAGATTTGATGTTATAATTGAAAATTAGTCATGAATTAACTAATATTGTTGTCATAAATATGTTTTGAATTTTGATTTTTATGCAAGCATTTATGACTTGTAATATCGTAATTTCGACTATGATTTTTTTAGAGTTTTTTACTTTATAATGTAAAAGCGTTTATGCTCATTATCATTTTTCAATGAAACTAAAATGATTTTTCCTTTAAAAAAAAAGTGCAATTTTAAAAATTAAAACTACAATTTTAAAGGCCAAACTTCGATTCTATTAAATGCTTCAACTATAGTATTAAAATCGTTATTTTTGATCTCACAGTTTTACGTGACTATCACGGAAAATGAAGCAATTATTGAGGCACGAAGGGGAAGCACCGCTTATGAACTTTATTCCATCCACGATACGTCAAGGATTGTGGAAGAACGAACCCACCACAAACCTCTTTTACTTCCTAAATTGAATTCTTGATAATGTTCAAAGAAAATAGTTACAAGTGTCACTTTCACAGCGTTTCCAAGCATCCAACCTCTTATTCAATATTTAATTTGAAAGGATACCAAGTCTAATGTCTCATGCACTATTATTAAATCACCATATATTTTTAAAAAATTAAGATAGTAAATAGATGTAATTTAATTAATATTTTAATACTTATTTATGTTTGAATCCCAATGGATAAAATACTAAGTAGATAAAATATTTAATTTTACAAGGACCATAAAAAAATGGTCTGAATAGGCCATGCCAAATAAAGAATTAGGTGAGATTGCTCCACTCTCCCGCCACGCCACTACAACTTGGTTTTTGGTCAGAGTTATGTCGCCGCTATAAGTCTCCACGGAGACCGGCGACTCCAAGGAGCTACCGACGATGAGCGATAAGCTATCCACGTTTCTGGAATCCGGTGTCTACCGGTTCGAAAATCCGAACGCGGTTTTCATCGATCCGGTTCGCGTCCTGAACCGCTCTTACACCAGGTTTAGGGTTTCACCGTCTGCGTACTATCCTCGTTTCTTCGAATCCAAACAAGACTCTAGGGTTTCATCTTCTACTTCTAGAAAGCGAAAGCGGAAGGAGAAGAAGCCTCAGGCTCTCAACGACAGAGAAAAAGTCGCCGAACGAAGACACCAGGTAACTATCTAATGTTGTCGTTTGGTTACGGGAAAATGTGGTGGAAACCTTAATTTGTGTTACTCAGAGATGCGAGCGGTCTGCTATTTTGTGAAATACGAACAGAAACACTAGATTAAGTAGTTGATAAGTTGGAAGCGGGGTTTAGGGTTTTTAGATGGTTGTGGTGGCGATTGCGGGTTGTGAATTTGGTTGTGCGTGCGTTGCAGGAAGCGAGGCCTTTGTTGCTGAAGGCACATGAATGTTTGCTGAGAGCCACTGATCTTTTGGAGGTTATGAGCAATCTGCGGAGAGATTTTGATTCTTTGAGAGAATGCGGGGACCTGTCATTGCCGGATGTTCCACAACAATCTTTTATTGAACTGGGACGGGTCTGGCAGACCCCTCTGTATGAAATTACTCTTAATTTCCATCAACATGAGAAGCTGATTGCTGGAGGTCAGTTGGCTTATGCTTCTTTCAATTTTCTCAGAAAATATGTAGGAAAATTATGGGAGTGAAATATATTGATTTTTTTTTAAAAAAAAATTATGTATGTGAATTGACCAAAACCCAGAACAAAGTGAAATATTAGCTTGAGATATTTATTTCGTTGTGTTTGTCTTGATTTTCTCTGCAACCTAATGATAAGCTGGGATAAGTGGTTAAGATATGAATTTCTTACAATTGATTATAAAGATATCAGCAGCATTTTTGGTTATGCAACTTCCAGGTAGGTTTTAACTATTATAATTGACTCAATTGTCTTTGTTTTTCTCAGTTAGTGGCTTCTTACCAGGGTGATTTGTTGTAGAGTCAAGGCATGTACTTTTTTAATTTTTAGGAAGAATGTGAACTAGAATATTAGTGCGTAATGCTAATGTATTTATGGCACTGGCACTCTCTGGACCTTGCTTCTATTGGGTGCGGTCGTCAGATTAGGTTTTGAATTCTGTGCTCTCAGTTTCACATGTGAAATTGTTTCCCAGTTCCTGCCAACTTATGCTTTATTGTTGATTTTCAGGTTCGCTAATCATGCAAAACAGTGAAGAAAGTGTGCTCCCCGTATTTAATAACTTGGTTCTCAATGAGACCGGTAATGATGTGGAGGCTGAATTTTTGAACAGTCCATATGTAATGCCACGAGAGAGTTGCTTCTACATGGTATGTTCATGTTGGCGTATTATTCCTTTTTTTTTTTTTTTTTTGGGTCATGAAGGAAAATCCCTAAAAAACTTATGTTCGTTTGGTATTCAATGTCTAAGTCCACATTTTCTGCTTTTATTTCCTGAGAAAAGATGTACATGCATTTTATTTATTTATTTTTCTGTGTTTGGCCTTTTTTCACCTTGTTTTTGTGAAAATCGTTTTTTATTCTCAACAATTAAGATGCAAACAGTTTCTCATTTCACTTTCAATGAAAATAGCATTGTTTCAATAACCAATCATGCCCTTAGTTTCTAACTTACTATGCTTTTTTGAAGTCTTATGTGAAATATCCGATTTGTGTTATTATTCATTTCAGTGTCTTACATGTCTTTATATGTCTTGTTTTCTGTCATGTGGAAGTCTGATATCGGGCAGATTCACAACCTGATTCCTGGTAATGGTTATATAAAGAAGTTAGTTATTTTGTTTAGTCTATTTTGAATGTGCAAGCTGCTTAAATTTGCATCTAAAATTCCAAGATAATTGCTGCTGAATTGCGTCCATTTATCTTTACTTCTAATTTTATTCTTCTTTGTCCAAATTGACAAATTGCAAAAGTTTGATAGTCACTTGAATTGCAAGACATGTGATAAGGAATTATTGGCTAGTGAAAACCATTCTCAACTAATCAACTTGTTATCATGTGCCCATGTGGACCTCTTGGCTACTGCTTCCCACCCTTTTAGTTATTGGCAGCTTATCACCATACCTTGTACTCTAAGTTGGTATTTTCCTTAGATTTTATCCGTCTTTTGGTAAATAAGTCAGATTTTCATTAGATTTTATCAATCTTCTATGCAGCCGAGCCTGGTCGTGGATTCAATCTTATTGTGGTAGATCCACCATGGGAAAATGGGAGTGCCCGTCAGAAGTCAAGGTATAAGACATCCTTCAGCTGGAAACTGTGTCTAGCTTTACAAAATCTGCAAGCTTCTGAAAATTCATCTATGAATCTCCTGTAAATGCAGTCTTGTATCTGGGGCATGTATAGCATAAAAAACTGTCTGTAAATAAGGTGTTTCTCTTCATATACTATAGAGATAATTAACTTTGTCAATTGCATTACTTTGAAGGAAAATTACCTACAGAGAATGTAAGATATTAGATCAACATATCGGATGGTGAAAAACCTCTCTCATATTACTTAGATTTTTGTAGATAAATTTATGGAATAAAAAATGAAGGGGTAGATGAGTGATGGAAAATTTTTGGCTTTCTAATCTTTACATTTTGAGTCTTAGATGGCTTGTGATTTTAGTTGTAGTCATTGATGGCAGTTATAGATTTGTGTTTATACGGTTTATGAGCTGCAAAGCATGGGACTACCTATTTTCTGTGACTGTTTTCTAAGATCCGAGTTTAACAGAGTTTTGAGGAACATTCGTGATTATTATATCTGTTTTATGGTTTCATTGCCATTGTAGGTACCCAACTTTGCCCAACCGTAATTTCTTATCTCTTCCTATCAAGCAACTTACTCACACAGATGGAGCACTTGTGGCATTGTGGGTGACCAATAGGGAGAAATTGCGTGGTTTCGTTGAGAAAGAGCTGTTTCCTACATGGGGAGTCAGATATGTGGCCACTTTTTATTGGTTGAAGGTGATCTCTCGCTCTCTCTCACCCCCCTTTTTTCCCCTTGGGAGATAACTAGTGTGAATATGTGACTTATTGTGCCAAGATTATGGTTTTACTCGAGTCTTGCAGGTGAAAGCAGATGGCTCGATGATTAATGATCTAGACCTCTTTCATCATAGGCCATATGAATGCCTTATGTTGGGCTATTGTCACAGGGAGGTGAGCCTATACAGTTCAAGCAATCCCAGGTTTAATTGTTGATGCCATCTGGGTGTCAGTTGTTTATTCTTATCTATGTTTGCCACTTGCGCTGTTGGTCCTTGCAGTCTGTGGATTCTGAATGCCTGCCAAAATTCAAACCTGTACAAGATGGTCAGATCATTGTTAGCATCCCTGGAGATTACTCAAGGAAGCCCCCAGTTGGAGGTACTGTTGTCTTTACATAATAAGAAAATATATAATAGCCAAAACATATTCATTCTGAAATGTTTATTAAATCTCTAGTGAAATTGTTTTGTTCTTGTTTGATCATTATCAGTCTCTGGCTTTATCTGCGGTTATATATTTCTATCTATTATAGAAGACTGGAGCACAATGTTCTTAAATTCTGAAGTAATTTTTGCCATTTATGTACTTAGTATTAACATTATTTATGTAGTCATTGAATAACATCTACTAATCGTATTTTGTTTAGGGTTGCTTCTGGAGTATGTTCCAGGGTTCAAGCCCACTCGATGCCTAGAACTATTTGCTAGAGAAATGAATTCTGGATGGACTTCTTGGGGGAATGAACCCCTTCGCTTTCAAGAGTTGAGATATTTTATCAGGGATAGATGAATGGTAAGTCTTATTTGTGTGTGTGTGTGTGGGGGGGGGAGGGGGGCTCAAACTAGCATAGTTCCTTTAGAACGATTAACAAATTAGGAACTAGTTGATTATCTTATTTAATTTATCACTATTTGGTTAAGCATCCATCATGTCATAAGAGTGTGGATTCAGAAGCATTAAACGGATTGGTAGATATCATGTCCGCCTGGGATTCAGGACAGGAATGGGATCCTTTCCATTTCAAGGGAAATGGAGAGGAACCGGGGGTTAGTACAATACAGTATGGCAAAATGGTCATTTCAGTTTTTTTAAGACTAATTTGCCCTCTTGTTTTGTTTAACCAACCTCTCAATTTCTGAGGATTCTTTTGGTTCAGAATATTGGTAGAAAGAAAAATAATGTGCAATTGTAGCCAAGAGAATGAAACAAAAAGAAAAGCTTAAGCATGAGAATCAAGAAAGGTATATATTTGTAGATAAAAGAAGGAATTGAGGGCGTTTCTTAGGCTGTCTAAATAATATAGAAATTCGGGCAGTTCAAAGTTGCACTTGCTTGCATTTTAAGCTGTTTGGAAAGGTGGGTCTTGTAGATTTTTTTTTGTTAAGTTGTCTGGCCTAGTAACAAGGGATCTTTTCCAAAAAGAGTTTGGTGATAAGAAAACTCGAAAACATGAAAGAGCTTTCAATGAACTATACAATAAACCAACCACCCTTTTACTTGCTAAAAGTCCTTATAAAGTTTTATCCTAAAGAGATGATTCGGGAATGAGATAGTTAAGGTAATTATCATTTTCAAAGCAAAAATTGTGAAGCTCTTGTAGCAACTTTCACTTTTTAAAGTATTGGAATATTCTTCTTTGCTCATTTGCTAATTTTTTAAGGCGAATCTTTTGTTTTCAAAAAAAGAAAAATTCTTTAAATTTGGAATCAACAGAAGGTTTTAACAATATCCTTCATTGGGTTAGAAGACCAGCGCTGTTTCCAATGTTATAAGAGAAATGCTAAGCAACTCCACCTTTTAAAATTATCATTGCATCAGTATTAAATTTTGGATCCAATTATGAATTTTAGAAGTTGCATATGAAAGAGTAAAGGTGTGGAGTATTTCTCTTGTTATATTAGAAGGCAGAGACGAGCCTAAATTCTAATTTTCTTGGCGCTTGGGGGATTTGAAACTTAGCTTACTGACATGACCTTGGCAATTTCTTGAAAACAAGATTTTTAATTATGAATGTTTTAAATTTCTTGTAAGTTGATGTGACAATTTATATGATACTTATTACATCAGTCGTTAAATAATTAAATTTGATTGTAGCTAACATGAATCATGATAGTGTCATGTGACTCATGTGGACTACAACGTCCATTTGTAAGTCATGTGATATTTACTACGTTAACCATTAAATAATTAAATTTGATTGTGGTTGATGTTGTAGTATCACTTGAATTGTAACACCAATTTATAAATGCATGCGATACTTACCATATCAATTACTTTAACATTTTTTTTGTCTTTTTAAATGGTGAGGAACCCTCTCATTCCTAAGGCACCACACAGATTGGTTAAATCTGGCTTCGCCAAAAGTGTAGCCCCAAAGATGTTTTTGTACTCAATAATTATATTTGATTATGGCTTCTCAAAGCTCTCCATCCCTAGGCAAGTGAAAAAAGAAAAAAAACACATGTAGGACCGTGGAATTGGGTTGGGCCTGTTACCTTACAATGGCAAGTCCCGTGAGCCCTATTAGTAAATAAAAGTTCCTAACAAAACTTTAGGAACCTTTGGTACTTTTCAGCACAATCTTTGACCGAACAAAAAAAAAAAAAAAAAAAAAAAAAAGACAGGAAAGCAACAGCGTGGGCCCATCTTCTTCGTGAATCAGTGGTTTTATGTCTGATCCTACGTACCTGAGGCCCCTCAGATCACTGATTGATCGTCTGGAAATTGTGGGTCCTACCAAGCCATCTGGGCCCACTCGAATAATAATTAGGTCATCAGGATTCAGAAGGCAGTGACACGGACCCTCCACGCGGCTGGCAAGAACAGTAACCTGCACTCACGAATTCACGAACCTAGTCCTACACTGTATCTGACCAATTATGGTACAAGAACCTAAGAACTTAGCTGTAACCGCACGCACCATAACATTCCCAGAAATCAGCTTTATCATTCGCGCAGACACGGAGAGATTCTTCTATACGTCCAGCGTAGAAAGGCAAGCGTATTTCTCGTGAGCAACTGGGTTTAAATCTCCTGCGACGCACCACAGACACAGAGACTTAGAAAGACAGAGAGTGGTGGGGGACAGAGCCAGAGAGGTTGCCGGAGAATGACGTCAGACGGGGCGACGTCAGCGACGGTGACGAGGAGGAAGCCGTCGTGGAGGGAGAGAGAGAACAACCGGAGGCGAGAGCGGAGGAGGAGGGCCATTGCGGCGAAGATATACTCGGGGCTGAGAGCTCAGGGGAACTTCAACTTGCCCAAACACTGCGACAACAACGAGGTCTTGAAGGCTCTCTGCATCGAAGCTGGCTGGACCGTCGAAGAGGACGGCACCACCTATCGCAAGGTTTTTTTTACTTTCTCTTCTTTTCTTGTTGTTGGCCCAGAATTCCATATGTCTCGGTGTGTGTTCTTGTGGCGCATGTTCTGTTCTGTCTTAGATCTATAGGCAATGCTATGCGTTTGGTTTATGTGGGTTATGGGTAGATCATATCATGATTTGGGAAGAAATGGGTTGTTTTCGGGGACTTGGTCTGAGATTGTGATTTTTTAACAAGGGTGAATCTGCAATGTTCATTTTAGCTGTTAATTTTCAGCACTTGTCTCTGGGTAAGTCCAGTTTGTGGGGGTGGGGGGAGGTGAATTAACTGGTAGCCAGATCTCCCAGGAAGAAAAATACCAGAATCATATTAATTTTTGAACCAGATTGTGGTGCTCAATTTGTAAGCATTGCTTCAGCATTGGCTTTGTAAAGCATATATCTAACATAAGCTAGTAATGTATCAGCTTTGGTATTTGTACAGGGATGCAAGCCGCCCCCAAATGATATGGCAGGCACTTCCACCAGAATCACCCCATACTCTTCTCAGAATCCCAGTCCTCTATCTTCCTCCTTTCCAAGCCCAATTCCATCTTACCAAGCCAGTCCCTCATCCTCTTCCTTCCCCAGCCCGTCACGCAACGATGCCAACAATTCATCTTTCCTTATTCCCTTTCTCCGCAACGCCATTCCTTCGTCTCTCCCTCCTCTTCGGATCTCTAATAGCGCCCCTGTAACCCCTCCTCTATCATCACCAACTTCAAGAACTGCTAAGCCAATCCCCATTTGGGAGTCCATTGCCAAACAATCCATGGCTTCCTTTAACTACCCATTTGGTGCTATTTCCGCCCCGGCAAGCCCAACTCATCGTCAGCTTCATACTCCGGCTACCATACCCGAATGCGATGAGTCTGACTCATCCACCATTGATTCTGGCCAATGGATTAACTTCCAAGCATTTACCTTCTCTACGTCGGCGATGACGACCTCTCCGACCTTTAACCTTCCGAAACCCTTTGCTCAGCAAATTATACCCAATGTAGCTAATGAGAGGGGGAGAGGTACAGAGTTCAACTTTGGAGGCGGGCAGGTTAAGCCATGGGTTGGAGAGAGGATTCATGAGGTAGGATTGGGTGATCTGGAGCTCACACTTGGAAATGGGAAGGCTAAGATTTAGTGTACTAGTGGAATGCTTATAGACTGGTTTATGGGAAGGCAAGAAGAAAAGAGATCACTCTGCTGGTTCATGCTTCACTCAGCTTCGTATTATTCAACTCAACTGCATTTTGCAGTGGTGACTCAATTCTTTTCGCTGTGAATTTCTCCATCTTTGAACCAAACTTGTCATGAGGGATTATCATTCCAAAGTTTGTGTCATTCCTTCATATAGTGATAAGAACTTAATTGTGTTTGTTTGGGATGCTTTAACAAGTGTTACCTATAGATTTGGTGCGCTGTTTCTTGTTGGATTTACCAATCACTCACACCTCTATAGACTCCTCCTGAGATGAAACTGACAAAATTATTCCATTTATTGTATTTATTATAGATGGTTTAGTCTTTGAAGGAAAGCAAACTCTTCTTTTCCTTCATGTTCAAGTTTTAATGATTTTTTTTTTCTTAATACAGCACACACAAACAAGCAACTTCAATACTGCTCATATGTTTGCTGGAACTTCATATTTTGGATGCCTTCCAACTCGCTAATAGTAAATTGTATTTAAATATTAATGAAATAATCAAATTCTTTTTTTTTTTATTAGTTTAAAATTTTGATATAATTGATAATATACTTAACGTTTTAAAATAATTAGTCTTGAAATGGCTGGACCGACAAATCCCTGTTCATGCTAATATATGTAGTATGAGAATATTAAAATTAAAGATTAAAAAAATTGGGAGTTCCAAATTTTGAAGGGTTGTCTTGTCGCGTAGGTAGGCTATCTTTTGTTGTCTCTGACGAAGGGTCTTGTCTTGTCTGCATATCTTTACAAGAATTTTTCCAAACAGTATTCTAAGCCCAAAAAGATGAGCAAAACATGCGTGAAATTTTACATTGGAACAGCAAGAACATACTTTTAAGGTTAGGTTAAACGACACACAAGCAGATGAAGAAAGCATGCTACAAGACCATGTAGTCTACGTAGATGTGGAAAACGTAAAACAATACTTGCTACAGACCTTTGCTCTTCACCTCTCTTACAACAAATATCCTACTTACTTTGATTCGTGTGATTAGTAAGGAACAAACTATGGCTTAGGCAGACCTAAATCTCCAGTAACTAGCAAATTGCTGGAAATTTCTATGCAATTCACTCCCGAGATAAGCATGTATTCTCCATAGCTTCATTTATTTCTCTAGTCTCCTCAATCTTGGGATTCAAATCCTTCTTCATATTTGAATTGCACTCATGGTGTCTGAAGCATGTCAAGAGATGATCGTTGACGATTCCAGCGACCTGCATGAATGAATAAACAACAGTTGGCCCAACACAACGGAACCCTCTCTGCATCAAGTCCTTGCTTATGAGTTCCGCTTTAGGCGTCTTTGCCGGTACTTGTCGTGCATAACGAAATCCATTTCTTATTGGCTTGTGGTTCACAAAGCTCCAACAATAGTTACTCAGGGAACCAAACTCTTGTTGAACCTGCAAGATTAAATGTTAAATCTTGACTTTTGTTTTCATATTATAGAAAATCGTGAATTTATTTATTTAATTAATACTATAACAGTAAATCATATAGAAATGAATCATCCGGTTAGTTATTTTAGCTAAAAGAAATGGCTAGATGGTACTGTGCTCAGCAAATTATTGTTAAAATAGAGAGTAAAATGTAAGTAATTTGAAAAAGTTATCAGCAAAAATATAAAAAAGTGATTGTTTAGTTAAAATTTAGCTAAATTTGTTGAGCCAGATATGAATGCTCTACCTTGACCTAATTATTCATTACCTTAAGCACTTGTTTAGCATTCTCTACAACTGCACGGAGCTTTGGTTCAGAGAGCAACGGGATGCCATTTACTTTCAGGGACATCAACTTCTTCTCAGTAAACCGTGCAATGGATGATGGCTCAAAACTGTCAAAAAGTTTCCTGCCAAATGGATCAAAAGCAAACATCAAGTTTTATGTACATGGCCAAACTTTTCTCTGTTGAAGCTTAAGTGAGTAGAAACAGGAAACCTGAATATGTCTCTCTTGTTAAGAATTGCTGGCCAGCTTAGTTCTGCTAACGCTTGAGAAAAGACAAGCAGCTCAAACAACTTCCTATCCTCGTAAACTGGAACCCCCCATTCCTCATCATGGAAAATAGTATAACTTGGGTCTGTCACACAAAAAGAAAAAAACCCAACTAGGTAAATCACATTGAATTAGATTACAAATAAGACAAGTAGTTTTTGGAGATGACGGGCATCGACAGCAAGAGGATAGCCGACGACCAGCCTAAAGGAGTCGACCCTGTGGTGGAGCTGATCGTGGGCAGCAGAGGAGGGGCCAGCAGCTTAGGCCTACTGTTGGAGAACATGCCATGTTGGCTCCTCTTCCGCCACCCGTGATTGGCTCTACCACCCGGTCAATTCCTTCAGGCCAATCGTAGCCACACTCTTCTCACTTTTGATGCCCACTGTCAATGCCAGTTTTGTGGCTGTGAATGGCCATGATTTGCAGGTATTGCAGGAACCACACATACATGACAAACGCTTGGTGTTGCTCACTCCAACCAGCTGGATAGGCAATCAATATGCTAAGCTGCCATTCCAATCTACTACCAGTCTACGAGATAAAGAAGTGAACCCTATCACTACCCTTTTGATTAGGAAGTCTTGTTCAGGCCTAATTAGCTAAATCCTACTCAATTACCAAACCTCTCGTCCTGTAAACTCCGGATACGAGAGGCCTACTGTTAACTTGGATGTGGATTTAGTCACAAGTTACTGTTGTTAGAGATCTAACTAAGGCCTCCCAGCTTAAAGATATTACCCATGACCATTTTGGTATCCAAATTTGGCCGACTTTGTCAACTGTTCAATTTATGTCAAAAAGGATTACTATTGCTATGCTATGTGAGAGGAACAGGAACAGTGGAACACTATATCCATCTTGCTAAAAAAGGAAAGTGCAAAGAACTAGAGCATATTCGTAGCAACCGACAGAAATAAAGGCCGGTTTGAAACAGAGGGAACTCATTATTGGTGAAAAGCAACAACTTCATGGTGCCTATTAAATATCTTATCACGAAATGTGAAAAGTAAGGACTTTAAAGGGGCCTTTTTTTTTTTTGGTTTTGTTTTGTTTGTTGTTCCAATAGTAGCAACCAATCAAAACAGCAGCAAAACATGAACATCTTCGTCAATGAATTTTTCAAAACAGTTTTCTGAATTTATTTTTGTCCTCAAAAACTGATCGCTTTTAACATTATTTTCTCCACAAGGAAAATTAAAACCGCGCACATTATCATTATTAGATTCCACCACTATATATAGCCTTGGCATTTCAGACCATCCCGAAATTTTAAAAATTAAAATTTTTCTTTTAAATTTCAAGTACTTTTATAAAATTAGACCCATCAAAATTAATTTTTACCCTTTTTTTTTTTTTTTTCACCCGCTCCCCTCAAATTTTAGTTCCGCCCTTGCGGCTGACTATCTACATTATTTAATGAAAATTAGTCAGGTGCTAGTCAATTCTAACCTAACAAGTGCTATAAAGACAAAGTTACACATGAAATGTTATGTCTGAAAAGTAACACGTGACCAAACACACATGTGATAGTTCACACAGCGTCATGTGAACTATCACATGTAATGTAATGTACTAATTTGGATGGCATCCATAATGTAATGTACTGATTTTTCAAAGGAAATGAAGAAGATTCCATGATATTTGAAATAATTAATTTAGAGAGTATATCATATCCAAAAACAAATAGAACAAAAAATGTGAACCCTCCTCAACAAAACAGAAAACAGAAAACTCTTTTAACAAGCATGGCAGAACTTACTCACCAGAGTGAGCTGTTATCCAATCGCACCGTTTCGGCGGGCCCGAAATCTTCGTCGACGACAACGCCACGGCCTCCGCGCCGTCCGGGACAACCTTCGCGGGCCCAAGCCCGTTGCGCCTCACCGTCCGAGAATTCACCGTTTTCTTCGCTAAGGAACCGCTCGAAGAAGAATCCGAAGAGCACGAGCTGTCGACCGAGGTATTGTTCCGCACGGCCGGTTCTGGAATTTCGGAGGCACGATTTCGCTGCCGCTGTGGCCTTTTCGGGTTCTCGGCCTTCCGTTTCAGTTCTTCGGAAACCCTAAGTCTGTTCCCCGCCAAACCGAGAATGGCCCGGGGCTCCGAAACCGGTTTAGCGGATAATTGAAGCTTAGTGGCCACAGACATTGCAGTACAAAGTGTAACACTTGAAAAAAAGGCGCTGTTCTAGCCTTCCGTGTTTGATTGGAGCTCTAAAACGACGACGGGTTAAGCCGAAGTTCTGTTTACAATGGATTCATTACTTAATATGGGCGAAAGTTTTTTGGATTACTGTGGTGAGAGAGGAAATTAGGGGGAGAATGGAGGGTAAAATGGTAAAAAAGCTTGGTGAGAATAGGAAGGAAACTGGATTAAGAAGCAGAGCCAGAGAGGAGAAACAGAGGCGGGCGTGGAGCGGAGACAGTGCACTGAGCAGAGAAAGGACGGGTTTTTGGAGGTTTTAAAAACAGCGAGTTGAAATGGGGTAAGGTACCGGTGACAGCCGGTGACAGTGTTGGCGTGTGGGTGACCGTTTACCGCTTTGGCTTTTCAAAGAGATGGGAAATTTGCCCCTGCCTGGTGGCTGCCTCGGAATTGCAATGGTGCCATGCCATGCCATATGAACCGAATTAATGATTGAAATGATTAATTTGGATAGATCATTAAGAAATAATTGCTACTGTGTTTAGCATTGCTTTTAGTACAAATCAACCGAATTAATGATTGAAATGATTACATTTATGGGGATCACACCAATTTAATATTGTTTAAGGGTCCCTCTCTCTTTGACCCTCCTAATCTTATCTAGGAGCGTTGAGATGGTCACCATCCTCATCCAAAATAGTTAAAGTTTGGTCAAATGGGTTATTTGGTTACAAAAATAAAAATGGACGATTGACACGTTATAACAATAGCTTAATGAGAGAGTGATAAAATAAAAGTGTGATTTTTAGCACCGGTGGCGGTGGGTAATTGGGAAGAAGTTGAAAGGGTAGCAAGGGTATTTGGTTCAAAGTATACAAGCAAAGCAAGTGAACCTTAGGCTATGCGTCGCATTCGGTTGGTAATGTAAAATGGGTGCCGTGTGGTATATTGCTTGGTGG
Organism: Carpinus fangiana; assembly: GCA_006937295.1. NCBI lineage: Eukaryota > Viridiplantae > Streptophyta > Magnoliopsida > Fagales > Betulaceae > Carpinus > Carpinus fangiana. The sequence goes on along the minus strand of CM017327.1, from coordinate 34,689,198 downwards.
GGAAGTTCCTTTACCGTTAACAAAAAGGATCCAAAGTTCCTCACCAGAAAGGGGGACAAGAGTGGGTAGCCAACGGCTACATGACCTGGTCGATCTCGAAAATTCTAGAGATGGACCGGGCCATGTCCGCCCTCAGATTGATTGCGAAAGTTGGGCTTCAAAGATGGGAAGCTGCCTAAAGTCAAGGCCCATTGTGTCCATGAGATACAGGTTGGAGCAAAGCACATGGCCCAAGTTGCTTTAATATCGAGAAATATCTTAAGAATATATGTTAATTTAATAAATTAAATTAAATTAAAAAATATATATATTCCTTCAACCAAATTTATTTTTGCCTGAAAAAAGTAAAAATGCACCAACTTCGGAGTAATTCTACATGTTCCTTTTGTTTCTCTCTTGAGTTCCTTTCAGAATATGGTTAGCTTTTGGATGTTTGTCATGTGTCTGGCTCAAGTTTTCTATTAGGTGGTGCAATTATTTTTCTGATAGTAGGAATTATTCTTCATGTAATAGGCTTGTGCAGGTTTATTTCAAGTAATATAGTGTTTTTTATTTTAAGAACAAATATTAATTTAATAAACGGTAAAGTGAGAAATTTTCTACTGAGCCAAAAAAGTTTGTCGGTTACTCCCCCATGTGTGCTAATGAAATTCAAATGATGTGTTCAAGAAAGTACAGTAAATCAAACGGAAATTAGGAGGTAATTGCATCTCCAAGCCCTTGTCCAACAAACCATGTGGTGTTCTAGCCATCAAAGTGGTCCATTTCTTCCAAATGACGTTTTTGTTTCCTAACAATAGAAAGGACAGTTAATTGTACCCGATCCAAAATCGGACAAACCAAGTCATGGTCATGCCGTCAAAGTGGTCAATTTCTTCCAAAACGTTCTGAACAATAATGGGAAACAAAAAGTGCTGCTACATGCTTGAGATCAGTGGCAAAGATCTAGAGGTGCACCATGAACAAAACAACAATATATATACACACACATATATATATATATATATATATATATGGTGTGTTGGAAAAATATAAACATCAAAACTTTGGAGCTTTATATGTATTTTTTTTCTAGAACTCACAAATAAGGATCTTTAGTAGGTGTTCTATAATATATAGTGATGCCTCTCACATACTGATTTGAAATAACTCAACAATAGTGTTTTATTACAAGAAAAAAAAAAACATATGCCCACAATCTAAATGCTATTTGATGGAGAATAGAAGGGAGAATTAAAAGAGATTCAGAAATTCTAATTCTGAAATGATTGAATGAATAATCTGATATTTTAACTTTCATCACATGGGTTATTATAACCAATCAAGACACACAATTATTGACTATGAAAGTTACTAATTTCAAGAGATACAACTCTTGGTTTTATATGGACCAACTCATCTGTGTGTATGTTGAAGGTCCAATTACTAACATGGTGAAAAATAAAAGAACTCAAGGTGCAATCAAACCTTTAATAATTGAAATCATTAATTAAATGGATAAATTTTTCAGTAATTCGATCTGCTGATATATCACTTTCACGTGTGAAGATAAGCACGACTTAAGTCGCATTCACACTACAGATGAACAATTTGCAGTGCAAAATCCAATTAGAAATGTCGTACACCACACTTTTATCCTACGTACATTACTGCAAATGAATATATTATGTAGTCTATAGAAGTTTGGAGCATCGCCTTGGCCATTTGTCAGCAATGTACAATTTGACGAATTTAGCATGTGCATGTATTAAGACTAGGGGTGGACACGGGTCGGTTCAGGCGGGTTTTGGCTTTTTTGGCCACCTGACCCAAGACCAATGGGTTTGAAAAAACCCAACTTGCTACCCGAATTAAAACCACCAAATCCGTCGGGTTTCGGGTAGGGTGAGGTGGGTTGGTCAAGGGCGGATTTGTCGAGTTGGTCATGGCAGGTCAAGTTGAACACATCTTCCTCATTTCTTTGATTCTCTCCATTTCTCACGCTTCCATCTCCTTCAAAGTTTCAAACCCACAAACCCAACGTTCACGCCTCCATCTCCCTCAAACCCACAAATCACTGCCTTGGCAAAGAGACAAACCCACAAACCAAATCCACAAACTACCACGAACCCAAACCAATCGGAGTAGAAGAGAGAACGAAAGAGAGAGTGGAAGATAGAGAGCAACAGAAAGAGAGAGAGAGAGAGAGAGAGAGAGAGAAAACCATTTAGAGCGCTGGCGAGAGTGAGTTTGAGATAGGAGCGGTTGCTTTGGCTCAACTCCCTCTCGCCCAAGCAGGTGAAGAATCGGCTTGAGGGGTGTGACTTGCGAGAGTGAGACTGTGAGAGATGGAGACAGAGACAGAGTAAGGAGAGAGAGAGAGAGAGGCGACTCTTTTTTTTTTTTTCCTTTTATACTGGGGTGGGGTGGATCAGGGCAAGGCGGGTACTCGCAGGAAAAAATTATACTCGAAGTCCGACCCGACCCGCGTGGGTTAAAAGAAATCCAACCCGTATTTGCAAAAAACAAAAAAAAAAACCCTAAATCCGACGGATCGGGGCGAGGTAGGTTGGACGGGTTTTTGCCCACCCCTAATTGAGACAATAATTGCTGCCATGTACGATTTGACCTGTGGCATATTTGCTTCCATTCTTATATGCACTGCATACCATTGTTAGAGATTGTTCAAAATAACCAATGAATCCGCAATCAAATTACCATACCCTCATCCATTAGTGATCTTCCTTTTGAAAACTTGTACTACTTCCAAAGCTTCACCTTGTTGGATGATGTATATTTATTCAAGAAATTGGTAAAATGGTAGGGCATTAAGGTTACTGTTAAAGTATTTATTAAGTTGTTAAATTTATTTCTAACTATTAGGTTAAGCTTTTGGAATAAGTGATAATTTAACATAGTATCAAAATCAAAGGTTTGGGAGTTTAAGCCTACAGGTAAGGGAAAGTATTAAAGTATTAATTAAATTATTAAATTTACCTATTCCTATGCACTTAAATTTTTAGAACAAGTCATAATTTAGCAGTTAACGGCTGTTAACTTTTAAAGGTGACTTGGATGAACTTTTGGATTCCCATGGCAGCAATTATTGTCTCAATATATATGCACATGCTCAATTCGTCAAATCTTTGATAGGAATAAGGTTATGATTACATAGGATAATAATTGAATTAGAATGCAATACCAATTCATTATGATTAGATTATTTAAATCAGTATTAGCTTATTTGATATTAAGATTATAATATTAGAATTAGAGTTTATTTGAATTTGAATATTATAACTTTAGGTGTTATCTTCTTTAACTACTTGTATTTCTATTTAAAGATCGTTTGATTATTAATAAGAATGAGAGAATGATTTAGTCAAATTGTGATTTTCTCCTACACTGAGTAGAGTATCACTGAGTAGAGTATTGTGGTGTTCTTCTACCCTAAGTAAAGAATTGTGATTTCTCCTACCCAAATGAAACTCTCAAATCCCATGTCACATCACTATCCAACCTCAGTTATCTATCAATCTTTCTCCTTTTTTTATTTCATTTCGTGGAATCATTTTGTCTCATTTATATATGATTAGACCCTGACCATAAAACTCGTTTAAGTTTGACGTAGGCCCTTGACGTCTTGTGGACCTTATCAAAAGTTCTTTTTAATTTTTTCAAATTAAGTGAGGTTTTGATGTAAATAGTAACTTATACAGTAATTAGTATTAAATAGTATTGTACTATTGCTATATATTAATATAATTATTTAATTAAAACTTGATGAGTGATGATAATCATCAGATTAGCGTACTTGACTAAAAATATTATTTTTATTTTTATTCTTTTTACTGTTGAAATATTTTTTTAATAATAAAAACTAATATTTTATACTGGCCAGTATGATGATTATCATCACTCAAAATTAATATGTTAGATTGTTGGTGTATATTAAAGTTTATCTTCAATCTTGATCTGTGTTTATGAAATGACTTTTTTCTATCATGATTCTGTTCTGCAAAGGTCAAAAATTGGTCCCATATTAATTTTTTTAAAAAATTAACTTTTAACATTCTTACTTATTATATTACATTAATTATTTTTTACTACTATTCAATTAAAAAAATCAATTCAAAACAAAATAATTTCACTTTTTCACACTAAACATTTTTTTTTTTTTTACGTCAATCAATTTTACTAAAAGAAAGCCCCAAGTTCATTACCAAACAAAGCCTATAAGACAACATCAATTATATGATTGTGTTGACGAGGGACGGGCTATCTGCCCGGTGTTAGTACCATGTGGGTCACATAGCTTTGTCTGGTAATGGACATTGAAGGTGATTTTTGGTTTGAAAATAATTGAATTGATATAAAGTAGATAGAAGTTTTGAGTTTTTTATATAAAAAAATTCATTTTGTAAAGTGGTTTTTTCGATATAAAAATTGGGAATATTAAAGAGTTAGAAAAAATTAAGAGTTTTGCATGCCCATTGCCGGTCAATAATTGATCGAACCACATCGAAATCGAAGCGGTGAGATTCATGTCGTATGACGGCCACTTGGCTCGTCAGCAATGTCGTCTTCATCTATAATTTCTCTGTTCTATCTGTCGGCTATAATTGAGAAGTGAGAGGCATTGTCGTTGTATCACGTTTACGAGACATCGACGACAGGTGATAACACTAATAATATGGATTCGAATCAATTCGATAGCGCTTAGAAAAAAAAAGAAAAAGAATCAATTCGATAGCTGTTGAGAAATGATTATTTTAACCATTAAATGATAGTGACGTGATAGCCTCAGATCATTAATTTGTCCTCGATCGATTAAGATTATAATTTCTAAGCATTATTCGACAGAAGAAGAATATGAGAATCTTTCATAAGAAGAGCAAAAGAGAAGACGAATGGGGTGCTTATTCTTCATGCACAAGCTAGCAATCATAGGCACCGCTTGCCAATTACTATTTTTTTTTTTTTTTAAAAAAAAAAAACTACATTTTGCCCATATCAACTACAACGTATTGACACTTTTCCATATGAACTGTTAACTGTGTTATTTTGCCCCCATAAATTACTATTTTGTGCCCAAAAACTCATTCCGTCAGTCAAAGCCATTAACTCAAACAATTAAAACGACAATGCATTGTAGTTTATGGAGACAAAATGATAATGCGTTGTAATTCATAAGGACAAAGTAATGGAAAGTGACGGATTGACGGTTTGAGTTAACGGTTTTGAATGACGAAATGGGTTTTTGAGTATAAAATGGTAGTTCATGGAGACAAAGTAGAACAGTTGACAGTTTATAGAAAAAAAAAAAAATGCCAAGGCGTTGTAGTTCATGGAGGCAAAAGGTAGTTTCTCTTAAAAAAAATAAATTAAACTCTTAACTTTCTTATTTTTTACATTACATCAATCACTTTTTATTATTATTCAAATAAAAAAATAATTATAAAACAATTTTTTTTTATTTTTTAAGGAACATTCTTATTTTTTTCTCATGTCAATCAATTTTTACTACAATAATAGGCTATTGCCAATGCTCCCTCTAAAACAACCACTTAACGGTGATAGTTCCTTTTACCGCATGAGGTACCCTTTTGCCTTTGTATACTGCTTGGTGCAGTCCTAAGAGAGACATGGATATTTTTTGTTCCATTACCTATAATTTGTTTTCATTACCATTTTTGTATTGCCTTTTTCGTTAAATTTTGTTGTTGGAGAGACAACTACATTTCATTTAATTTGTGTTTTTTTTTCCGTAACCATTATCTCATTAATGGATAATAATAATAATAATATATATATATAAAAAAAAAAAGCAAGATCGTACCATTATCTTTTAGATGTGACAGTAGACCACTAGTGGAATAGAAAATGAATATAAAGCATTGTATATATATATCAATTAAGATTATAAGCGGGTGAAAAAAAAATAGAAAGAAAGAAAAGAACAACAGATTGTTGTGTGGTGAGAGGTGAGACCACTTGCGGAATTCTTATATTCTTAGAAAGGTTATCAATCGACGAAAGGATACAGAATTACGGATAGGGGAGGTGGTTCAAAGCTGTCAGGATTTTTAATTATTGGGAAACTTAAGTTTGTCCTCCAACTTCTAACAAATTGTATAAACTCCTCTAAACTTTCAACACTTTTATTTTAGTTCATTGAACTTTAATTTGCTCTTACTCTAGACCTTTCGGTTAGTTTTAATACTTAAAATTGTGTTGTTTTGAATTGGATGAGTACTAAAGTTTAGGGCTTAAAACAGTGTAGTTTTAACATGAGGAATTTTAAGTAAGAACAAATCAAAGTTCAGGAGGAATTTGTACAATCAACTTAAAGTTTGAAGGCCAAATTGAAGTTTCCCCTTAATTATTTATTATGAATAAAGTTTTCCTCCAATTTTTTTTTTTTTAAAAGAATCCTTCTGCAGAAGAGATCCCTGTGTATTTTGTTCTATAAATAGGTAGTTTGTTTACTTAGAAGCCCATGTTCTTCATAGCGCTACCAAATTGTCACTAGAACTCTCCGACCACATTTCATAAACTAACAACAATGGTGGACGGTGGTATAGCAGAGTCTGAAATCATGAAACCCCACGTTGCTGTCCTCCCAAGCCCCGGCTTGGGCCACGTCATCCCCCTCCTGGAGCTGGCCAAGGTCCTGGTCGTCCACCATGGAGTCCAAGTCAGCTTTCTCAACATCACCACCGAAGCCTCCGTAGCCCAAAACCAGCTCCTCCATCCACACACACTGCCTCCAGGCCTCCGCGTGATCGACCTTCCACCTGCTGACATTTCCACCCTCGTCAGCGAAGAAACTCTCGTCCTCACCCGGCTATGCATCAACGTAGAGGAGAGCCTCAAGCCGTTAAAGTCGGTTCTCATGGAGCTGGGGAAGCTTCAAGCTCTCGTCATTGATTTGTTCTGTACCCAAGCTTTCGAAATCTGCAATGAGCTTTCCATTCCTACCTACACCTTCTTCACTCCCTCAACTTCTTTCCTTGCTTTCTCCTTGTATCTTCCTACACTGGACCGTGACGTGGACTGCGAGTTCATTGACCTTCCCGCACCGGTTCAGGTCCCAGGTTGCACCCCGGTGCGAATCGACGACTTGCTTGACCAGGTTCGGAACCGAAAGATCGACGAGTACAGGTGGTTCTTGCTCCACGTCAACCGGCTGCCCATGGCGGCAGGGATTTTCCTGAACTCGTGGGAGGATCTTGAACCGGTCTCGTTTAAGGCAATAAGAGAACACCCCTTCTACCAGAAAACACCCACACCACCGGTTCACCCAATTGGGCCGCTTCTCAAACGGGACGCAGCCACAACTGAATCGGACGCCGAGTGTCTAGCGTGGCTAGACGAACAACCTTCGAATTCAGTTCTTTTCGTGGCGCTGGGTAGCGGAGGGACTCTGACAGCTGCACAGCTCACCGAGTTGGCTTGGGGGCTAGAAATGAGTCGACAAAGGTTCATAGTGGTGGCGCGTAAGCCAAGCGATGCTAGCGCATCGGCGACGTTCTTCAATGTGGGTGGAGATATTAACGATCCCAAGGCATATTTGCCTGAGGGTTTCTTGGAGAGGACAAAAGGGGTGGGGATGGCGGTGCCGTCTTGGGGTCCGCAGGAACTGGTGCTTGGCCACCCATCAACCGGTGCGTTTTTATCTCACTGCGGGTGGAACTCCACACTGGAGAGCATCACTCACGGCATACCGATGGTCGCGTGGCCGCTTTACGCTGAGCAAAGAATGAACGCGACGATGCTGGTCGAGGAGGTTGGAGTGGCGGTTAAGCCGGTGGTGGAACCAGGAAAAGGAGTCGTCGAAAGGGAGGAGATAGAGAGGGTGGTGAGGATGGTGTTGGAGGGTGAAGAAGGAAAAGTGATGAGGCGTAGGGCCAGAGAGCTAAAAGTCAAAGCAGAGAAAACGTTGAACTTTGGTGGGTCGTCTTATGAGTCGCTTTCTCGTGTGACCAAAGAATGGAAGGCTCAGCATCTATAAAATCCGGATCGAACCAAATCGGTCAGCCGAACTACGTACCCCTTGCAGCCGTACCGTCTATTTGGGGTGGTTCCTGGCCATAAGTAGCCGAAGCACCAAAAAAAAGTCTTTTTCTTTTTTAAAATAAAATGTAAAAATTTTGGCCTAATTGCACCGAATCTCAATAAGTGATTCTAATTATAGGTTGGTAGCAAAAATGGCTTCGTTAGATAGAGAGTATTGTCTCTGTAGACTCTGTTCTTGTTGGGTGGAGTACTCTCTCTCCTACTATGTGGTCTGGCTGATAATTAGGACCAGTAATTGGCATGTTGGTTTCTGCATGCATGTTCTACTGTTGTGTGAAGTGAGACTAGTTGGGTCTATATATATCAATTGAGTGACGTCAATGGAGAATGATCTACTTCTGCTTCAAAATTCATATAAGAACTAGAATAATGATATATACTATGTCACTATCTCTCCAATGTGGCATTATTAATTCATCAATTGTTTTTTCCTTTTAATAAGAGCCAATATAAGGGTAAATTGATAGAGTTATGTGTAAAATAATGGTGTATTATTATATAGCATTACTCACAATGAATGTGCAAATAATTTTGTTGTGTATTATTGTGAATGTTAAAGGATATAAAACGCCTTAGGACGTTAGGAGAGGTGCAGAGCATTATAAGGTTATAAGCAAAGCAAATACTATAATGTTGAATTAAATGCATGTTAACAAGCTTATAGTATTTTCTTTTTGTTTGGTTGGTTTCTTTATGTATTTGATGTGTTAAAACCAATTTTGTGCTTGTACAACAGAAGTTGGGTTGGGCGGGTTATATCTCTGATCGCCTGTCACGGATCTTGTGGCACACATAACAATAACATACTAAGCAAAGAAAGAAGGAAAAGTCGCTGTAGGCGTGTGTCAAACGATGTCATAATAGGGGTTGCATATTACATATCCTAAGGAAATTTTGTTGGTCTAGCTCTCGGGCTTTGTGCGACGATCATGGATTCCAAAGCTTCAACAGTTGATGAGACGACTCCTCCAAACCCCAATTGGGTCACCACCCCAAAGGCAGAGACCTCTTGGACCACCTCGAAGCCTACCTCGCAAAGCGAGATGGTGTTGACAAGTTCCTCAAGATTTCCAGGTACGCCACCAAGTACGCACGTTTAATTTTTAAATATGCATGAATCATGATGATGGTAAATTGCATAAATTTTTGACGTGTCGATTGTCATCTTATAAGAACATTTACAGTAGGCTCAACAATTGAGTCTTTTGGCTTAATTGTTGAGCCAAATCACTAAAAACGTTCTGCAGCAGTCTCAACAAGCAACTAAGCAAAATGGTGAGGAGCTACAGTGCTCAACAAGTTTGCTGAGCACTGTAGCTCCTCAGCAAACTCAAATATTACTAAAAAAAAATTCATCATTTCTCTCTCTGCCCACCTCTTTCTTCTTCCTCTCTCTTCTACCTCCTTCTGATTGTCATGCCCCCCGCCACCGACAACCCCACATGCGAAGAAAGAGCGCGCCACTGACATGGGCGCCGCACTTCTCCACCGCGCACAGCCGGCGCCGATCAAATCAAGGACATACACATCCGGCGCCGATTGATTGTATGATGTGTCGATTTGTGAGGAGGAAAAAGATGGCAGGCTGAAGAAAATTGACGGTGGTGGACTCGTAACGACCTGTAGCATCGAGATTCAGTTGTGGAGGCCGATCGCATCCAGCGAGTCGATTATCGCCGCTTCCACTCCTCGCCGTACAGTCGCCGTCGCCCATCCCGTCGTCGTTTTCCCGCTTTCACCTTCGATTGCGAACGGATTTGAGGCCGGTTTTCAATTTGTTGATCTCTCTCCGGCGAGGTTTGGGACTTCTCGTGGTGGGAAGGCCTTCACGATTCGCATCTTCCCGTCCAGCAATGAAAGTGAAGGGGAGCGGACAGCAAGTTGGGTGTAAAGAAAGAATAAAAAAAATATAAAGAAAGAATAGGAAAATAATATTTAAATGGGTGTAAAGTTAAAATGTTGAGCCTGATGTGGGTGCTTTAAAAAGACAAGTAGCTAGAATAGATAAAGGTGATTTTTTTTGTTAAAATGGCTAAATATTAGTTGAGCTTACTGTGAATGCTCTAAGGGGACTATATTAAGGATTGGGGAGAGCTTTTCATACAAAACCCCTTAATGAGAGCTTTAAAAGAGTTTTCCGGGGGGTGACGCCCCCATCCGTCCTGCACTTTTCGGCAAATTTAATAAGTTCACTTTTAATTTTTCGGTATTGTAAGCAAGTACACTATGATTTCAGCTCATGGTCAAAACACAACACCAATCAAGGGATCCCACGACAACTGTATAATCCCAAAATATTCACTTAACTATGACTGTTAAATTATCAATTAAAATTTAATTAATATTTTAACATTTTCATTTACGTATGGGCTCAAATTTCTTTTTAATAGGTAATACTTAACATGAAAAATATTTAATTAAAATTGTAGTAAATGATAGAGTTAAGATTCGAAGTCAGGATCTTTGACTAGTTAAAATACTATGTTAACTCACCACTTGTCCAAAAAACTTAAACTCATTTAATCAACGCTTTACCAATGATTATGTCTATTCGCCTGTCTAAGACTCTTATGTAGTAAATACTCCACCTCTCCATCGCTCTTCAAACAGGTTCAAAATGATCCCTTTTCAGTGGTCCTGATGCATTTGAACCTTGATATATATGCTACTAAAAGTTTCTCAAAATCACCTCCGTACGTGTTAACATCTAAAGCAATGGTGTGTTTGGGATGATTTCCTCCACCAATGGTCGTCTGCTGATGTTATTGTTTGGCATAGAATTTTCATTTTCTGGGCTTGGGTTCGTCTCTCAGTAAAGCCATCCACGAGTTCATTATCTAGGGAGAAAAACTAGAAGCTAGCAGTTGTTCTTTGTGGAATTTGACTGCAGATTTGGTGATGTAGTTGTTTCTTCTCTTTCTGTGTAAGAACGTGGAGAATTTACCTACATTGAAAAAAGTTATTTTGACCATCTAGAAGAGACCTTAATTTTCAACAGATGGTGGCGCGCGGAGGGAGTGTTTGGGATGATTTCCTCTACCAATGGTCGTCTGCTGATGTTATTGTTTGACATAGAATTTCCATTTTCTCTCACCATTCAATTTAGAATATCATGTATGCTAAAATTACAGCATACAAGTCAGATCCTTAATGACGTAGTTGTTTTGTTCTCTTCTGCAGGTTTTGTTTTCTGTCTTATTGGTTTCTGTACCCTTCTGTAAGGCCTTGCAATTTGATTTTCCAAAGTAGGTAAGGTGTAAGCACGTGGAGTATCTTGGGAGAAAAATAAATACTCTACGTGCTTAATTACACCTTACCTACGTTGAAAAAAAGTTTTTTGGACTATTTAGATTCCAGAGGAGAGACCTTTTTAACATAAATATAATAAATTCACAATATAGATTTAATAAAGATTTAATTTTTTTTTTATTTTAGATTTAATTTTTAGTTTAAAGTTCTTTCTTCTATTGACATTTTTTTTTAAAAAAAAAGTTGACACTTAAAGAAAAAAAATTGGGTCTTAATTAATTTTAAATTGTGACTTTATCATTTTCCTTCAACATATCTTGAAGGAGGGAAGATAAAGATCAAACTTTTTAGTCCAATTTTAGTCTTTTTTTTTTTTAAAAAAAAAAAAGTAAAAAAAAATAAATAAAATATAAATAAAAAATGTCTAAAGCAATAATATTTTTTTTGTCTTTCTCTTAGTTGGTATTTTTTTTCCAAAAAAAAAAAATTACATTTTTCTTCATAAAAATGATCATTTTTTATAAAAAGAATAAAAAGGGACAAAAATTAGGTAAAAATTGAGAAAAAAATTGGGTTTTTAGCATTTTTCATTTAGAAGAGAGACCTTTTCATTATTGTGCGTAGGTACAGAAACTTTCTATTAAAAAAAACAAAAATCTACTTTGCAACTTTTCGGCCTTCCTCAAATTATAAATCATCATTTTCCAATGTTTCTTAATATTTCAATTTGTGCAATAACTCTCAATTGGAAAATGCTAGGGGTTCTCCCCGTAGGTTCTCCTGGTGTTCTCCCAGCCACACGTAAAACATGATTTAAGAAAAAATAAAATTGTAGTGGCCTCTACCACCGTTTTTTTAGGCATTAGCATCAAATTTGAGGCATTAGCACCAAATTTGTGAGGCATTAGCACCAAAATTGAGGCATTAGCATCAAATTTAGGATGATCAAATTCATTTTGGGTGATACCATCCCTAAAGGGTTAACCTTTCACCTTTAGGTTTTAGTTTTGAATCCAAAAACAAGTTTTAAAGCATTAGAACTTAAATATTAACTAATAAAAATTAATCTATTAGCAAAAAAACGGTATTACAATTTTATTTTTTCTTAAATCATGTTCTACGTAAGACTGGGAGAACGCCAGGAGAACACTATGGGGAGAACCCCTAGCAAACCTCCTCTCAATTTATCAATTCATTGGGGTTGAAATATTTTCAGATTCAAAATGAACAAAAAAAAAAAAAAAAAAACTTCTACAAAATAATAAATGATTCATTTTTTTTTTTCTAAACTTTTTATTGTACTGAAATTTTATTTTTCATTATATATCGTAGTTAGAGACACTGCAGTCCAAAAAGTAAATTAGGAAACTACTCTCATAGTAAATTGGAAGCTCGGGTGTCCACGTACAATTTTAAAGAATGGTTGCTGCATTTGGTATCCTCTAGCCATTTATAAATATGCGTATATAGCTTGGCTTGCTATGAAAAATGATCTCACTACTGGGTATATACAAGCTGTTTGCAATACAAAATTAAAAAATTATGATTAGTTTATTATTGGAGAGCTCGTTTCGTCTGTGTTTATCTCTCTATTACCATTATCTCATTAATATATAATAATAAATTAAAAAAAAAAAAGAAGGTAATCGACAAACGGACCCATAATTCCGCGCTCCACCAAAAAGATCGTACCATAATCTTTTAGATGTGACAGTCTTAATTAAAAGACCAATAGTGGAATAGAAAATGAATATAGAGCATTAAATTAAGATTATAAGCGGGTGATAAAAAAATAAAAAGAAAGAAAAGAACAACAGATTGTAGCGTGGTGAGCGGTAAGACCGAGTAGTCTGCCATTTTTTACTTTTTATTTTTAATCGAAGAAGAATGAGGTTAATGGGAAGAGAATTGTCAAATTTAAAATTAATAATAATTTAGGATGATTGAATTTATTTAGGGTGATGTTATTTTTAAAAGGGTTAATTTTTTATTCTTAAGTTTTAGTTTTGAATTCATAAACAAGTTTTGAAGTATTAGAATCCAATATTAGCACATAAAAATTTAGCTAATACGTTTTTTTTTTTTTTTTTTTTTTTTTTTATATTAAAAATAATAATAATTTTTTTAAAAAAAGAGAATTGTAACATCCTACTTTTAATCTTGTAAATAAATTTGAGTGTTACGCTAAAATAATCTCACACAGCGAAAAAATGCAATTATCAATACAAAATAATACCGTTAAAAATAATTTTTTTTATACCAAACACCTAGGGGTGTAAACGAGCCGAGCTTGAGCGAGCTTCCCTTGTTTGGGCTCGGCTTGTTTAAATTTTATTCGAACTCGAGCTCGAGCTCGAGCCGAGCTTAAGGACGAGCCAAAAAATCGAGCTCGAGCTCGAGCTCATAATAAGTCGAGCCAAGCCGAGCCAGTTCGCGAGTTAGCTCTTATATTTAATTTAATTTATTTTTTATTAATTTAATTTTTTATTATAAATTTAAACTTTAAGTACTCTTAAACGGCTCAAGAAGGTAGTTTGCATATGAGCATTTGCTTAGTCTGGCTAGCCGAGTATGGAGTTTTTGTCAATACAACAAGACATTTGGTTTCAAAGAGAGATAATATGCATCATTTTATAAAAGGATGCATATTAGGAGAAAAAAAATCATCAATTTTTAATATTAATATGAGCAATTATGTGAACAACTACCAATTCGAGCCTTATACGAGCTACTCACGAGCTTAGTCGAGTCGAGCCGAGCTTGCTTCGTTTAATATTCGAGCCAAGATTCGTGTTCGCGAAACGCTTCATTTAATATTCGAGTCGAGCTCGAGCCGAGCCCGAGCTTGCTCGCGAAACACTTCGCTCACTTAACACCCCTACAAACACCCAAAGCTATGTCGTACAAGAAATTTATACAAATCTAACTGACTGTCTAAACTTTAGATAAACTTTACCAACTTGGAATCTCTGTACATCTCAATATGAATTACCTTAACTTTCCATTCCTGCAAGCACAACAAAAACTATGAAGTAGTGAGTCAATTAATTCTCGATAATATAAATTATTGTTGAATCATATATATATCAAATGTCATACAAGTTATAAAACCACACAAGTATCCGTATTATTGGATATCAATATCATACTCAGTAAGTAAGAATACTTACAGTGGATTACAGGAATGAATGTTGATCCATACCCATAAATTTTCTAATTACTGACTCTCTCTCTCCCAAACTCTAGTACGTGAGAGAGATGAATTTTTGAATGAAAAATATTTATGAGCTTCGGCCTATTTATATGCGATATTTGAGGATGCATTCGAAATTTTCTATAAAGCTTAAATAGTAAAATAGTATAAAATATCTATAAAATATATTTAATATAAAATATTCTCCAAAATATCATTTTTATCCATAATATTTCCAAAATATCATAATAATCTATAATATCTCTAAATATCATTTCACCTCTTAACTTTCACTTAATAATCTGAATCTATCATAAATTATTAATAAAATCTATCATAAATTGTTAATTGCCATTCATCGAAACAAATTGTTCATGCCGTTGGTGTGTTAAATTTTGGAAGAATGGTTATATTCATCAATATTGATAAGAGTATTTTTCATTTCTTCAAGCATTAGCCGAAGTTGTTATTGATCCAAATTGAATGTATAAAATTTTCAAATAACAAAATTTAAAAAAAATATATTTTTTATGTTTTGCAGAAATGAGCAGAGTCAAATAATCAAAATGGCTCTAGGAAATGAAGAGGAATAGAATGAGAAAGAGGGTGGAAATGCATAAGAAAATGATGTAAAGTGGGATGAGTAAATTAAAGGTAGCTATATATGATGTCAGCAATGTTTTCAATGGAGACAATGCTAGGCTGCCTCAATTTGGCAGCCGGATAGTACTGCCCTGGTAAGACCACTTCGCGGAATTCTTATAATATTCTTTTTTCTTTTTCTTTTTTTCAAACTTTGACCAACGGCAATTGGTCCATACGAATTAATTACCATTTTATTCCTCGACCCACCGTTTTATACTGACTGAAAACAAAACAAAAACAAATTAGAAGGGGCGATCGAAGCTCCATATCCAGTGAAACCCAAGTTTTCAACTCAACAAGTTCAGACTCTACCCCACTTGCGGAATTCTTATAATATTCTTAAAGAAAGGTTATCAATCAACGGAAGGATACAGATAGAGATAATGGAGTAGGTGGTTCGACAACTGTCAGGATTTTTAATTATTTTATTAGGAATAGAGTTTTCCTCAACCAAAAAAAAAATGAAATTCCTTTAGCCTGTCCCTGTGTATTTTGTTCTATAAATATGTAGTTTGTTTTAGAAGCCCATGTTCTACGTAGCGCTACCCAATTCTCACTATAACTCGCTGACCACATTTCATAAACTAACAACAGTGGTGGTATATATTAATATATAGCAGAGTCTGAAACCATGAAACCCCACGTTGCTGTCCTCCCAAGCCCCGGCTTGGGCCACGTCATCCCCCTCCTGGAGCTGGCCAAGGTCCTGGTCGTCCACCACGGCGTCCAAGTCAGCTTTCTCAACATCACCACCGAAGCCTCCGTAGCCCAAAACCAGCTCCTCCACCCACACACACTGCCTCCAGGCCTCCGCGTGATCGACCTTCCACCTGCTGACATTTCCACTCTCGTCAGCGAAGAAACTCTCGTCCTCACCCGGCTATGCATCAACGCAGAGGAGAGCCTCAAGCCGTTAAAGTCGGTTCTCATGGAGCTGGGGAAGCTTCAAGCTCTCGTCATTGATTTGTTCTGTACCCAAGCTTTCGAAATCTGCAATGAGCTTTCCATTCCTACCTACACCTTCTTCACTCCCTCAATTTCTTTCCTTGCTTTCTCCTTGTATCTTCCTACACTGGACCGTGACGTGGACTGCGAGTTCATTGACCTTCCCGCACCGGTTCAGGTCCCGGGTTGCACCCCGGTGCGAACCGACGACTTGCTTGACCAGGTTCGGAACCGAAAGATTGACGAGTACAGGTGGTACTTGCTCCACGTCAACCGGCTGCCCATGGCGGCAGGGATTTTCCTGAACTCGTGGGAGGATCTTGAACCGGTCTCGTTTAAGGCAATAAGAGAACACCCCTTCTACCAGAAAATACCCAGACCACCTGTTCACCCAATTGGGCCGCTTATCAAACGGGACGCAGCCACGACTGAATCGGACGTCGAGTGTCTAGCGTGGCTGGACGAACAACCTTCGAATTCAGTTCTTTTCGTGGGGTTGGGTAGCGGAGGGACTCTGACAGCTGCACAGCTCACCGAGTTGGCTTGGGGGCTAGAAATGAGTCGACAAAAGTTCATAGTGGTGGCGCGTAAGCCAAGCGATGCTAGCGCGTCGGCGACGTTCTTCAATGTAGGTGGAGATGTTAACGATCCCAAGTCATATTTGCCGGAGGGTTTCTTGGAGAGGACGAAAGGGGTGGGGCTGGTGGTGCCGTCTTGGGGTCCGCAGGAACTGGTGCTTCGCCACCCATCAACCGGTGCGTTTTTATCTCACTGCGGGTGGAACTCCACACTGGAGAGCATCACTCACGGCATACCGATGGTCGCGTGGCCGCTTTACGCTGAGCAAAGAATGAACGCGACGATGCTGGTCGAGGAGGTTGGAGTGGCGGTTAAGCCGGTGGTGGAACCAGGAAAAGGAGTCGTCGCAAGGGAGGAGATAGAGAGGGTGGTGAGGATGGTGTTGGAGGGTGAAGAAGGAAAGGTGATGAGGCGTAGGGCCAGAGAGCTAAAAGTCAAAGCAGAGAAAACGTTGAACTTTGGTGGGTCGTCTTATGAGTCGCTTTCTCGTGTGACCAAAGAATGGAAGGCTCAGCATCTATAAAATCCGGATCGAACCAAATCGGTCAGCCGAACTACCCCTTGCAGCCGTACGGTCTATTTGGGGTGGGGGTGGTTCCTGGCCATGAGTAGCCGAAGCACCAAAAAAAAAAAAAGTCTTTTCTTTTTCCTTTTTTTTTTTTTATTTTAAAAAAAATAAAATGTAAAAAATTTGGTTTATTGGACCGAATCTCAATATGTGATTCTAATTATAGGTTGGCAGCAAAAACGGCTTCGTTACTTATAATGATATATTATCGTTGTTCTTGTTGGGTGGAGTCTCTTTCCTAGTATGTAGTCTGGCTGATAATTAGGACCATTTGGCGTGTTGGTTTCTGCATGCATGTTCTAGTGTGACTAGTTGGGTCTAGCTTGATCAATTAATCGAGTGACATCAATGGAGAACAATCTACTTCTGCTTCAAAATTCATATAAGATTTGAACTAGTAGAATAATGATATATATATCACGTTACTATCTCGCTAAAGTGGCATTGTTATTTGTTAATTCATCATTTTTTTCCCCTTCTAATAAGAGCCAATCTAAGGGTAACTTGATAGTGTTATGTGTGAAATAATGGTGTATTATATAGCCTTACTCAAAGTATTATGAATGATCAGTTAAAAATGGAAAAGATTTCAGTGTTCATCATCCTTAGGAGAGACTCACAATAAATTTAATATTCTTTGAAATTAAATAATTTTGTTGTGTATTATTGTGAATGTTGAAGGATATAGAAAAGAGAATTGAATGTGTAACGCCCCAGCTCGTTAGGGTTAGGCATGTCAACAAATATTGTATGAGGCGCAAAGCATTATAAATTTATAAGGTTAGCAAATCAATTAAGCACTATAATGTTGAATTAAATGCATGTTAATAAGCTTATAGCATTTTCTTTTTGTTAATTTGGTCTACGTCTTGGAGGCCAACTCTACTGCGTTTCCGCTATATACCTTCTCCACGCGCGAATCCACCTTCCATCTCCTCCCTCTAAGTTCTAACCCTTTGTTTGGAGTTCTCCATCAACAAGCGTGCACTTCATGCGCCTCCCAAGCGCGCGTGGCCATCCCATATGCTCTATATTTTGCTACGCATCATATTTATGGCTTATTCTCTATCTCCACTCTGGATCACCATTTTTGGTACCCTTTATTTGTCTATTGAGAGTCCAAAATCTAGTTGCAGACCATCTCTATGCTTTCACTGTCGGGTATCCTCTCGTCGGATGTAACGATGGTGCTTTGCCAAAGTAGCTCAAATTCAGTCGGTTCTAGTATACTCTTCTCACTATGGCTTCAAAGTTCGTTTTTTTTTTTTTGTGACATGTTCACACAAGAAAGGGAGGGGGTATTCGAACTAATGACTTCCGCTTCATGAAACGTAGTTCTAACTAATTGAGCTACCTCTTATTGTGCTTATATAGACTCGCACATGAAACCACCGATTACGGTAACCCTTCTCTTGGCTAGTGGGCCGAGATTAAATGGCCCGTGCTAATTTTTTTAGCCCATTTTCAATAGTTTTATGATCTGTTGCACTGTTTTGGTTGGTTTCTTTGTGTATTTGATGTGTTAAACCAATTTTGGGTTGGGCGGGGGTTATCTCTGATCGCCTGTCACGGATCTTGTGGCACACATAACAATAACGTACTGAGCAAAGAAAGAAGGAGAAGTCGCTGTAGGACTGTAGGAGTGTGTCAAACGATGTCGTTATAGGGGATGCATATTGCATATCCTAAGAAAATTTTGTTGGTCTAGCTCCCGGGCTCTCTGCAACGATCATGGATTCCAAAGCTTCAACAGTTGAGACGACTCTTCAAAACCCCAAAACCCCAATTCGGTCACCACCCAAAGGCAGAGACCTCTTGGACCACCTCGAAGCCTACCTCGCAAAGCGAGATGGTGTTGACAAGTTCCTCAAGATTTCCAGGTACGCCACCAAGATCATCCTCGCCTCCTCGGTGCTTCCCGAAACGCTATCCCTAACTGGCCGGCTCAAGAGCTTCGAGTCCAGCGTGGGATTGAGCCGCAAAGCCTTCCGACTCGGCAAGTTCGTCCAGGACATCAACGCACTCAAGCACTCCCATTTCGGTTCGAAACAAGAGCTCGTGCTCTCCATCGTCGC
The DNA here is from genome assembly GCA_006937295.1 of Carpinus fangiana. Lineage (NCBI taxonomy): Eukaryota > Viridiplantae > Streptophyta > Magnoliopsida > Fagales > Betulaceae > Carpinus > Carpinus fangiana. The sequence continues at coordinate 34,669,886 of CM017327.1, read as the reverse complement.
CGGTGGCGGCGAGGGCTTGTATTATTTCGTCGAACAATTTATCTGGCTTTCCAAATCGGGTCTGATCGATGGCAAGCACTCGCGCAATTTGCAAAAGATCAGTGCCTGGGCTGAGTTCATTGGGTATATGGGTAGTGTCTCGTTGAAATTGATAGATTTGAAGGGGATTGCCGAGGACGAAGCGTGCTTGGAGACGAGTATTGAGGTCGCGGTTTCCAGGGGAATTGGGTGTCTGGAAGAAGAGCAGAGGTTGAGGAAATTGAGGGAGAAGAAGCTGATGAAGAAGCTCTCGATCGTTCAAGATTTTGCCGATGGGCTAATGGCGTTAGCTGATATTCGCGAAGGGAAGGGGAGTCTTTCGGCCCCGCTTTTGGTTTCGTGTGCGGGGCTATTATCGGCGCTGATTAGCACTCATAAGAATTGGGTGTCTTGCTGAGTTTAGTGGCCTTTTACAAGGTATGATTGCCGGGCACTTGTGGGTTTTTGTTACAATTATTCTCCAAGTTATATATTTCTGGAGTGATAATGCAGCGTAGCTGCAAATTGGGCGAGGGGAAAGAGATAACTCTGCAGCCTGCAGGAGATACAATGTGAACACCATGAAGGTTCATCGGTTCTCTTGTTTTCATATTTCTTCGAACAAATAAACTCATACAGGGATAGTGGATCAATATATGATTCTTTTACAATAATTTATTAAAAAGGTCTGGTTAGGAATGTGCAGAAGTTTAGATTAGCGTTGTCTTTGATATCTCCTTTATTTTAGCTAAAGAAGTTAAATGGTTTTCGTGCTGGGCATATTTGGTACTGAAATTCATGTCTTTTCCCCTCATCACATGGCATATGAAGTATTGTTTTTGCAGAAATCGGTCCCAAACCTAAATACATTGAGTTGTTTTTGCCCCAAAATTCTGCTGAATCTAGGGATCATTGTTCAGCTGGGACTAAGTAAAAATGACAATTAAGGTCGGTGGGCTCCTACATATTTGTGCTGACTCCTAGAAATTCTGTGCTGGTGATTCTGACACTAGCATCCTTGACCTCTAATTCCATGGTGGATACTATCAGATTATGCACCAACAGAGTATGAACTAGAATGAACAACTGGAAAACAGAGGAATTGGAGAAGGAGACTTTCTCTGTATTGCATTGAATGAACTAGATGTTTTAAGAATGGTGTTCGGGTGCAATGAAGCTGCCCATTGAATTGCACACCCAAGTCCCGCCCTCTTAGAGCAGTTGTCTAGGCCACACCCTATTCAGGCAGGTGCTTGGGCTCCACCTGCTTGGGTACCTACCGGAGCCGGTGGGGTTCTCACATTAGGCTGCCCATTTTGCACGGAATCTGAATCCATGTTTTAATGCTTAGCTACTGATCTCAGACGCATAGCAGTGAATGATGTTCTATGATATTTAGATAGTCGTTATTACTCACCATTGACAATATGTGATGTCTTTGGGAACTCGTGTCCCTAGGCCTTGGCTTGTGTGGTGAAAGGGTGGGATATCCGGTGGGGGTTATAGGTTGAAGTTTTGCTAATGGAGAACCCAAAAATCTTCTGAAAAACTCATGATGGTGATCTAAATCCATCTTTGGTACTTGATATGCTTTGATATAAAGAACTTTTTTTTGTGCTTATGCAGATTACTNGATCTCAGACGCATAGCAGTGAATGATGTTCTATGATATTTAGATAGTCGTTATTACTCACCATTGACAATATGTGATGTCTTTGGGAACTCGTGTCCCTAGGCCTTGGCTTGTGTGGTGAAAGGGTGGGATATCCGGTGGGGGTTATAGGTTGAAGTTTTGCTAATGGAGAACCCAAAAATCTTCTGAAAAACTCATGATGGTGATCTAAAGAACTTTTTTTTGTGCTTATGCAGATTACTCTCCTATATTCTGTTTCATATAAATAAAACCTCACCGTCATGTTTTATCACTCTTATGAGTCCATTGTAATAGAAGTGATGAGTGATGTTGTCTATCACTGGCGTTCCCTTCGAGTAGGTTAGCTTCTTCTGTCAATGCCTGCAGCTTATGAGGATATTCTTCTGGACCAACCTCTTCTTCTGCTTCAGGCCTAGAAGAAGAAACCTCTCCTTCTGCAGCTAACGAGCGTTCCCATATTTATTTTGAAGTGCAGGGGTGCATGTGTGCGTGCATGCTATTTTCTTTTCTTCTCTATTATTTTCCCTGGCTTTTGGTTTCAAATATCCATGCCAACAAGCTACAAAGAGATTTGTGGTATTTTCCCTGCTAGTACTTTTAAAGAAATTAGGGTAATCTTTCTAAACAAAGTTTTCCACTAAATTGGGGTGGAGGAAAGGAAATTTTTACAATCCAATCTATTAAATTGATATATATGTCGTTAGAACTTGTGATTCTCGCATGTATTTTTTAATGCTCTATTAAAAATGAGAGTTGCATACTTTAAGTATGTATGTTAGGTCAACTGGGTCGAAGAAGTTTTCTCTAACCTAATTTAGAGAAACACTTGGTCTAATCTTCTTTAGGCTTTAAACCATGGAGTGTCATCTCTATAACTGGTCATGATGATGGCCAGTTATTTGAAGTTGGAAAAGAAGAAAAAAAATATGAAAGTGCTAATAGTGATGTATCTACGAACTCATTTTTGGTGGATCAAAATTATTTTATGAGCCTATAACACTGTGCCTGTTAATGGCATAAGCCCAAGACATTTTAAGTATTCCCTACACTCAAGTTCCTGCCAATTGGGCCCTTTGACTCCGAAATGCCAAGTCTTTTTTTTATTCTTATACTATAATAAATCGTTAAACAATTAAATTTGATTGATTAGAGTAGTAGTGCTGATCAACTTACCGCCAGTCTAATGTATAGGGAGTGGCTCGACCGCCTCTAATTTTTATTATTATTGTGGGGTTTTTTTTTTTTTTGTTTGATGAGTATTATTGTGGTTATTAATATTATTATGATATTAATGAAATTCGCATTGAAAAAAAGAAAAAGAAAAAAGAAGAAGAAGAAGATCGTGGCCAGTGGACCTTTCAGTAGGTCCCAGTGCTCTGGGTTGATCGGCTTTGCTCTCACCTCTCACTGTCAATAGACAAAAGCCTATTAAAATCCAAACACCTAAACCCCATCTTCTCATCATAGCCTGTACGCCAAAACCTTTCCTGTAATTCCATGTCATCAGGTGGACGAAATTTAAGGGCTTCCATTTCAAGCGCACCACAACAAATCCTTTTTCCAGATCCACAGCAAGTCTACCTCGCTAGTTTATTCTTCTCCCTCTAAACCTCCCTCTAGAAAACCATGGCTATAACCAAATAAAATGGGTATCCGGTGACCAGAGTCCAGAGGGATTCGAAAACATGGAGTGCGAACTCAAAGACCTCAGTCCGACGCAAGGCGAAGCCAATCCCCAACCGCCACAACCACCACAAAGATCCGATTCCGCCCACGACGAGGGCTCGACCAAAGACGACCGCCCGCTTCTCAAGCCCGAGCCCGCTTCTCAAGCTGCCTCCGTCTCCCGCGAGAACCTCCAAGAGCTCGAGAAGAAATTCGCCGCGTACGTTCGGCATGACGTGTACGGACCAATGGGGCGTGGCGAGCTGCCATTGGAGGAGAAGGTCCTGCTGGGCATCGCGCTGGTGACGCTGGTGCCGATACGCGTGGTGGCGGCGATGACCATATTGCTGTTGTACTACGCGATTTGCAAGGTTTGCACGCTGTTCTCGTCGCCGAATCGGGAGGAGGGCGACCAGGAGGACTACGCGCACCTGGGCGGGTGGAGGAGGAACGTGATTGTCCAGTGTGGGAGGGCCCTCTCCAGGGCCATGCTTTTCGTTTTTGGGTTTTATTGGATCAGCCAGAAGTACCGGATTCCTAATAGTCACGACAAATCATCCACCGTTCAGGTAGCCATTCCTATTCTCTCCCTGTGATTTATATTTCTGAGTGCTACTATAAAAGCCGTGCCATGAATGACCGTGCCCAGGCCAAATTTCAGGGGCCCAAATATATTTTACCCTGCAAAGAAAAAATGGAATTCTATTTCACAGTCAACATGAAGAAAACGACCATTTCTACATTACCCATTTATCGTATGATTTTTCTAATAATAATTAATCGAATTTTATTAGAAAGCGATAGGGTGAAAGGAAAAAATGATCAAGACTAATAATATGAAGCCGCTCAAAGCCGGCTGTCCAGTGAATAGTGATACAGAGTTTTGAGGAAAAAAAAAAAGGCCGACATCACCTTCTACATTTCTACCCTTTTGAGAAGAGTCACACTGCTCTTTCCAGTAAGCGAAGAGAACCACCATCCGCCTAGACGTGACCCACTTTAATCCGTATATGTTGCTTCTTACCTGTTTCCCATTTTGCTGCTTTATTTCAATGGCAGAATGAGGGCAAAGATGAGTCCGAGGAGCCCGAAAGACCTGGGGCAATTATATCGAATCATGTATCCTACATAGATATATTGTATCACATGTCTTCCTTCTTCCCGAGCTTTGTTGCTAAGGTGTGTTCATTCGACATGCTGCATAAGAAACAGATTCCTTATGCTCTACTTTTGTTTCATTGAATACACATTCATTACAGTTTTGGGTGTTTTCACTGACATATTTCTGTTCGTTCTAAATCTGTGGATTGTACCTGGGTTTCATTGCTAAAGCGATCAGTGGCTAAACTTCCTCTGGTAGGTCTCATCAGGTTAGTTCACTTCATGTTTGCTTCCTTAAGTCTTCTGCATTCTTGTAATAATTGCTATAATTTTACCATTGAATAGCATGGAATTATGGGCGGGTGAGGTTCATATTATGTAGAATTGCAACATTAATCCCACCATGATATATGCAGCATCTGTGCTTTAGAGAAGATAATAATATTTTCCTTGCTTCTTTGTCCTTTTTGTTTAAGCATCTGAAATTGCCATTAAATTCAGCTTTAGTCTATGATTTTGGGAGGAGAAAGATTTTATTGTAATGAGCATGTGCTTAAGATCTTTCCTACTAGCTTTGTCTAAGTGTTCTTGTTACTACCTTTTACTTTGCCAAGTATTTACTTCTTACCTTTGTGATCTCTAATGTACTTTTCCTATCACTGGAATAGCTTGAATGGGTGAGAAGTGATTTTAAATTCTTATGGCATTTTTTTGGCAGCAAGTGCCTCGGTTGTGTTTATGTCCAGCGGGAGTCAAAGTCATCTGACTTCAAGGGTGTTTCAGGTAGCGCAATATAGATGCCTATGTTCTTTACTCTTATTATGTACATTGGAGGAGATAAGCACATTACTCAAAATGTCTCTCTTGCAATTATTTTAGTGTTTATTTTAATTTCTGGGCACACTTTTAGAAAGTATGGTGAGTTGTTATGTGTGTTCACTGTATTATTGCTGCAATGCAGTAGAAAAAGATTAGAAGTTGTTCTTGAGGCTGTGCATCAAACGTTTAAAAGATATGTTCTGGATTAATGTAGTTTCATGGACAGAAAAACAAGCCAACAGCAAATTCTTAAATCTGTGAAGTAATGCGGATAAATAAGTTCTATAACAACTTGCTTTGGTTGACTACAACAAACCTATTCCATATTTTAACTTATACCAATCAAGATCTGCCCCCCAAAGACCCATCTTAAGCAAGACCAACACTATGAAATTGTCATATTAAAAATTTATTTAACTTATAATACTTCACAAAGAGAGGGGCTCTAAAAATTGGAAGGTACAGAAGCCCTTGCATTATTGTTGGGACTTTTCAATCAGCAACCTCCCCCTTGATTCTAAGCCGTTGATTGCTTGCAGGTNCTGGATTAATGTAGTTTCATGGACAGAAAAACAAGCCAACAGCAAATTCTTAAATCTGTGAAGTAATGCGGATAAATAAGTTCTATAACAACTTGCTTTGGTTGACTACAACAAACCTATTCCATATTTTAACTTATACCAATCAAGATCTGCCCCCCAAAGACCCATCTTAAGCAAGACCAACACTAAGAAATTGTCATATTAAAAATTTATTTAACTTATAATACTTCACAAAGAGAGGGGCTCTAAAAATTGGAAGGTACAGAAGCCCTTGCATTATTGTTGGGACTTTTCGATCAGCAACCTCCCCCTTGATTCTAAACCGTTGATTGCTTGCAGGTGTTGTGACTGAAAGAATTAAAGAAGCTCATCAAAATAAGTCTGCTCCAATGATGATGCTTTTTCCAGGTAATCAATTTTTTTATACTTTATGTTTTTATCCATTTGATTTCTGCTTCTTTTTTTTTTTTTTTCATAAACTGCATAACCTATATCTTCAATAAAGAAAGATTTGAGTTTATTAATAAGTTGCATTGAATTGCAAGAAATAGTTGTAATTGTATTAAATAATGTACTCTAAATGAATAATATTTCCTAAGGTAGAAAGTTTTAAATTGTAGGTCTTCAAGAGTGTCCATTGCTATTCATATGGAACATATAATTATTGGACTGACATAGCTTTTCAGTTGGTAAAGAGTAGCAAATCTCGGGATGCTGAATCTCCCTATTCTTTAACTTTTAGCTTAATCAGTGGAAGTGTCAATAGCATTTGTTGTGTAGGACTGGGTAACTGTAGCACTATGTTGCTCACTTGCTCTTATGATAAAACAACTGTCTCTAGGGTCACAATAAATTCCCTTCGATTCATCAAAAGTGAAGATGGTACACAGTCCCTCTCTTAGGAGTTACAACATTAGGATTTATTATGCATATTTTCCCTGATTACTGTTTAGTGTTTACTTCTTTTTAATTCATTGTCAATTTCTTTGCAGAGGGGACAACTACAAATGGAGACTACCTCCTGCCATTCAAGACAGGTGCATTTTTACCAAAAGCGCCGGTGCTTCCAGTGATTCTAAGATATCCTTACCGAAGATTTAGTCCTGCCTGGGATTCAATATCTGGGGTGAGTGCTTCTTAACCTCAACTTTCATAACCTTTAACAAATCCTGATTATGAAAGCTAGTGTAATACTCTCTTCATCCCAAAATTAAAGTTCACTTGAAAAGGCTTAAGAGAGTACATAAAATGCATTCAACATGTAGTTAATAAAATGATATATGGTAATGTGGGAAAGTAAGCAAAAATTACTTTTTGGCTTTTGATCATAGACAATAATGCTAGGACACTCCAAAAAAGGAATTTTGTGAACTAATTGAAGGGCAGAGTGGGCTTATGTTAACTATTCTCTTGTTCCCCGTTTAGTAGGAATATAAATCCTTTAAACATAAATAGAGTATTAAAGTACCTGGCCTTCCACAACTGGAATGGGCCTCCTAAGACCTCACCTTGGTGGGATCAGCACTGTGTAATGACTTGGCGAATAGTATAAATGCTATCAGTAGAAAAAGCGCCTAATTTATTTCTTGATGTCCTCCTAGTGAAATTCTTAGAGGCTTTTTGTTTTGTTATTGTAGATTGTGTAATCTGAGTTATTTATTCCCAATAGGCTTAGGAATTCTCAGTCAATGGCACTGAAGGATATGTCAGCTTAAAAAATTATCTGCATAGAACTTAATCACAAAATTCTAGGTTCATTCAAGCTTGGTTAGACTTAATCTTATTACTCAAAGTGTGTGTTCTAGTGAAAAAAACTCGTTGGAGAACTCGGAAGCAAACTTTTGAGGTTTGTCTGTGATTAATTTTCAATAGTCATTTAACTCATAGGACATAAATATATGCAACAGAAAGTTCAAACTGCATTTAATGTTTCTTAGGAGCTAAAGTGTTTGGAGAAAATGTTGTGTTTATTGCGACTTGTACGCTTTGAATCTTAACTTTTATCTGATTCTGTACTTGCAGGTGAGGCATGTCATTTTTCTACTCTGCCAATTTGTAAATCACTTGGAGGTGATACAATTACCTATTTACCACCCCTCCGAGCAAGAAAAGGATGATCCAAAACTTTATGCTAATAATCTTAGAAGGTTGATGGCAAGTGAGGTATGCATTCCCAATCAATTTTTCATATGAAATTGCTAAAAACTAATTGCACTACATCTAGCGTTCTTGCTTTGGAATGTAACCATTAGTTAATAATCAGAGACATATACTGGAGCCAGTGCTTTCTTGAAGGTCCTTGTTTTTGGGGAATCATTGTCTATTTAAAATTTGTGAATCTCAGATCATAGAAGTTGTACATACTAAGAGATCATAACATGTATGTAACACTCCAGTTCTATATTAAGAAAATGAGAAATAGCCTACATAGAGTGGGTGATTTATAAAGATAGTCATGATTGTTAAGTCTCACATTACTTAGTTATTAGGTAAAACTGAGTTTTATAAGGAATTCTAGGAAAGCTCTAGTCATTTTGAGGTAATAGTGCAGATGTGACTAGTGTTTTTTCTTGGGTCGTTTTAATGCATGTGGAAATGTAGAAGAGATTCATACAAAGAAGTAGAGCATATGAGGATGATAGCTCATGCCATATTATGGTTCTTGAATATGAAGTGGGGCCTATGGCACCTCTATTTTATCATGACTACTTATGGAGGCAAATTCTGTTATAGCATAAAAGCGATGGCATCTACTTTATCAATAAGTCTTGTGGTTTGTTGCGCGTTACAATTTGTAATGATATTGTAGCCGTATGTGGTCCATCAATTTTAACTTGCTTATACTGCTGTTGCGTTATTTTTGCGTGCAGGGTAATTTGATAGTGTCAGATATTGGGCTGCCTGAGAAGCGAATATATCATGCTGCTCTCAATGGTAATAATAGCCTGCCTAGTGTTTTGCATCAGAAAGACGATTGATAATTTCATGGCTTCGCTCCCAAATGATATCTTGTCCCAGTTGAGTTTCTTAGTCTCAATTGGCATTTGCTCATGAATGCACAGGCATTAGCTGGGCGTGTACTCTCACCACCCATTTATATGGACATTGGCGTGCTGTTATCGCCTTGTAACATTCTTACAGAAAATATGGCCGTTAAATACTGTTTTAATGTGCTGATGGATCTCTTCTATAATTTATATGGGCTTATCTCATGTGCTTCTCACATAATAATTAATTTTTTTTTTGGTCTCGAAATCCTTCCAAGACACAACTATGCATCTGTAAATCTGAATCATCTCTTTCGTGTGCCTGCAGGTTTGTAATGCCAATGCTAATTCGGATTCGCCGTGTCTTGTATATTCGTCATATAATTCTATTATTAGAAAAATGAAATGAAATTTATGTGCTGAACGAGTATTTGACATGTACTTAATCTAATTTCCGAATACTGCTTTGGGCTTAGAGTGGCAATTTTAAAAGCAGGCCGTTCTTATGTTTCAAGATCCTGGGAGATTATTTCATTATGAGGTGACTTAGGTGCTTCTCGTTGCTGCTGCTGAGTGCTGAATATTCAATGTCTTCTTCTAATTATATGTTAGAACTGTTCGAGCTGTGTTCATTTCAATTTTAATTTACGTGACACCATTTTATGTAACAAAGTGCCCCTGTTAAGTTCTTTGTTAATATCAAAATCTTCTTTCTTTTCACGTTTTATAGTATCAAGTAAACCTAATTAGTACCACAAATAATCTAACTTGCTTTCTTAGTACCATAATAAATACACGTGTAGAAAAGATGAATCTCACTATTAGCAATTGTGGTTGCATGAGGATAACATCAAGAAGTGGACTATCAAAACAAATAATTGCGGTAGATTTCTTTCCTTGAAAGTAAGGAATCAATTCCATTCCTAGTGCCTAGTGCCTAGTGGGGTCCAACTTTAATTTGCTTTGCTCTTTTTTGCATACCCAAATTAAACACCTTTTAATAAGAAGCAAGTAAAGAAAAGGCATGTCCGACGTGACGGTGGGGTGGACATGGGCAAAATCCTACGATAGATGACGCCGTTTGCCTTTTCTTCCTTTCAACGTCAAATCCAACAGTCGAGCATCCGATTCCGACCCACCCCACCCCACCCCACCCAACAAAAAAGCCCGCCCTCCTTCTGCTGCGTCCAGACAACGTCCCCATCCATCAAATCCCACTAATGAAGCCGGGAGTATTTTATTTTGCCAATTTCTTCTCTCTTCAATTACTCGTGCCAATTAGAGCAAAAAAATAGTTGCATGGGAAAATTTCAATAATTTATACTTTTGTACACGTAAAATATTTAACTAAATATAAAAAAAAAACATACCATATAAGTTATGGTTCAAACTCAACTTTTGCAAGAAAAAAACAGAGAAGGGTTAAGCAGTGCAATGTACCCGCAAAAGGAGGGCAATGCTTTGATATATATACGAACGGTTTCATCTCTGTCTGTCTAGGAAGAATTGGATAGCATCTTCTCAGTAGTTTTGAGAAGAGAGTAGCGTTACAACAATGACAAGCATCACCCTCACAAAATTCACTAAATTCAGAAGAAATTTAAGGGACGGCAAGCCTTCAAGGGCAGACGACAAAACAAATTTTCCCCTTAACAAGCTAATGTATCAAAAACATCCAAACCAATTTCTCACCTTTCTTTCAAGGAACCATTGTTAGACCTTCTCAATTCCCATGGTGGTAAGCAGCCTTTCAAGGGTGATTGAAGAAACAGCGAAGATGTTGACAATTGCTTTTGCCGCATGGAGATTGAAGACAGGCAACTGAAGGCACTTCTTAGCCTCTTCTTATCACTATCATTATCATACAGTTGGTAACTAGGATCATGCCTTACAGCAGAGATCTTGAGGGCTTTAGGAAGGACACAGTTGCATACTGAACCTACTCCAAAGTAAACATTAAACAAAGATGATTAAAAAACCTTTGCCACTAATAATTAACCAATTAGAGGCTAACACACCAATGTGTCAAGCAGTGAAAGTAGGAAAGAGTTACCTATTTTTGCCAGTCGATTTACCCATTTTGGGATTTGTTTTCCTGTCAGCCTGTAACATACGTCCTTGCAGAAATGATTGCAGTTCTTGGCAATTAAGTGATATGTATCACCATTGTAGCTTGCCGACTGGCGCTCCATGAATTCTCTCACCTGAATCGGGTCCAAGCATGTAGTCCCAATGAATATTGACTTCCTGAACTTGAAGCCGGGGCACTGCCGAGGTTCAACCTCAAATACACCACTTGATGGGTAGTCATGAGCTCCGAATGCATATTCTACACCATGAACTGTAAAGTGCAGTTGGGGATATCAGAAATTTTGCACTTCATTTGATAAGTCTAAAAGCACAACAACGGGAAAAAGTAACTAAGCACAGCTTTCATATGCTACTTGCTTTAAAACATATTGGCCACCCAGCTCTTGGTTTCTGGATAAGTTTGGATGGTGTAAGACACCAAAATAGGCATCCACCCAACCATGGAACTCAAATATCTTGCACACACCTCCTAGTTTCTCAACATTGTTCGTGTCTTAGGATCTTTTGCCTCATTTAACTTATATCTCTATAACTAGCTACTGCCTCATAAATGTAAAATAAATATGTAGACCGACAGGGTGTCTATTCATTTTACGTATAAGCATTGAGTTGAAACTAAATATAGCTAAGCATCCGAGTCTATGTAATCCTGGGAATAATGCTAACTATGATCATTTTGAATGAAGACACTATATTTAAGGCAGATCTTAAAAAAATGCATGAAGGTAAAAGTACCTAAGCTTACCTTCCACACCAGAGTGAAAGATACCAAGGCCTGCCCAATAAACATAGCCATTCATGGGTGTCAAGTCATACACATTGAGATAGACTGGTGCATTGCCTGGACCATAGCTAGTTGACTTCACCTTAGGAAACAGACAAAAACGGGTGGCTGATTTGCTTTTCAAACGAAGAGGCATAATGGATTTCCATCCTTTCTTTGACCCAATCTTCATGTTTCTTTTCAATAGTCAAATTAGAAATCAGTCAATGACCGGCTCCAACCTGCGGCGCATATGGGCAAATACACAAACATTATCCCTCTCATTTAAGGTATTTGATGAATTAACAACAATGCAAAATGAATACACACACACACCAAAAAAAAAAAAAAACACACAAAACACAAAACACACAAAACAAAACAAAGAAAAACAATCCAAAAAAGGGGTCAAAAGAGCACAGTTATTGGATATACCAGCTATGAATTCCTCTTCAGATGCCCAACAACTCTAATACAACTAAATTATTTCTTTATACTTTTCAATACAATGTGATTATTTTTCTCATAGTTAACATTCATTAATGTAGCTCAAGAAAATTACCATTTTCATGATCAAGTATTTGTAACATGGAAGGTTGCCGTTCAGAACCATATCTATGTAGTGTTAAGTAATAAATCTTATATGATGCGTATATTTCTCAGAGTTATTTTTCTTGGTTTAAGGAAAACTACCATTAGGAGATTGTCACAGAATAGAAAAGGAAGGGAAACAACAGTGAAAAAGATGCAGAAAGTGAAAGCAAACCTAAAAACCTCAAATACCTGTTACAGAAGTTCTCAATCAGAACTTAATTGCTACATAATAACTCATATTTTTATAAGAACAGGGGGGAACCATAAATAGGGCATATAGAAGTCAATAGGGGAAAGATATCGATTACAGTAATAACAGGCAAGCATCGATGGAGGGTCAAATCGAATTAGAAACAAACCTAAGTACCTTCAAAACTTGGTCTGGACAACCAAACAAGTTGAAGTCCAAATTGTGCTGAATTTGGAAAGGAACTTTTGAGGATTTGAAAAAATATATATGTACATATCAAACTTTCTCTTTGGCATTAGCCCTCTTCAACAATATGGACCCTCTTTCTTTAGACCAGCTTTCATCATTGTTTCCCTTTGAAATCAAGTACCCAACTGGCAAATTGGAGCAACATTATCAAGCATCAAGGCTCCCAGGATTCTGAATCTTTTTTACTTTATCCTACATATTAAGACATCCTTTTCAACATCACCTTAATCGGTCATTTGCAATCTCTAGCTGTCAAATTGACATTAATTAAAGGATAATGATTACTTAATGGCATTCACCTATACATGTTTAGACTACCAAATATGGTTTCTATCTCTGATGTAGGTGTTTCACTTGTACTAGCTAGTTACGATTCTTTGTTATTTTCTCCTTTTTCTTTCTTTTTAACTATTTTGAATTAAACTAGTCAACAATAATAATACTTATAGTTAGTCAATCTCTTAGGAAATTAAAATAAAAAGACAGAGAATCTGCAGAGTTGTCAACATGTTAGCACAAAGCAACCATCTGCACCAGAGTAGTTGACTTTACTTTAAAAAGTTAGTTACAAATTAGTTTGTCTAAGGACAACTGAAACAGGCAGAGAGAGAGAGAGAAGTAAATAAACAACTCAAAACCTAAACAACTATTCCAGTTGGAGTTGGCAATGAAAATTTTAAACCACAAACATAAAAAATGTGAAAAATTAAAACCCAACAATAATGTTCAGTTCTGACAAAACACGCCAATCTCTCACTACAAAGCATAACGTTACATGATCTGTCATAGAGGATAACTGATAAGAAAACACAACTTCAAACAACTCATAATTTAATAAAATCACCCAATCTCCCTAATGGAAAAGAGAAGATTTATTTGAGACCCAAAACTTTAACCTAAATTACAACTTCAAGTACTGCATTTGGCTGATAAGTTCTGAAAATAGCCAAATTCATCATAATTAACCACAACTGCAGCATTAATTTCAAAAGGTGAAAGGAACAATTTCAGAGCAGAGAAAGAATCATTTCAGATCTAGTTGAAACGGTAATGGAGAAAGAGAAAATGTATAATAGAAAAACAGCAACATAATCAACATATCCTTCAAAGTGAGAGATCAGATATATACGAATGCTAGTCGTAGCTCTACTGAAACCCAATAACAAGAAACAGAAACTTTCTGCATGATTACTGAGAAAACAAAGGAACTGATGACAGGACTTGGTATATTACAATACCCATTTTCAAACTAAAAACCATTATAAGAACCCAAGTTCTTATTTCTTTCCTCCAAATTTTCTCAGAAACCAGACGGGGCCCAGAATATAATTACTAATAAACAAAGACAAATAAAGAAGTTAAAGCAATGGGTATCCAAGACCAACCCAAAAGACAAAAACTTGAGGAAAGAAAAAGACAAACATTACTGTTCAAGAAAACCAAGAGAGTAGAGGAACTCACAGATTTAGAGAGCACGGGCATTAGAGCCAAAGAAAACCACCTTCTTTAGCATTGCAACCACTATGGTTCAGAGCAGAAGTATGATATGCCAAAGGCCTTTGCTTTTCCTCAAGCAAAGACACCCATTTCTGAATTCTAACGCAACAAGAAAAGAAAAAAAAAACAAACAAACAAACAAATGAAGAAATAAAAAGATTTAACAAAGCCAAAATTGGGAAGTCAAGGCCCAATCTGAAATCTCCCTCTCTTTTCTCTCTCCCCCGAGTCTTTTTATTTTCACTGCCACTAAATAGCAGACAAACTACCGGATAATTGCTTAGTTTAGTTCAGTTTAGTTCCAGATATAGGAGTGCCATGGCACTGTATTTATCTTGTAAGGACAGTTTCATTGTATTGCCGTGAGCTCATTCTGACCCAACTCTATTTAAAAATGATTTGGCTATCTCTACAGTCATCCAACTGTGGAGTGAGAGGACCCACAGACAGACTCTTCGGAATCGTATTCTTTACAGTCCAACTTTTTTGGACGGGAATTAGCCAACTCAAGCAGTAAATCTGATTCCTTTTCTCCTTCCATCCATCGTTGGCATTAAAAAAAAAAAAGTGTAAATGAGAGAGAGGGAGTTGATTGTGATTGAGTTAAGAAATGTTACACATATTTTTTGTGTAGCTTTTTTTTTATCGACTTTATTCAATCCACAATGGTGTACAGTCCACTAATTGAGCATTATTATTGTATCTTTTCAAATGTGACTTAATTTTCAAAATTATTATTGAATTCATACGAATTAAATGCAATTCAGTTAAGAATTAGAATCAATCTCGATTCAACATTTTGCACCTTTAATTGTTCGGGTTGCTTGAGGTAGAGGGACCCACTTGCTTGAGTGAACCTTCTCTCATTAACGGTCAGAAATTACAGCCATTAAACTAGAGAAACACCAACTAAAAATTACATGTCGGCCTGATCAGCGTACACTAATCTCTCTCTCTCTGTTTATATATATATATATATACACAGATGATCAAGGCCTTCAAAGTTAAAGATTAGATAGTTTTGAAGATGGTAGAATAGGACAAGATTGCCAGCTCCTCGTACAGAGAGGTACAGCTACTGCTTTAAAAGAATTTCATGAAAATCTTGTGATCTGTTAGCTTTAGCCTCCCTTCATTACATTATGCAAATTAATACCAGTCAAACATTACACAAAGTTTGACAAAACAGAAGATTGACACGAAAGAGAGAGATTGTTAATATTGCTGGCATTTATGTCCCACGTGCATTTCTGAACAATGCACTGTTAGCCTCTATAATTTGTCACCGGCCGGCAGTACTAAAGTTCAGCTGAAATTTTAGCGATTGCAGTTTCCATGTTTGGCACCATCATTCTCCTGATCTAATTTATACGAATTTAATAAATTAAATTAAAAGAATTTACTCCGGTCCAATTTACTGAACGACAGCAGTATATACGCCCGAATGGGTAAAGACCCAGAGGAAACGACAAACATAAAAAAAAGGTTGGTGGTACTAAACATAAACGTCTGAACTTTTCCCCATGCGCCATGATCACATGGAGCCACAAGAGTTACATTACGTGGGATCCCACACTCCTTGTCTGATTTGTATATTCCATAATTCACTACTTATATTTACGTAATAAGAAGCTGAGCTGCATTATCTAGATTGAGCTCCCTTCTCTTCCGTACAGTTTTATTTTTCTATTTTCTATTCAAAAGAGAAATGGGGTTAGTTAAAAAATGGACAATAACTATTTTTACTAATGCTGTTATTAACCATGTAGAAAATCTCCTGCGTAAAATGCACTGAAAAGTGTTTCCCTGCAAACTTGTCATCATTATCTGTATCTGTTTGACCAGGCCAGCTGCAGCAAGAGACAGGCGATCCTAGTATAAACGTTGATGAGAGACAAGAAAAGAGCAATGCACATGAAGTGTTTACTTGGTCGGTCCAAAGCCAAATTTGAATCCGTGATTCAACTCATCGCCAGGAGAATCATTAGCTCAATGGTAAAACTGGGTCGGTCAAAAAAGGATTATTACTTTTCAGCAAAACGACTACTTTCACTGTTTTACACACCATAAATAATTGGTTAATGAATTGACACTATCCTCTCACCCCAATTATGAGCCTCGGGATTGGGAAAGGAGGAATGGATAAAGTTATTTTCAAAAAAAATTCGAACTCCTTTTACCTGTAAGTTACATCACACAAAAATCACCCCAAGTCTATCAACATTCAGGCAACAGGTCTCAACTCTAAGCCCATGAACAAACTTTCCTGGATCCAAATTTTTAGGAATTTACTGGCCCCGATTGCAGCAAATATAAAAGGGTCTCTATGGAAGTCCTCAACACTGATTGGCAAAAAGAAAAAGGGAAGTCTTCAACACAACACATATTCTTTCCATATATGCAACTAAAGCCATTAAAAAACTACACTGCAATGTGCTTTAAAGGTAAAAGAGAAGAAGAAAATTGTGGTGAAAGTGTTTTTTGAAGTCATTTTTTTCTGGTATAAACCAACATAACCTGTCCACAGTCAAAATGGTATTTATATATATTGTTGACAGACGGAATATTGCCATAGAGGACTGAAAGTCACGATGACCCAAGTGAGTTAAAATGATTCCAAGCCTCCTGAATGAAAGAAAGAACACATCGGTTAACAAGCTAATACCTTCTATATTGCATATGGGGAAAATAAGAGTTAAAAAAAACCAGAAGCATAGAAGGAAAAAGGCAAGGAATTTGGGAATCTTTTGCTTATGGCATGCAATTCTACAGTGGCCTATAACATCTATGGAGCTGCATAGTTCTCGCTTCAGACGGTAAATTTAATTATTTAATTAATATTTTAACATTATCCTAAATGAGTAAGATGGACGGTTCTCTAAATATTTGTCTGATAAGAAAAATTTACCACAAAACTATATTACTACCTGCAAAATCTCGAAAACTTTTTCTGCAATGTATTTTTGATTCGAAGCAGCACCCTTCTGCTGTAGCTTATCTGGATGCAGGCAGAGTAAAGCTTTTTGATACGCTCTTTTCACAGCGTTTCCTTCAATTATATCAACAAGAGGTACAGGCTTCCACCCGCTCTTAGGCCAAAGAACCTGCAATTATGATCTGAAGCATATTAAAAGAAGTAGGAGTTTTTTGCTTCTTTTTTTGTTTTCATTACTACAAGTTGGAAGAAATAGGAGGGGAAAGAAAGAAGAAGCAAGAAGAGAGAACCATCCAGGCTCACATATTGTAAAGTTGATAGCAACGAGCGTATATTTCCTTTCTTTCCATTGGACCACAGTCGTATTTTAGCATCAATAACCTGCATTAAATGAAATTGTACAATTACAGCTTCCTGGGAAATTTGAGAACAACATCATCTATAATAGTGCCTGCGTTTGTGTTCTGCATACCTGAATTTCTTCATGATCATCACCGCTTTGTGGCAGTTCATTAGCATCTTGGGTTAATTCCTTTATCTGTCGAGAAGTAAACTAGCTCCTCAGCAAATGTAAACTGAAAATATATGCTATATATGCTTTTGGAAAAATGTGGAAACGTATGAATCAACTTTTGAATGAAAAAATCGTATACCAGGAAGTTCACCTGGAAGGACTCATCTGTGTCTTCCGCTGTAGCCTTTGAGCCATTAGAAATTGAAGCTGAGAAAAACATATAGATGTGTTACATATATCTTTTGAACTATCATTAAATGGATCGGTTCAGGAAAATAAACCACAAACTATCTAAAGTTCATAAAAATTGGAGAATGCAGTACACGAAGTTCATGTTACACACTGTACTGCCATTTCTGCCCACATGCTTAGCATATAAAATATTATCTCCACAACAAAAACCCTAAAACAAATTTAAGAGAAATATGGATCTTCTTACCTATGCCTAACTTGATTGCCTTATTGACGGAATACATAGACTTTATTTATGAGTAGGCTAATGACACTTAATCAAAATTGTTGCCTTATTTATTCATCTCATAAAGGAATATGAATCATAATAAAAATAATTTTTTTGATTTGGTTTCACAATTAATTTCTTATTTGGAATAAATTACCGGGCACCCTAAATTTGTGATTAATCAAATCACACTAAATATCATGTGACATATGGGCCACACTTTAGTGGGAAATTTCTTACATACCAGACATGATATGGTAGAATTTCCTAGAAAAAAGGTGTATTGACAGAAATTGGGCCAATACATAATGCCAACTCATTCTATAGTTTGGCCTTAAACTGATGACAGAAAGATATTACAAATAATATATGCAGCCGCTGTCATCTCTCAATCACCACATTACAACAAAGCATTGCATATTCTATGTACCTCATAATTTCTTGACTTGGAAAGGTTCCCAAGTATTTAGCTAAGCATCACTACTACTTTGATAAAAGATTATGAACACTAACCTGTAGTTGATGATGAGTTATCCTTTTCTCCTGACGAAGTATCACTAGATATATGGTTGGTGGTCTTTATAGAAGAATGTTCTTCCTTTGACTGTTTCAGATGTTCATCCGCCTGAGAAGATAATAAGAAATATTAAAATTTTCAGATTCAATAAAAATGTTCTGAAATAAATTATTTTGTAAGCTGTTAATTTCTGGCTGAGTGAACTCAAAATAAATTTACCATGATGGAAGCCTCTGGGATTGTGTTGTTTACATGGGCCTTGGGAAATTTCTCATCTAATCCAGCTGCACCAACACTTACTTCATCCCCTGCTCTGTAATTGCCTCTCTTCTTCCATCTAGAGCTCTGGCTTCGAGAGCCAATATCATCTTTGGGTTTTGGAGAAGTTTCTTGGCTGAAAATTTTGACAAATTCTTTGACCTTTCCCTTAACTCTGTTCCTCCCAAGATTGTCACCAGCTGGGTGAATGGGTGAATCTTGGAAACTAGCTTTATCGGCTTCTACATCATTCAGGGCAGTTCTTTTTCCATCTTGTTTCTTTCCATTTTGACTTGCATCAACAGCTGAAGATGGATTTTTTGGGCTTTGAACTGTGCTTTCCTTATCTTCACCTTTCTCAGTGATTCCATTAGTGCCTGAAATAGAAGAAGACGGGTGTGGTATTAGAGAATCAGAGATTATGTAACTTGCACCAATGCAGTTAATCTGAAACACACTTGCCTTGTTCATAATCGTCATCAAAGAACAGGGAACATGGGGTTTTCAATGCAGGCTTGTGAACTTCTTCTGTAAGCACAGTAATTTCTTTCTGGGGCAAGATTGCCTTACCAGGAACGTTTTCAACAACCCTTCGGAGGCTGCTCGGGGTTTCTGATTCAGGTGAGAGAAGAATTGAATCATTTTCTTGTCTGTTCCATTCTGTCCTGAAGGACTTTGTCGGTGACACCCTCGCCTTACTCTCACCTGCTAGCCACATATTCCAGCTCGAGCATCTCTCAAATTTCACAGATTCTTTCATTCTTAAACTAGTACTCCCTCTCAAAGGCATCGCCAATGGAACTCCTTTGCCAGCCCATTTATATATTGAGAAGTGAAATTGGCTGCCGTCGGTTGGAACCTCTGAACCATTCGGTTCCTTTTTCATGATGCCATCTGGGTCTATTTTATCAGATTTATTCGAGTTTGAAGACTCTTCCCTGCTAAGAAAGACCTCCCGGGATAAAGGGCGTTGGCGATGACATGATTGAACATCATTTCCCATCTCCTCTTGGCTTTGAATTGATTGGCTTGAAAATCTAGAAAGATTGGAACCTGAAGAAGAAGAAAAGCTAACCCCACTGGATGCACTGTCCTTGTATTTAGATGGATTACGAGTAGTACTGGAACCAAATACATCCAAGTCCATCCCTTCGGCCAATTTGGCAGGTAGGCTACGAAATCAAAAATAGTTCCAAGTAAAAAACACTGGAAAACATGCGCAACAATCAGAGTATATATAAAGCATGTAAACATACCTTAATAAAACAGTTTAACCATAATGAAGAAAACCCAATAAAGCCTATAACGGTTTAACCATAAAGCCTATAACGGTTTAACCATAAAGGTTAGATTTTCCTAAATACCTGAAAGGATCACTAGAATTGGCCTCCCAAATTTTATAGGGTTCGTCCTTCATCTGTCGTAAGCCCATTTGCCATATGTTAAAAACTAACCACACAAGGATTGCCACTTGCCACACAGGGATTGGAAGAAACAAAACCCCTTTGATGGGCAGTGGTCAGGGGACCCCATCCTCACACAGGGAGGGGGTTACCTGAAGATAGGATATGCTGATATGGCAAAATTGTAAACGTGTCAAAGTTTTGATAGATGTTGCCTAACTTGTGATATAGAAGAAAAGGACTAATCTTGTAATCTCAAAAGGCACGAACACTAATACTATCAATAAAAATGATTAAGTCACAACTTAAACTTAATTAAGACTCAACTTTTTTTTTATGTTGACAATTTTTTTATTTTTTATGTTTTTTTTTAAAAAAAAACTACAAATAAAGGAAAGAAAGAGCCTTAGGCTATAAATTGAGTTTACAAGTTAGTTCTTAGTTGAGTTTAAATTGTGATGGAGAGAAAGAGCCTTAATTAAACTATAAATTATGTCTAAAAATTGAGTCTTANCACTAATACTATAAAGGAAAATGATAAGGACTAATCTTGCAAACTCAAAAGGCACGAACATTAATACTATCAAGAAAAATGATTAAGTCACAACTTAAACTTAATTAAGACTCAATTTTTTTTCTATGTTGACAATTTTTTTATTTTTTTTTAAGAAAAAAAAAAAAAAACTACAAATAAAGGAGAGAAAGAGCCTTAGGCTATAAATTGAGTTTACAAATTAGTTCTTAGTTGAATTTAAATTGTGATGGAGAGAAAGAGCCTTAATTAAACTATAAATTATATCTAAAAGTTGAGTCTTAGTTGAATTCAAGTTGTTGTTGTATCACACACTCAATATTAAAAGTCGATTATTTTTGGATTTAAACCCATAGAGTAAAAGCCAAAACCTGAGTTGTGGAGCCATTGACGAACTCCCAAAGGGATCGGCTTTGGGTGGGAGTGGGCGGGCAGGGCTCAGAACCCGCGAACCTGGCGCCGAAGCAAAAGGGTCCCCCCTATCACGCTTCCTCGGAGTAGAACTCAACGACTCGTCGCCTCGAAAAATGTCGTCGAAGAAATTATCGCTTGGATACCGCCTACGGCTCGCATTTTCCTCCCCAAACACCGGCTTCTCCCCAACACGCGTACATGAAAGCGCTTCGTCATCATCACCACCACCACCACCACCGCCTTCTCCATAATACTCCGCGGCCTCGCTGAAACTGCACCGCTTCTCTTGCGCCGAGGCCCGCCTCGGCGGCCCTCCGAACACGTCGTGAAAATCAAAGTCCGAGCCTCTGCAAGCCGTCCTTGGCGAATTAGAAGTAGAGTTTGTGAGAGACCCTCGAGGACTGTACCCCAAAAGAACACTCTCTCTCTGCGAAAATCTATCCATTTTTTTCGTGGATTTCAACCAATTAACCAGACCAGAAATTCAAAGAAACAGAGACATGTCACATATTAGTCGGAAGAAAATTCAAATAAATAATTTGGCGGGATATATATAAATAAATAATATTTGTGCCAGTGCGTTGGGGGGTACGGTGTGAAGTGTGAACCATAACAAAGAGGGTGTGAGTTCTTGAATGTGGTTGCAGAGAGAATTTGAGGTTTCGAGGGCTCAAAGCTTCCAAAGTTTTTGGTGTACGTTGAAAGCGATGAGGAGGAAAAATATGCAGAAGAAGACGAAGGAGGCGGGGTTAGTGGGATTTGGAGCCACACAAGTCGTATAGGCGTAGCAACGACCAATTTGTGGTTGCGGATAAGAAGAAAATTCCTAATGGCAATAGGCTAAACGTATTGCCGTCTTCCGCATCCGGACCCATGGGATTTGTTATAGATAACTCTTGGATAAAGTTTTCTCATTTGGAGAAATTTTTCTTTTTCTTTAACGGAAAAATTAAATTTAGTCCTTTCATTTTTCTTTATGCAATTTATATTTTAGTTTTTATATTGCAATTGGGTCAATTAATTAATGTGATAACTATCTTTTGACATATTATGGGACAACTCACGTGACCCAGGTTTTGGGATGTTATATGCCAATTGTACATAACACATGGTACCATTACTTTAAAATACAAATAAATATATCATTAAAAAGTCTTTAAGAGATAGTTCAATCAGTTAGAATCATCCTTAATGAAATAAAGGTCACTAGTTTGAATTTCTATCCCCCTCTTGTGCGAACATGTCAAAAAAATATATGTATATACCATTAAAAAAAAAATAGGACAAACTTCACTTTAAATTCTGAACTTTTATGCGATTTGACAAACTCTCACCGAACTTTAAAATCTCTCAGTTTTGGACTCCTGAAATTTTAATTGCTCTCAATGTGGACCTTTCTGTCAATTTTAGCCGTTAAAAATATAAAAAAACAAAAACAAAAACAAACAAAATATCCGTAGTTTTTGTTTTATTTTTTTAAATAAAAAAATGTTTTGGAAGTTGAAATTTTATACAAAAATCATGGGTATAAACATCATGTAATGTTTAAAATCTGACGGAGATATCCACATTAAGAGCAATTGAAAGTTTAGGGGTCTAAATTGAAAATTTTTAAAGCTCGTAGGTTTGATCAAATCACGTGAAAATTCAAGGGTCTAAAGTTATTTTTTTCCCTAATTTTTTTAATGGTATATTTGTATTTTAAAGTAATTGTGCCACGTGTTATGTACAATTGGCATATAACATCCCAAATGAGAGCCATACTACATTAATTTATTGGTTTGACATAACATGGTATTAATTAATTTTGATGATAAGTTGACGAAGAGGCCTATTTGAAACTAAAGAACAACTTAGGGACTTGTTAAAATTGAAAACCTAAAGACTAAATTATATTTTTCTATTTCTTTAATTTAGTCTATTAAATTGTTATGTATCTATATCACATGCATTTTTAATAAAGCATTACATATATTTTGTACACATGTCAGTAAGGTAGGGATGGAACTAAAAATTAAACTTTAAGGAATTGGACTGCATTGAATTTTTTAGGGCCATCATCAAAGAAGTAAAAAAAATGATTTTTTTTTTTTAACAATTTTCTTCTTTATTTATTTATTTTGTGAAGGGGAACCCGGACCCAGGCATTGAGTCAGTCACTACATGCATGTCAGTTTAATAAATTTCAGTAATTTAGTTTGAAAACAAAAAAAAAATGTCATAATTCTACTATACAATTTTAAGTACCAAATATTTATGTTTAAATAAAATGATTCATAGTTTTTCAAATCAACATTTATTTGGTTTAAAATATATTAATTTTTTTAAAATTCACTGCATCTCAGTTAATGATAAATACTTAAAAAATAAAATTTGAAAAGTATTTAATTTTAAGATATTTATAGTGAATTGATCTTATAAATATTTCATGCCTTCCTCTTCTTCTTTTTTATTCTAATGTTCCTACATAAATATATATATTTTAAATGATAATTCTCTTGGCGACCGACGACCGTTACTAGGAATCTCGTTGTCTATGAATGTATATAGCCAGTGGGGACCTGACAGCGTGGCATTTTGTGAGACCATGATACAGATAACAGAGGATTCCTTTTCGGAGCCTTGGAGGTTGGAGTGTGGCCCAAATGCCAATTGCCTTTCGTTCATCGGCCGAATGGGTCATTCCTGACATTGGTGGGCGATTAAAAATGAGAGAGAAGACTGATTGGAACTATATGGACAGGAAATATTCTCTCTTTTTCTTTGAATAATAAAAAATAAAAACTAAGGAGTAGGCTCCCAATTCCCAAACAACAAGGCCAAAACAAAAAGTACAATGCTTAGAAACAGTACAATCAAATAACCAAAATGGCCAACAATCCAATGTATCTTGGGCTAAAAGCCGAGATGGCGTCCACGGTAGGAAGGGAAGCACTAGTTATATCAACCTATAGTGGAGTGTTGTGAGTGCAAATGTTGGCTCCCTCGTCGAGTCTCTTTATTTGTGACCGATTTATGTAAGAGTTTGTGAAATCAAGAGAAGATGGAACAAGTTGTAATTGAGACTCTTTCGAGAACTGAAAGACAAAGACAATAAATTTCATAGTCTGATTCTTTTGTGGGGGGGTTGTTGGCTCTTTGTTGGTTGGAACAGTCTGTCTTTTGAGAAGGTGTGATAGCTATGCCCCCTTTGGTGTCAGCCAGTGCTTAGGAACACTTCATTCTTCTTTAAAGGCCGTTTGGTTTTTTCTTCTTTGGACTCTTCCTCTACTTCAGGTGGAGTGTCGTGTGAGTTTGGGGACGGAGGCGTTTTGCGTGGGTTTGTTGCTTTGGTGCTCTAAGTCTCTCAGTGCTGTTGGGGTGACTCTTTGAAGAGTGATGGGTCCCAGGGTGCTGTTGGGGCAGCTCTAGCTAATTGGTCCAAAGCTGTAGGCGGATCAGGTTGGGGCAATGGGTGTTTCCCCCTAGTGCAGAATTGAGAGCCATTGGTCGTGTGTTAATTCCTACATGAGGTAGCTGAGATGGCCTCTGGGTAAAAAGATATGGACAAGAATCTAGCAGGGTAGTTGCTTTTAAGGAAAGCTATCATTGTCTTAACTGGAACACTTGGGGAATGAGAGCTATCAGTCGTTTGTTAGTCCAAAACCAAGTGTTTCTTTCTGTCATTTTGTCAAACAGTTGAACAGCAACACTATACAAAAGCAAAGGGCCTAACGAAAACAAATATAATCTACCAATCCAAGACAATATCTATAAATACGACCTGAAACAAATATGAAAATCCCAAAGCAAAAAACCACATAAAAGAATTGGAAGATTCTGTTCAACTAGCTAGAGCTGAGTCCAAGTCTCCACATAAAAGAAGCGGAGGTGAGGAAGTGCTCCAAAGAGGCCATGCAAGAGGTCTCAGGATTTTGGGTCCGGTACATATTGGGTTTTGGGGGCGGAGGAGAAAGCCTCAAACTGGAGGCAGGGCAATGGCCTTCTGGTGGTGAGGATGGGCACTGGGCTGTGGAGGTCTGGTGAGGGGATATGAATCAACGAAATTGTATGGGGATCTCAGGATAGAGGCATAGAGCAGTAGTTTCCAATGTTACTGTACTGGTTACTACTTACTTTCTAACCGAAAAGGAAATAAATGAACAAAAAGAAATAAAAGGATGGACAGTTTTACAACCAATGATGGCCATTATCGGCTACTCAAGATTCATCTTTGCATGAGTAACAAGAAAACCTAATATGAAAAACAAATCAGTCAAAACAAAAAAAAAAAAAAAAAAAACTTCAATGATCATTTTTCACTATCTTCATTTTTTTTTGGATGAATGAAATTTTTTATACCAAAACAACAATTACAAACACTCTCAAGTAGAAATAGATAACCAGAACACCCAAACGAACAAAATAACGTTACCACTCTACAACCAAACCCAAGAATACACCCAAAACAGAGCTTAACAAAACAATCTTCATTTCAGCTTCCACCTCAATGAAAGACATGAAACCCTTACTAAGCAAATCAATTATTAGAGAAGAGTTCAGCGTACAGTAATCAAGATCTACAGAAATACAGACTTAGCAATGGTACAGTGTACAACTGACTTTTGAATGAGACTTTGTTGGTATACATGATATAAAACAGTGGTCTATCAACGAGGTCTTCAAGTGAAATAAACCAAAAGTCATCATAGAAAATCAAATTTAGATTGAAAACCTTGGGGAACATTTCAAAGGATACTTCCTATAGCTCTCTGGAGGTGAAATCAAACTAATCTATCTGTATCCAGTGATCACGCCAAAAGTGAACTGCTTCACCAATCCTGCAGCTCTATTTCTACCACTGAGAACCATCCGGGAAACGTTCTAGCGCATCTTGCTTGCCATTAACATAGAACTCTACCACTGCTTTCATTCTTGGAAGCTTGTCTGGGTGGTAATTTACATGAACAATTACTGGCTTCAACTTTTTTAGTTTTGCATCTTTCCTTACTGTCTTAAAAAGGACCTTGCTGTTCATAAAAAGATAGTAATCCATAGTTCTCTTGGCAGCATGAAGCCCATCATAACCTGGATGTGAGGGGTAAAATAGCTCCTCATTAAAGACTGCCTGGTCCCATGATTTTGGCTCACGAGAAAGCCGACCAGCCACACGATCCAACAGCTCAATTGAAGGAAGTGTAGGCCTTATATAAAAGAAACCAGAGTTGTAAACCCATATCCTCATAGTATGGGCATATCGAGCCCAACCCATGGCAGGTTCATCAAAGACATCATTATATCCATAAGCCGTCATATTATTGTGACCATCAGTCATAGACTCAACGTCTGAATCCCGATAAATATAATCAAATGGGTTCTGCAAGTATACTATATCAACATCCGAGAGAAGAACACTATAACCCAGTTGTAAAAACTCTCTCAAAATGCGAAATTTCAGTCCAGAGACAGCATGGTTACCTCCTGTCTGGGCAATTGAATCAATACCCTTATCTGGATCTCTCTTGTAGACTGGAACATCATTAGATTTGCAGAATTCTTCAATATGGTCATCTAGAGCTACAACTAGATAATTAGGAATACCCACATTCTTGATGCTAGTAAACCAGACCTCCAACATGCTTTTGACATTTGAGTTTGCAAGAGCAACAATAATTTCTTTCTGAATAGCAACTTCCTCCAAGATCTTTGCCAATCTTGGATTCGCAGATTCGTCAGGAATGACAGTTGGGTTAGTTCTCAAACCCTTGACAGTACCGAAAGGGCCAGCCTTGTGCTTTTCACCCAGCACCAAAAACTGCTTCTGCGCATTATCTTTTCCTTGTTCAGCGAGCCGTAGGTTTTCCGTTAGACCCTTGACCTGCTTGTTCAACTCAGCATTCTTTTCCAACAGTGATTGAATATCTGACTTCAGGATATTAATCCGCTCTGGCAATTCACAAGAGGATGAACCAATCTAACAAACAAACAGTAGGGAAAATGAGATGCATACAAGTAGTTTCCATCCAGCCATGTTAGGAAACTGTGATATAAAAATCATGAACATTGCCAAACAATCATAATAGACAAGCAAGAAATATTGATCCAAGGCATCTTCGGATATCCCTTTATCTGATTTTTTAATCGTTTTTCACATAACATTTTGAAATACAACCCCAAGAGAGCAACAAACTCAATGAACTATCCCCATCACAGTAACTCTCAAGGATTATCCAAGAATAAGGTGTGCCACAACACATTCACAGCTTGTTCACACCGGCCATGTCACCATGTGTGTGCACAGTAAATTCAATATCTTAAACAAAGTTTGGGCAATTGATGTGGTTAATTGACTTCCCAGAATTCGACCTAAACGTCGTCACTTTAGTCGTATCTGCTCACAAGCTCAAACCGATAAATAAATTATGTCCAATGGTTTACGCAGTATAATTAATCAAAAGTCTTCCTTAACGCTTTTGGAACATCAAACCCACATTTTAACTAACAAAACCCATAACAAGAAACAAGGTCAACTCTTCCAATTCAGAAAATTTTCAAAAAAATTAAAAGGAAATGTAAACGAAATCAGAACTAATTATAAATAAAAAACCAAATCAGACTCATATTGAGTTATTAGAGGACCGAGATCCGAACCTGGACATCCGATTTATCGATTCGACGGCTCTGGATTAACGAATCGGAGCTGAAGAGTCCGTGAGGGTAGAAGACGGCGAAGACGCATCCGAAAAGAACTCCGATCACAATGGCTACGGCGATTCGAGATCCGCGAGGCGATTGGCCCTTATCCCTCGTCAACAACCCGTCCCTACGACCCGCCATGGCCCTTCACCTTTCTTGGCTTGTACACGCTCAGTGGGGCCTAGAATCTATCTCTACTGCATGAAGCAATGCGTGACTTTGTTCGAAACGTTCAAATTGGTACTCGTGGGAGTTCTGATGAAGCCCTTATGGGGCGGCTTTGAAATTCAACGTACAGAGGAAGAGTCTTGTTTTTCTAGCCGACGATGGCAGATGTGGGATTCAGTGTTATAACAAGTGGCGTAAAAAGATACTGTGATCCTCTCAATAACTAGCTCTATCTGTAAGGACCACGTCTAATAAAACAGAGGTTATTATTTAGAATCTCTCTCCTCTTAAAGCATTCATATCAAGTTATGTAAAATTTAGTTAAATTTAACTTTTAAAATGTACTTTTTTAGATATAGCTAGTTACTTTTAAATACTATCAAATATCAAACTTTTTAAATTTTTTGCTACTTTTATCAAATATTATTTTTTTATTGTAAAATCAAATTACTTTAATTACCTGAAACTTATTTTCATACTCACATACATGAAATTATTCTTTGTACCCAATTGTATCTTTAATTCAAGAGATTTTATTGATGAATGCATTTAATTCATTAACCGATAAACGTCAATTAATGCAGTTGTATATTTGATAAAGTGTGAGTAAAAAAAAGAAAAATGGGAGGGGAGAAAAAGTAAAAAGGGAGGGGATGAAACTTTGGAGGAAAGAAATAGAAAAAGCAAGGGAGAAAAATGAAAAGTGATGATAGAGTATAATAAAATAATATTTTAACATTTGCTTTTGATCTTTTTAAATTTAAAGAGGATATTTGACAAATGTTATATTTAATATTTGATAGAGAGTTTGATGTGTGGAACTTTTTGTAAATTTTATTAAAATTTTAAAGAAATGTTAGAAATAGATAGTTTGATTTGATGCTCTTATACGAGTTTTGTTTTTTTATTTTTATTTTTTTTAATGGTAAATATTGAGACTATTTTTCTTTTTTCACAACCCGGTGGCTTGGTTAGTTTGGCCCAATGCCTCGGCGTTTTTATTTCTCGGGTCCTTAACAAGATACCCCATTCTTTCATTTCATTTCTCTTTTGGGCTTTTGAGTCTTTCACACTTTATTTTGTGGGATTGCATTTAAGAGATTAAATACATTTAACACTTAAAAAATTTGTTTTTTTTTAAAAAAGTAGCAGTTTAGTAAAATAAATTAAAAGCATTTTTAAGAGTCTAAAAAGCCTAAAAATAACCAAAAATACATTGTAACAAAAACTTGGTAAAAACGTTTTTTTACTTAAATTTCTCAAATGTAATCCTAAACAAGCTCTTCAATCCATCACTCAAATGCAAGACAAGACCATCACAAATTACAAGGCCCTAAAGTATAAGACACAACACTTTTTTCTTTTTAGTAACATTGATTTTTTTTAATTTTTAATTTTTTGTATTTTTCTAAAATTAATGGAATCATAAACAGGCTCTTAGATCCAGCACTCAAAAGCAAGACAAGACCATCACAAACTACAAGGCCCTAAAGTATAAGACACCACACTTTTTTATTTTTAGTAACATTTATTATTTTTTTTTCTAAAATTAATGTGATTTTAAAATTATTATTAAATTTGTAATAAATAACAATTAAATGTTGATTTTAAAAGTCGTATAAATTTTTTTAGGAAAACAAGAAACATGAAAAAGGACATTCGAAGGTGAAAGGTTACTCCGACATTTTAAGTATCAAACATATATAACCTAGTCCTAGTCTTTGTTTCCACTTGACAACCTTATTAAGCTTGAAATAAAGTTTTACGTGGGTTTTGGAGGGAGGTAATAATTAATGTTAGATTTCGTAGGATCCGGTTTACATGTTATTATTTTAATGACAGCATGTATATTGTAGTAAAAGCAACGGTTAAGATTGAATCTCTCAAAATCTATTTTTATTAAAATACTGTTATTTTAATAACAACATATAAGTTAGATCCGATTTCACAAATTAAAAGCTAGGTAAAAAATTGATCAATTGGTTGAGGTCACGCCTTATGAAGTGGATGTCACTAATTTGAATCTTTCCTTCCCTTATTGTGTGGACATGTAAAAAAAAAAAAATTATCGATCTTAAATTAACTGAACCCTAAAAAGCATCAAAGTTATTAAAGTTTAAAGAGAAAGAGTCATAGAGACCAACGGTCAAGAGTTGGCTTGGCTTGGCTTTGTCACCGATTCCCATTAACAAATTTAATCTCAGTCTCCTAGCTGTGCCACTTAGAAAGTTGCTTATCCTGCAACTCGAAATAGAAATGCTCCTCTATTAAGCTTTCTCTCTCTTTATTAAATTCTCTATCTCTTCCGGCTTTTTCTTCCATTTTACAAGCAAAGAAGAAGAAGAAAAAGGAGAGTACTGCGAGCAGGGATCGAAGAATAAAGGTTTTGATCAGAGAGATGGGGAGAGGCAAGATTGAGATCAAGAGAATTGAGAACTCAAGCAACAGGCACGTGACCTACACGAAGAGGAGGAATGGGATCATAAAGAAGGCTACGGAGATCAGTGTTCTCTGTGATGCTAAAGTTTCGCTTGTTATCTTGAGCAGCTCAGGAAAAATACATGACTTCTGCAGCCCTTCAACTTCGTATGAACTCGATCTCTTTTGTTTTTCATGGATTTTCTATGATCGACCTCTTTGTTTCCTGACAGAAAGGAAGGTTTCATTTTTTTTTTTTTTTTTTTTGTTATGTGTTCTCTCTCTCTCTCTCTTTCAGGCTGATTGACATCTTGGACTTGTACCACAAGAATTCTGGGAAGAAGTTGTGGGATGCCAAGCATGAGGTAGGTTTACGTTGATATTCGTAAACTCTTTCTATCAAATATTTGTTTGCTAAAAACATGTTAAGAAACATGAACTATAAATTCTATGTACAGATCTACAAATGGGATGTAGTCTCTCTCTCTCTTTCAAAATATTATATGGTTTTTCATTGAGAAAGAAAACTAAAATCACATGATGAAATGTTACATCCATGACAGATCTGAAAGTAAACATTATTCCCTCCCTTTTCCTTGCAAAAATTGAAACAACTAATGGATATATAGCAGCTAGCTATAAGCAAAAATATATATATATATATATATCTGAATTCCTTGACAAGATCTATCTTTGTCTGATGGTTTCTCGACAAGTAACCTAGCTATAAACAGCCTATTATATTTATTTTTTTAAAAAAAAGGACTTAAAAGATCATGGATTTGTATATTTACCTTTTTTTTTGTTTCTTTTGCCGCTGAGATAAACTAATTGTTAGGTTTTCTAACCATGATAAACTCACAGAACCTCAGAAATGAAATTGATAGAATCAAGAAAGAGAACGACAACTTGCAGATTGAGCTCAGGTAGGTTATTTGGTTTCTTTGCCTCTCTCTCTCTCACACACACACACGTGTACACTCATGTTGAAGCATGTCCCTGCAGGCACTTGAAGGGGGAGGATATCACATCTTTGAAACCTAGAGAGCTCATTCTCCTTGAGGAAGCCCTTGAAAATGGCTACAGCAGTATCCGCGAGAGGCAGGTCAGTACCAAAATAGTAATTATATATTTATTTGATTGAAGGTCTTCGTACGTAGGGCATCCAACAGAAGGTCTAACTAACTCTCTTGATCTGCCCTTTTTGTTGTTGCAGATGGACTGCTGGAGGATGGCTAGGAAAGTTGTACGTGTAAAACGAACCATAGTGCCTCGCTTCATTTTATTCTATCCCTTATGAATGATAAATATATAGGATTAGTTTATATATATATATATACATATATATAACTTGTTGGCCAATATTTTTTCTTTCAAAACTGTTAAAGCTACATAAGCCAAATAAGCTTGTCCTTGATATGGACAACTTGTCCATATCAAATAGAAAAATAAAGACGCTTAAAGGGAGTAAAGAAAATAAACACAAAAATTTTATATGGTTTGGTTTATGATCTATGTCTATTGAATAAAGCCTTAAGGACTTCATTGTACTCTTATTCAATTGATTGGAGTAGATAAGTATATATGGTAATCAAATCAATTTGAATACCATCAAATTTAGGATATCAAATCCCCTAATATATTCTAACATTAATAATATTCCTAAGATTTGCTCTTTGTGACCTTAACATTTCTGTCTGGACATTTCTCAGAACAAGGACTTGGAGGAGGAGCATAAGGACCTTCAATTCACTCTGGTATATATTCTCATTATCCTCCTATATATTCTATACTAACAAGCGCTACACGCATGTATATGTGAATGTTTGCTTGAAATATATGATATAATTAAACAAAAAATCTACCTTAATGATCAATTTCTCTAAATAATTTTACTAATTAAGGATACTAAATAACTTTATAGTAAAATTTGTAATACTCTAAACATTTTTTTAATGATGTAGAGGTGTTTGTGT
This sequence comes from Carpinus fangiana, assembly GCA_006937295.1. Lineage (NCBI taxonomy): Eukaryota > Viridiplantae > Streptophyta > Magnoliopsida > Fagales > Betulaceae > Carpinus > Carpinus fangiana. The sequence goes on along the minus strand of CM017327.1, from coordinate 34,637,446 downwards.
GCATTAGCGAATGTGTATGTGACAACTTGTTAAAAACGTAGTGTCGTATGCTTACATTTACTTACGTATCTATAGAAAAAGGCATTTTGTGAAAATGGAGAGGTTAAAATTCTTAAATGTTGTGAGCATGCCTCCAAGAGCAAGCATTGTGCATTTATGGTGATAAGTTATATATATCTTGGAATCAACTTAGAATATTAGTTAAATGATTAAATTGACTATCTGCTATTAGTTTAATCTCTTATAATAAGTGGTGATTTAACATAGTATTAGAGTGAAGCTTTTGATCGACTTTGAACTTTGTTTTTATCATTCCATTCTCATTTCATTCAACACTATTAAACTCAACAATTAACAAGGGTGGGGAGTATTTACATATTGATCATCTTGGCATCCAGCACATTGCTCTCAATAAAACTCTAATTAAAAAAATAAATAAATTGTAATGTTAGAAATTATACTTTTGTTCCACCATTATTCTACTATACTGATGTGACAATGTTAATCCACCATTATTAAGGAAACCTTAATAAAATTTCATTTTAATTGCAAATCATAACATACTCTTAACAAACTTAAAATTGCATTCACTATTGATTAACTCAACTAGAACAGCTGACGACTAATTAGATTCCTCCCCTTTACTACAGCACCAACAGGAACAGGAGATGGCCATGAAAGCAGCAAGCAGAGACCTGGAGGATGATTATGTGCAGAGGGTGAGGGACTACAATTCTCAAATGCCTTTGGCTTTCCGTGTGCAGCCTATTCAGCCAAATCTACAAGAGAGGATATAATAGTCTTAAGTGCTGTTAGCTTGCTGTCTTGAAAAACAACTTAATTTCAGCTGTCCAACGTTTGTAATAGCCTTAATATATATTTTCCTTCTTACGCAAGTTCCAGCTAGTACTCAAACCTCTACTAAATAGTGATCGGTGCGAGTCGTTTTCGGGCCCAAAATTCACCGTTTTCTCTCTTCATGTAATTTCTTAGTTCTCTACTTACTAGTGCATGTCATAATTAATATCTCTAGTTTTTGTTTGAATACTTAATTAAATGATTAAATTTATCATTTTCTATCATCTTAAGTTTTTAATATAAGTGGTAATTTAACATAATATCAAATCAAAAGTCTTGAGTTTGAACCTTGTATCCATCAAGTTAAATCATGAGTTAATTAACCTCACTTTAGTTAAATTAAATATTGTTGTGAGTACACTTGTGAGTGTTGTGTCCCACATTGAGAAAATATAAAAGAAAAGAGTGTTTAATATACTTAAGTGGACCTTAGCCCATTAGCTTAGGCTTTTGTACTAGAGTTGTGTTCAATTATGTATATTAATGTGCTCTTGGTAAAAACTCTATAATCGCTTTAATCTCCCAACAAATGGTATCAGAGCCATGGTTACTTTCCTAGGACGGGTGTCTGGACGCGTTGGGTTTGGAGTTGTGTCCCTTTCCGCAACTCGGGTTTAGAGTTGTATCCGCATCCCCGCAACTCTTGACGTGAGACACTCTTGAAATGTATAAAGACTCACAAGCGAGGGGGAATTGGGTCAATGTGAAAAGACTCACAAGTGAGTGGGAGATTGTTGTGAGTACACTTGTGAGTGTTGTGTCCTACATTGAGAAAATATAAAAGAAAAGAATGCTTAATATACTTAAGTGGACCTTAGCCCATTAGCTTAGCTTTTGGGTTAGAGTTGTGTTCAATTATGTATATTAATGTGCTCTTGGTAAAAACTCTATAATCGTTTTAATCTCCCAACAAATATATTATTTAAAATTATAGATTCTCATGTTAGAAATTATGGCCCTTAATTTTAATTTCGATGATTTATAAAAACCATTCAAAATTTAATGTCTTGATTATACAAAAGAAATCATAACCATCAAATTTAAAATAAATGATCATAATTTCTAACATGAGAATCTCAAATTTTAAGTAATTGAAACCTATTAATTATACGAGATTAGGAATAATTTTCTTTAGCCCCTGAAAAGACTTGTTCACGTTGATGCCATTGGTTCGTGGAGTTTGAGAAAAAACCCATTGATTTTGATTTGACGGTTTAGATCCATCACTCAGTACGCAAGACAAGTCGACCATCACAGCCTACAAGGCCTGAAAGTAAGACAGGTGTCTAATACGACATGCACATCCACATTCTACGTATCAAGCACAACTTTAGTCCTAGTCCTGACAATCTTAAAAACCATCAAACTAATATCTGTCGCGTAGTTAAAGTTAAAGGGAAAGAGTCAGAGAGATAGAGAAAGTAACCAATTAATGGTTTGAGAAGACGAATTCCCATAAACAAATCCTCCCCTCCTGTGCCACTTAGAAAGTTGCTTATCCTCCATCTCGAATTGGCAATGCTCCTCTATTGCTTTCTCTCTCTTTATTAAATTCTCTGTATCTTCCTCCTCCTTCCATTTCACAAGCAAGAAGAAGAAGAAAAAGGAGAGTGCAGCAGGGGATCGAAGAAGAAAAGGTTTTGAGAGAGATGGGGAGAGGCAAGATTGAGATCAAGAGAATTGAGAACCCAAGCAACCGTCACGTGACATACTCGAAGAGGAGGAATGGGATCATAAAGAAGGCTACAGAGATCAGTGTTCTATGTGATGCTCAAGTTTCGCTTGTTATCTTTAACAGCTCAGGAAAGATGATTAGCAACTACTGCAGCCCTTCAACTTCGTAAATGAACTCTTCTTCCACAATTAACCTTTTGTTTTCTATATGGTCGATCTCTGGGTTTTCTGTGATCTATTTGTTTTCTAACTCTCTTTCTCTCTATCTTTGATGGTGAAGGCTGAGTGACATCTTGGACAAGTACCACAGGTATTCTGGGAAGAGGTTGTGGGATCCCAAGCACGAGGTGGGTGTTGATATTCTTCTACTCTTTCTGTCAATTTTTGTTACACAAAAAATAAAGCACGGTGGTTCTTAATTGCTTTGTGCCTAGGGAAAATGATATATTTTTGCTAAAAATATGTTAAGAAACATGAACCATAACTTCCATGTCTAGATCTACAAATGGGTTGTAGTCCATCTCTTTCTTTCAAAATATTCTACCGTTTTTATTGAGAAAGAAAACTAAAAACTACATGAAATGTAACATCCATGGACAGATCTGGAAATAAAACATTATTCCCTCCCTTTCTTTTCCTTGCAAGTATTGAAACAACCAAATGGATGGTAGCAAGCAAGAGAGTAAACATAACATCCATTTTGTTGCTACCAAATATTTGTTTCCTTGATAAGATCTATCTTTGTCCGATGGTTTCTTGACTGGAAGCCTAGCTAGTAAACAGCCAAGTAATTGAAGTCTGACACTTCATGGGTTTGTATATTTACTTCTTTTTTCTTTTTTCTTTTTTGCTGCTGAGATAAACTAATTGTTAGGTTTTCTAACCATGATAAACTCACAGAACCTCAGCAATGAAATTGATAGAATCAAGAAAGAGAACGACAACCTGCAGATTGAGCTCAGGTAGGTTATTTGGTTTCTTTGCCTCTCTCTCTCTCTCTCACACAGACGTGTACACTCATGTTGAAGCATGTCCTTGCAGGCACTTGAAGGGGGAGGATATCACATCTTTGAAACCTAGAGAGCTCATACTCCTTGAGGAAGCCCTTGAAAATGGCTACAGCAGTATCCGCGAGAGGCTGGTTAGTACCAAAATAGTAATAATTTATTTTATTGAAGGTCTTAGCTAGTATAGCTATCAAGAAATTAATTAAAAGTTATTATTATTATTATTATTATTTATTTATTTATTTATTTTTGGCAGATGGACTGCTGGAGGACGGCTAAGAAAAATGTATCAAAATGGGTTATTTTTTCTTTGAAAATTGTTGAAGCTGCATAATATAAGAACTTGTCGATCTTCCTAAGTACTATAACATGAAATTAAGATTTGCTCTTTGCCTGACCTTAACATTTCTGTCTGGACATTCCTTAGGGCAAGATCGCGGAGGAGGAGAATAATCATCTTAATTTCGTTCTGGTATATATTAATGTTCGAAGAATGCTAGGTTTATAAACAAATTTTACAAAAACGCTTTTATAAAGCACAATATGATTGGAAAGAATATAAACTCAAATTTTGAGAAACCTAATTCATATTGTGCCACATCAATTTATAGAAGTTTTTTTTTTTTTTCTGTGAAATTTGTTAATAAGCCTAACATTTTTCTTCTACGTACTCATGATTTTGCCCCCCATTAAGATTGCTCCCATTTACTGCAGCGCCAACAGGAGATGGCCAAGGAAGCAGCGAACAGAGAAATGGAAGAGGCTTATGAGCAGAACGTGAGGGACTACGATTGTGATCAGATGCCTTTGGCTTTCCGTGTGCAGCCTATTCAGCCAAATCTACAAGAGAGGATGTAGTTATAACACTACGACTTCCGCTGGTGTCTTTGAAAAATAACTATAACTAATTTCAGCTGTCCACGCTGTTAATTTGTATTAGCCTTAATATTTTCCTCCTTATGCAACTACTACTCAAACCTCCTCTAATCTAATTAATATACCCTAGTGTCCTTGCTTTGTCGTATTGGGCTACTAATTAATTAATGCCTGCATGCAGAGACCTAGCTACATATAGTGTCTTTTTTTAATTTTTTTTTTCTTTTTATATATATATATAACGATTGTGTACGTACGTGTTTGTATATCTTAATATTATGTGGTATATCTCTCGATAACTCTTGGTTAATGGCATATTTGTGTGTATATTTGATGGGTTTAAATGTACCTTTAACACTTAAAAAGTTCATTTGAAATTTATAAAAAAAAAAGAAAAAAAAGTACTTGTTTGATAAAAAAAAAAAATTGAAAGTGCTTTTAAATGTTAAAAAATGACTAAAATGCACTTTTAGCAAAAACTTAAAAAATACATTTTTTTAACTTAAAAGTTATATTTTTTAAACGCAATTCCAAACAGATCATAAGAAACATTTGACAATTGGTGGCAGTGTGTCTCTCTCATGTGGAAATACCAACAAATTAAATGGCCGGTAATAAAAATTTGTAATGTGGAAACCTTAAGGCCATAATTGGGAGAGAATATATTTCCTAATGCAATCCTTAAGTTACACACTAGAGCCATCAACTTGAAGCAATTATAATTCAAAAACCGAAAATCCCTAATTTTCATGTGTAAACGATACCTTAAATTCCGAAATTAATCAAATTAATCAAAACCCATTGTAAATTGGATGAACTGCTACAATACCCACTCATCAATTTCGTAATATTTGTAAGGTCGAATTATGAAAATCCCAAATTTCGTCATCTTAGAATCATATCATCAAGTGACGTGGCCAAACAGTATTGTCAGATGGTTCTNTTTTTTTTGGTTTATGTCTAAAGCCTAATTTGAAACCTTAACTTACTAAACCCTAAAAAAAAAACTTCTAAGCATCTTGTGCTGCTCAAAGACCTTCACTGTGAGTCTCTGAGACCTTCACTTCCTGCCTCTCTTGTGCCGCTATGGCTATGGGTAGGGGTGTTCAAGCGGAGCGGTTATAACCGTCTCACCAACCGCTAACCGCTTTTTTATAACCGCTAACCGCTTTGTAAGGCGGTTATTAAAAACCGTTAACCGCCTAGGGCGGTTGCGGTTAGCGGTTTTAGGGGTATGAAAAAACGGTTATAACCGCTAACCGCTTTTATTTATATATAATTATATAAATATAAAAAAAAAAAAGCCAAAACGATGCCACATCCCCTCTCTCACTCGTTATATATTATTTATATTATATAAGTCTATAAGACGAAACCCTATCTTATTCTCCCAGACATTCACATTTCACACAAGCCGCAGCCTCTCTCTCATAGAGTCTCACTCGTTAGGTTTCATCTTAACTTTGAGTTCTCCCTAAGCCGCAGCCCCTCTTTCACTCGTCTCCGTCTTTGTCTCACTTTCGTCTCTCAAACTCTCACTCGTTAGGTTTTAGTTATAGTATGTTTTGATCTTGGTTTCAGACTTTCAGTGAGTGGTTTGTAGTGTGAAATAAACCCAAAAAATATGAAAAATTAAGGCCCAAAATATTAAAAAAAAAAAGTCCAAAAGCCCATTTTTAAAAAAGCAGTTATAACCGCTAACCGCTGGTTATAAAATAACCACTAACCGCCTAGGCGGAGTCGGTTGCGGTTATTGAAAATCCGATAACCGCCTAAAACGGAGGCGGTTATAACCGCTTGAACACCCCTAGCTATAGGGACCTTCCGGCCACTGCCTCTCTCAAACCTTTGATCCTAATCTCTCCGATCTCTCGCTCTCAGTCTCTTGACTCTCTCCGTCGGTGTCTCCCTCTCTCTTGGTTCACGGCATAACAGCACTCCGCCATCAGTCTCTGTCCTTCTCTGGCCGTCTCTTCGTCGGTCTCTCTTGGTTCGCTGCGCAGCGGCACTACCTCGAGATATTTTATTTCTTTTGGTTGATTTTCTGATTTTTTGTGGTTGATTATTTGATTTGGTGGCTGAAAATAAAATTTTGAAAGGCTTGAAGCCTTGAAGGTATTCATTCATGGCGTCTAGAAGTCTCAAATTCGTGGCAAATTCGGTTTATAGGGATGGCAGTGTCTCGGTTGACTTTGATGTGCCATTTCCTAGTGATTATTTTGAGCTTCTTGACCAAGTAATCTTCTATTACTGTCTGTCTCTGCTATGTAATTTCCTGTAATTTGTGTCTTTTGATTTTTGGTGCTTGCTTATATTGTTGAACGTTGGTAAAGTTTCAAGCTTGAGAATGATCTTGTGCTGTATGTACAAAAAATAGTTCCCTAGTTGCTATAAACATGTAAGACGATTACATTTGTGTCGGGTCGAGTCATATTATAAACAGGTAACACGACACGATTATGATCCCTTTATATAAACGGGTTTGTGTCGTGTTACTCGTTTATAGACCATGTCGTGTTCGGGTTGGGGGGTTCGAGCTAAACGTGTCGTGTTTGGGTTGAGCTTAAACATGTCGAGTTGTAATCGAGTCTTACATGAACCCGACACGCGAACACGTTTTGCCAGCCACACTCTCCACCACCGCTCACTAGATNTTGAGAATGATCTTGTGCTGTATGTACAAAAAATAGTTCCCTAGTTGCTATAAACATGTAAGACGATTACATTTGTGTTGGGTCGGGTCATGTTATAAACGGGTAACACGACACGATTACGATCTCTTTATATAAATGGGTTTGTGTCGTGTTACCCGTTTATAGACCATGTCGTGTTCGGGTTGAGCTTAAACATGTCGAGTTGTAATCGAGTCTTACATGAACCCGACACGCGAACACGTTTTGCCAGCTACACTCTCCACCACCGCTCACCAGATCTCTCCACCACCGCTCACTAGACCGCCTTTCTTGCGCCGCCGCTCGCATGTCTCTCTCTCTCTCGCGCCACCGCCCGAGTCTCCATCTCTCTCTCTCTCTTTCTCCCTCTCTCTCTCTCACTCCGTCTCTGATATCTCTCTTGCTCTAATTTTGTCTTTGGGTTGACATGGTAACCCGCTAATTTTGTCGTGTTGTATCCGGGTTGGAGATTTTCATTTGTTTAACTAAATGGGTTGTGTCTAGGTGGAGGCGCCAACCTGTTTTGCCAGCCCTATATGAGCCTCTTAAAGATTTGTTCGCTTTGATGCCATTGGTTGGTTGAGTTTGAGAAATATTATGTTCCTAAGTAGGTTAATTAATGCAATGCTTATATCCTAGTTGGCACAAAACTAATTTGAACTAATTAATTAAGCTGAATTAATGAGAAGCATGATACCAAGTTTATATATTACACAAAGGAATATTTTATTAATGAGTTTAATATTATATATACACCATTGATAGTGGATGATTTTGAAAAAAAGGATTTAGCCTGGGTGTTGTAAACAAAACTTTACAAGATCTCTTGTAGGTTTTTCAACAGTCCAATCCCAAATTTAATTTCACTATCTTTATCTTTCTCATAAAAAAACTTAATATTAAATTTAGACCATTAAAAAAAGCAAAAGATCGACTATAATACGTATATATATATTTTTTATAGCATCTAAACCAAATACTTGAAAGAAAAATTATGTGTATTATGTGAGGTTTGTTCTCGATCATGATTAGACCAACATAAAAGTCCATTGTATGAAAGTTTAGACAAGTGTTCAATTTGAAGACATGCACTTATATTGCACATCGTAAAAACGGGTTTCATACATTCTTTTTCAACTCGTTTGTGCATGTGATACAAAGTAAAATTTACATTTGAAAATCGACTTATAAGGTGAAGATGTCCAAAAATGTATATACCCACACATAGTTAATATATATTATACTTAAGCCATATATGACACTTAGGATCATAATTAACCTGCCACAATTTGCAGTTGATGTCCACGTCAGCCAACTTTATCAACATTGACTTGATGATAGCCTTTTGCCTTTTCATAACCCCACTCACTTATTAGCATTCAATGACTTAATGCAATGTCCATACATAGTACTAAAATACATTTAAATCAGCCTATAAGTTGTGCATTTCGTGACTCAATCACAAAGCTTCAACACATTCAGTCCAATACTCAACAAACAATTCTCGTATATAACTTATCCTTTCAAATTGACTTATAGAGAGGGTGTCTAATAGTTTACGTACAAAAAATTAAGATTGCACTTTAGTCATATAAGACATTTATATTTTAAGCCTTTCTCGATTATTAAATGAACCGCTTTCTACTGTGTTCGTAAGCATTTATAATATTTGTCCCATTTTCTTTTTCGTATTTGAGGATCATTAGTGGCAAATATATTCCTTAATAACTATTAATTCTTTCCCATTTTTAGCTTTGATTTTTTTAATTTTTTTTTTTAAAAAAATAAAAATCTTCCCGAGTGCTCAGAAACCATTTGACCCCAACAAACAAAAAGTGAAAAAGGGCAATTAAAAAAGTTCCCAAGACATTGATATGAATTTGAGTGACCAGATTGCCCTCGACAAGACACGCGTCCTAGAATTGCCACGGCAGCACCTCCATTCCCATCAAGGTCAGGACACAGGCCCATAGTCGTATAGGGCTAGAACGGTCCATACCGAACAAGCTTTAGAATTTTGATAAAAACTCCCTTCAACTGGTCGGAGACCTCTTCTCTTTTGCTTTCCCTTTAAACCAACTGTTTTGGCGACGACAGCACTCCCACAAATTTTATCTTTCTCGAAAAAAAGAAAAGAAAAGAAAAACCATTATTAATAACCACAATAAATTTCTATTTGTAATTTTTCTTTTTCAATCTCTGATTTGCACAGGTATTTGCTTCTCTCTAATCTCCTTGCCCATGTTTTTTGAGTTGTTGTTTTATTTTTTAGTTTTTATGCGTATGCATATATAGGCGTGTATATGTGTATCCGCATTGCGCTGCAGGTTCTGATATTAGGGTTTTTTTTTTTTTTTTTTTTCATGTGCAGAGTGATTTTTCTAGGGTTTTCTTTGTGCGGTTAGAATTCAAACGGCTTCGACGCAGGTACTGTCTTTTTGGTTCTGTTTGATTTTCAAGAGTTTGGTGAAGAATAACAGGGTTAGGGCTTGATTGGAGGGTGATTGGGGCCTTGCATTGTACTGGGTCTGGGTTACAATTTATTTCAGAATATTATGTTGATCAAAATTTCCGGTGGAGTAATGGGTTTCCGTAGACTATGATAAATTTGTTGAATTTGAGATGGGTTCCTGTGAAAATTTGACTATAACTGAGAAACCGTTATGCGGTTCTGTAATTGAGCAGACTTTGAACTTAGAATTACCCATGCCATCTGTATCCGAGCAGCGGTCATGCTCGGAGGCAGCTTACAGAATGTTTGAGTCTAATGTGGACCCCACAAATGCTCTGGATGGGTGTCCGGATTTGTCTCAGGTTGATGACTCTGGTTGTGTGAGCTTTGGTGAGGTTGCAGAGGCTACGGAGGTGTATACTGTTAATAAAGATTGCTTGGTGGGTGAGAGTCAGAATTTGGATGATTTGACGCAGGAGAAAGTGCCGGGCAGTGAACGTAGGATCAGTGGGGACTGCTTGAATGAGATTCAGAGTCAGGGTGATATTTGTAATTTGGAAACTGGCGCATTGTGTTTGGAGAAAAGAGGGTTTCAAGGTAAAGATGACTGTGAAACGCCTTTGGAATCTATACCTTTGATTGGTTCACCGGGAAATTGTGTTCAATTGGATGAGCTGGATGATAAGACTGTAAGTGGTTCTTCTCCAGAAGGGGCCATGGAGGTTATGGGTGAGCGAAGTGGTGTTTTAGCAGGGTTAGAGACTTATGCTTGTAACCCAATATCTCCTTCACAAGGTTGTGAAGACCCCTTGGAATTAATACAGATGACTGGTTTGCCAAGTAATTATGCCCAGCAGAACGAGCAGGGGGACACTAACCGCATAGGTGGTCTTTCTTTCGAGGATATGGATGTGAAAATTGATGATTCAGCAGGGACAGAAGCTGAGGTTTGCAATCAGATTTCACCTTTGCAGGATGGTGAAATGCCTATAAAATTCTTGCATACAGGTGACTTAGTGAGCAATAGTGACCGGCATAGGGATCAGAAATATAAAAAGACTGTCAGCGGTCTCTCTGCAGAGCGGGTTACAGGGATTCTTCAAACAAAAAGCAATACTGGTGCATGCATCCAAGTATTGCCTTCACAGGGTTCGCAGAGGGCCTTGGAGAATTTACATATGGCTGAATCACTGAGTATCTCTTTCCAACAAAATGAGCAGATGAATGATAAGAGTGTTGATGGTTCCTGTGCAGAAAGTGTTACCAAGGTTGTGGAAGAGAAAAGTGATCTCACGACTGTTATAAGTGTTGATTCTGGCAACAATATGTTACCAATAGAAGAAAATTCCTGTATTTTAAAGGAAAGTGCTGCCAACATAGCTCATCACTGTAATTTTGAGAAATCAGTTTTTCCCCAGTCCTGTCAACCCTTTAGTCCTGTCGATTGTGCCACTTTGAAGGATATGCCAGATCAGGATATTATTGCTTCTGTTCATTCTAGCAGTGTGGTTGGATGTTCTGGACATATAGATAATGAAGGAAAGGATAATGCCGGATTTGGTTGTGTATTTGAAAGCAAATGTCCTGAAATTGCGTCCTCATCTACTCGAAGGAATGGCCGGAAAAGTAAATCAAGCCGGAAGACTAATAAAAACAAGGCTGCAAAGAAGTGCAAGCGCACAACCAATGTGCCACACCCATATGGAAGCATCGGAATTGTGGTGAAGGCTGCAAGAATGAGAAGAAGCTGTTCATCAAAACGAGCTCGTTCTTCTATCTGGGGGTTGCTGGGGAATATTACACAATTTTTCAAAGAGACTAATGGGCTTGATGGGCTGAATCAATTACAGAATCAAGGATTGAGAAAAGCAAGGGGTGGCCGACAAAGTGGAAAGCAGAACAAGAAATGTGCAAGTGGAAGCTCTAGAGGGTCGAGCGAAAATAATTTTGCATCAACTAGTCGTATTCGATTGAAGGTTAAAGTGGGGAAAGTGCCAGGCCAAAGTTGTCTGAACAACATGGTTTCAGAGATCGATGTGACAGCATCTGTCAATGCTACCATTGGTGATAACGGGACTGATTATTCTGGAACCAGTGGAACCAGTGTAGAACTTCCAAAATTAGCCAATGGTGTTGGGGATAAACTGAGGGAAGATGGGACTATAGTGCAACTTGAATGTTTCAGCAAGCACCCTGAGAAGCCAAAAACATTTCCAGATGCTTTTGTTATGGATAGACAACTCGCAAATAAGGACTCACATAACACCAATAATATAGATAAGGTAGCTGGAGATGCAGATAATTATCTTGGGGTTCCCTCCAATGTGGCGGTTGAAGCATTGGGAGGGACAAATGAGAATGGGTGTACAGATCCTGGAACTTCGCCTGATTCGGAAGTGATCAATTTGATTCTGGATGCTCAAGTCACTGCAAGACATCAAGCAGATTTTCATGACACACTTTTGACTTCCTCCAAGGATATTGCTGCTAAAGGACATCGTACCAGTGGTAAGAGGGGAAAGAAGAACAGGGTCCCTCGTTCACGTAACTGTAATCTGGAAGATGGATCATCTGGTCCAGTTAGCATAAATAAAGCTAAAACATCAAAGAAACATGGGAGCAGAAAAGATATGGATAATGGGCTTTGCTCTGGAGAAATTCTTACTTCACCCACCAGTGAAAATGCTTCTAGCAACTTGTCAAGCAACAAGAACGTACCTATGGGACCGTTGGTTTTTTCAAGAGAGAGTGAACGAGGAGTATTCATTGAGGCTTTGAAAGAGGAAAGTGGTACTGAAGCTCAAACATGTTGCAACCTAGATGTTGACGTTGAATTATCAGAGTCACATAATTCCAAGAATTTACATCCTTCTACTAAAGGTATGGGGTGTAAACTTCCAAAATCTGGTAGAGTGAGCAAGGGCAGGTCCAAAGCCTCTGAATCAGCAAGTGGGAGAGGGAATGCACGCAGACAGAGGGAGAAGCAGCAGAAGTCTGTTAACAAGTGCAAAGTCAAGGAGAAGGGTGTTTGTAATAAAATCACACATAAAGTGGATAGTCACCCAGAAACTGGTAATAGTTTGCTTAAGGGTGTGCACAACAATCTTTTTTTAATCCTTTTGGAGGACTGGGGAATGTCCAACTTTCTTGCAATTCTTTTGTCATTGTGTGTGTTTGTGTGCTTGGCAAGAGACTTTCTTTAACTCTTCCCTTCTAGATACTTATTGTTGGCATAGGCAAAAATTCAAAGTTGGCTTCTTATTTAACATGACTTATTGTTGCAGGAAGTCAGAAAGTTGATGCCATTGGAAAAACCAACACCGTCGACAGCATTGCAGTAACGAACCAATCTAACTTGAGCATGGTACCAGGTGGTATAGAGGAGCAGTGTCTATCCTTGCGTAAGGCTTGGGTGCTGTGTGATGATTGTTGTAAATGGCGGCGTATACCAGCTTTGCTTGCAGATTCTATTGAAAAGACAAATTGCACATGGTACACCGTCTTTTATATCTCACTTTATCATTTTAAAGGTTCTATTAATGTAGAAACCTTAAGATACATTGTATTGGCATATATGTTATTGAATGAAGTTGTCATGTATACAATGTAATTGTGAAAGGATCTCTGATGAAGTATTATGTATAGTTTGATGTAAAAACTGCTCAAGCATGATAAGCTCTTGGTAGGCTAGTGTTATGGGTGATTTGATTTTGTTCAGGTCTGGTTTGCTGCAGGCAGTAAATCAGATCCATTTTGAAGTAAACAAGAAAAATAGAAGATGAAGAAGATATGGCCTGGATAGTCAAACCTAGGTTCCTAAAGCAATCACATTTTTTTTTATTTAAATTTTTTGAAATATTTAATGAAATTGGTCTGGGGTTGGCTCGAGTTGTAAGAGCCCTGATCTTGGTGGCATTCTCATCAGGTCTAAAGTTCAAATCTCCTTAGGTGTAAACAATTCCTTGGGGCTAGGCCTTTGGCGAAGCCAGAGTGTTACCTGATCCGTGTGAAGGGCGCTTTGCACGGGTTCGAGATTTACCCTCCTGAGTGGCATTGCCTTGGAGGGATTTCTTGCCATAAAAAAAAAAAAAAAATCAGTCTTGGAAAGAATGATCTAGAATTCTTGTGGTGTATCAATAAACCATAGGAAAGAATGATCTAGAATTTATCTGGTGAGAATATGTCTAAGCACCATTGGAGTTGGCCCCCATTTTACCATATGTGAATTTGCTTTCTGTTTTTGATTCTTGTTGAGTATCCTGAAGTTTGGCTTCTCTAAGATGCTAGACGAGAGCTAAAGGTGCCCGTTCATATACAGCCAAATTCTGGCCTATAGAATGCTAGGGGATGTTCCCAAAGGACATGTTAACTGTTCATATTTGGTCTGACTTCCCAAAAACATTCATCTATGTTTCATTCATTGTGTTAAAGGAGGTGCTTTTGACTTTGATTGAGGTGATCATAACAAATTATTGATATGTTGGTAACATTATTGTCTTCATTGCTCCTGTAAATAAGGCTAATGCTGGGTGAGATGGTCTTGAATTTAGTCACCTTTGAAACATCTCTCAATTGTTCATTGACCATAAGAAGGTTCCTGAAGGGACTTTTGGTGACAGAACTGGGAGGGAAAAATGAATAGTTATAGGAATCTGCATTAAGGCCTATGGAAATTTTATTTGTGCTATAACAGCCCTCTAGTCCTGAGAGCACAAACTGTAGAGTGCTGAAAGGGAATAGAGATACAAATCTACATAGTGAGATGATGAAGCTTCACTTGTATCTACTTTGACTTCATTTAGGTTACATGTTGGTGAAAGTTTGAATTGGGACATCATCAGGGGGCTAAAATCATCTGCAGTGAATTCATTTTTAAGTTGGAAAAGTGAGAGTAACCATGTATTAGATGTGATTTAGGAAATGAAGGGCACCCGTGATGAATTTCCTTGCACATTTAAGAGTTTCCCTCCTGGCGAGGTTGGATTTCACCCATTTCAGAATTTTCTTATCTCATTGCTGAAGTGGGACTATTGGTACCATTATCTGAAGATATTTTGTCATTCCAATGAAGTACTTTGGTATTTGGACTCATATGCTGTTCATTATATCTGTTGGTTGTATATTTTTACCTTATATTTTTATATGTGGAATATTTCTGGTTCATTATTTCTCAGTGTTGTATGCATTTACCTCCTATTTATGATGGTATAGACAGCTAATATCCTTTCCTGTATAATGTTTTCTTTTTGGAACTTTAGTTTAATATCTTGCATTTGATTTTGCTTTGTGTTTTTTGATTTTTAAAGGACCTGTAAAGACAACGTGGATGAAGCCTTTGCTGATTGCTCAATACCTCAAGAGAAGTCAAATGCAGAGATTAATGCGGAGTTGGATATATCTGATGCCTCTGGCGAAGAAGATGCATATGATGGCCGTTTAAATTATAAGGGATTGGAATGTAGGCGTTCAGCAGGTATGTGATATTTGCTAGTGGTAGCAGATCAGTAAGATTGGATACAAGCTTGAAGCGAGACTGAGTTTGGGGTCTTAAGTTATCCTTTTGTTTTTATATCGTCTGAGTTATGACATTTTTTTGTTTTGAATGGGCTGCAGGTTACCAAGAGTCAGCCTTTAAGTGTATTTCTACTAACGAGTTTATGCATCGTTGGCGTAGAAGTCAAACTATTGATGAGGTTCATAATTGACATCTGATTTTAATTGTTGTGTTATTCCTTACTTTGCTATGTTTTGTATTGTTATTTGAAGATCTTGGAAGATTTTTATTTTTTATTTTTTATTTAATTTTAGGGTACTAATATTTTTTTTTTGATAAGTAATGTTATATCATAAATAAAGTGTAGAGGGCCACAACCTTAGAACACAGGGAGTATACAAGAGAACCTCTAAGATAAAGAAAAGAAGAATATAAAGTCAAAAATCCTGCAAAATTATAACCAAATAAGCTGTGATGTGCTGATGTCCAAATATGTAACGTATTCACCACAATTTTCCGCAGCTTTGTCACCAATGTCTCTACGTCTTCAAAGTGCCGAGCATTCCTCTCACGCCAAAGACACCACATTAAACACATCAAAACCAGCCTTCATACGTCCTTTACTATACTACACCCAACCAGACTGCCCAAACTGTTTAACAAATCAATGACCCGTCTCAGCATAACCTACTCTACACCAAACAATTTAAGAATTGTTTTGTATTGTTATGGTACTAATAATGAAAAGGATGTGTGCTATATGTTGAGTAGCATAATCTATACCACTAATAATGCAAACCCTCTATTATTTTTCAATATCTAATTTTTTTTTTCACAAAAAAAGGATCTTTATTCCCCATTTTAAGTGGTGCAAAAATTTAGTAATAGGATGACCTGGATTTTAAGAAAAGTATCAAATGTGCAATTTAGTTATAGGATAACCTAGGATGAAATTAGCTTACTCTCTCTCTCTCTTAGGAGTGTCTTTGATACATGTTATCTGGTACCATTATGATAGAGCTGTGAGCTGTGCTGAGTAGCACAAATACACCTCAAGGTGAATAGTGGCCATGTTAAATATGTATCTGATAGATCATGGTTTGGGTATGGACATGGACATGTTTATACATGGCTTAGCCATGTTTTGAGTTTAAACTTCAAAGAAGAATCATAAATTTTGCACATCTAATTGATGTGGGACTGACATGTCATTGGCATGCCAAAACAATTATTTATTTATTTTTTTAGTATAGAATATAAGGCTATACTCCACTGGAAATTGGATGGATTAGTTCTTTTTTGTTAAATGTTAAGAGTCCGGTTTTTCCTTTTCATATATACCTGAAGATTCTTTACTTTCACCATTTTTGTGTTATTATGATGCTGATTTCCACCTAGTGTTAGTTTTGTTGAACATCTTAGTTTTTAGGAGGATGGGGTATTCTCTATCATACTCAATTACCTACTTCTGCTTCTGTGGTTTAGTTGCCGTAGAACCTTCTGGTATGCCACCATTGTTGTTTTCAATGTGTGGTTTCAGTAAAATAAATTATATCACGAGTTCTCATGTTAGAAGTTGGCCCTTCAGGTCGTCTTCTAACTTTGATTGCATTGTAGTTAAACTGTATGATTCCATGGGCGTGTATTATATTTAGTATTTATTAGTAAGGACTTTCTTGGTCTGTTCTTACTGCATTGGCAACTTTATTTCCTTTTCTACCCCCCTCTGTTTAACACTTGTTTGCTCTTAATATAATGGATAACTAAGCGTTTAGTTTTTCATTAGCTTTTGCATGTTTATTGATTGTATTTGTTACATGCAAAAGGCTGTTGTGATTTGTGTCTTTATAGATAAGTTTATGTTTATTTTTTGTTTTTTTATTTTTTATGTATTTTATCAATTTTAATCAGATAATGGTTTGCCATTGCCAACAACCTTCAAAAGGCCAGTTGGGATGCGGAGATGAATGCTTGAACCGCATGCTTAATATTGAATGCGTCCAAGGCACTTGCCCATGTGGAGACTTATGTTCAAATCAACAGGTATCTTAGCTGTTTATTGCAGCTAGCAATGTATTTGTTTCTTTTAGTGAAGTTACTTGTATGTAAGGGACATTGTTTTAGTCCAAATGCTTGTTTGCAGTTCCAGAAACAGAAATATGCTAGACTGGAGTGGTTTCGAAGTGGGAAGAAGGGTTATGGGCTAAAGTTGCTTGAGGATATACCCAAAGGGCAGTTTCTTATTGAATATGTCGGAGAGGTAACTAAAGGATGATCTCACTTTTTTTTTTAATCCTTCATTTAAAAGTGAATCCATAGGTGTCTTTGGCTAGTGGTAAGTTAAAACTACTATGGGGGATGCCTTGGGTTCCCACTGGACAAAAACCTTAAGATGAGTTTATTAATGAGGAAATAAAAAACATTGATTCTTTGGCGTAATTGTGAAATTTATCATGGTTTTTTTTTTTTTTGGAAAACATTAAAGAAAACCGGTTCTTATGAAAGTCAGCGGTGCATTAAGATTTCCTTATGAATTCTCTCTCTCTAAGGATTAAGGCTTGGTGGCAAGCCCCTTTACTTTGTTACTGCACACTTTCCCTGCACACGCTAAGCAGATCACCAACTGAAAAAAGAAGATTTCATGTAGCTGATGTAATGGAACAAGGCTTAACCGAGTTGGCTGGAAACATAAGCTCTGCTCTTCTTCTTTTTTATTTATTATTATTATTATTTATATATATATATCAAAGCAGGCCATTCTTCCTTTTGCTAATGTACTAAATACCTCAGTGGTTTATAAGTGCTTTGACGTTTTTGTGTGCGTATGTGTGGCAGCATAGTGTGTGTCAGTAACAAGGCCTTCTCTGACAAGGTTTCTAATATATGGTTCCAACAGGTGCTTGATATGCACGCTTATGAGGCACGGCAAAAAGATTATGCATTGAAGGGTCATAGACATTTCTATTTCATGACATTAAATGGCAGTGAGGTTTGGATCTGTCCTCTTTAGTTTTTTTCCCCTAATTTTAGCAACTTTTTCTTTAATAAAAAAATTGTCAGTAGCTTCTTGTTCTAAATGCTTTTCTGTTCGGGAAAATTTCACCTAGTTTTAGTCCTCAATCAGGGTAATTTCATGACCTTAATGCATTGATACATCTTTATGCTTCATGATTTCCAATTGTTGCTGCTCCCAACTCCTGCCCCCAAAATTAGATATTCAATTTCTTAGTTCAGTAATATTGTCTCTCATTTTAGTCTTAAAAAAAAACCTTGTCTCATTTTGCTGGTCCATTTGTCATATAGTGAAATTTATAGAAACTTACAAAGAAAAGTTCAATTATTTTACATGACTGAAGTATGTACTTGTCTGTTATTGAGATGGTATAAATGAGATACGCATGTTGCTGTCAACTTTAGCAATTTGATACTAGTATTGGGAAGGCACGGTTGCAAAGTTTTTTAGGCCATTAGCATTTATGGAGAATATTTTTGGATCTCTCAGCTGGATGTTATGCTTTATCTTGTTATTTTCCTATTTGGTTCTGTCGGGTTATCACAGTGACTGTTTCATGAATTAGTCTTGTGGGAAACCTCCACTGGTGTCTGAGATGGGAGAGCATGTTCTAAGTTAGTGGCTGGAGTTGGTAGATGCTTCTCTGGACGTTTGTAGATGCTTCTCTAGACATTTGTAGAGTGACAGGTTGGGCAAGTTTTGAGTAAAATCCTAGTATCGGATGGGGGCTACAGAGGCATATCTTTGTGTAAGAGTACAATTTAGCTTTATCCATGAGGACAATTGCTTGGCGAGCTTCTCATGGTAGAGAACCTTTTAAAGATTTAAGTATTATAGCGTTTGTTGCTGTTGAATTTGCAATTCCAATGGCAAGACCATGGATCAACATTTGCTAGGTGGTCCTTGTGCACTATGGTCTCTTCCACAGCTATTTAGAAAAGCCTAAAAAAGCTAAGCTAGGAGTATAAGCTAACACACAGCCTTTTTTCCCCCCCTTTTTTTTTGTTGGGAAATTACTGCCCTAGAGCTGTTGATGAGTGTTCTAAAACTTGTCAATTTGAGTTCTTTTTTAGGGCCTACTCAATAATATATAATAATTGTGAGGTGATCCTAGTTTCTTTTGATTTTTAACAATCCACTTCTTCATGAGAATGATAGCAAGTTCTCTTGAAGTTGAATCTGCAAGTGGGCTTTCCACATGTAATAGTATATACCAGTTCTTTTAGCACTAATTGTTAATTTTTGTATCAGCTATTCTTATTTTTATCTGAATCACTTTTTGGTAAAATTGTTCTTCGATTTTTCCCCTCTTTTCTGTATCAAGTAGAATTTTTACTTCTGTTCTCGCTTTCTCACACTTGATTATCAGTCGCTAATGTTTTCCATTATTTCAGGTAATAGATGCATGTGCAAAAGGAAATTTGGGCCGTTTCATTAACCATAGTTGTGATCCTAATTGCCGTACAGAAAAGGTGAATATACGTAGTTTGACTTATTTGTGAAGAAATGTTTTGCTATTACATTCTTGTTATTTGTCACTGTAACAACTTTCCTTTTTACAACAAATAAAGAGAGTTGAAAGCTGTTATTGATTAGGGTTGCATAAATGATTTGTGTGATACGCTTTTCCTGTTTCTTCCATTACCATGCTTTGATATGTAAATTTATTGGTTTTCCAAGTTTTGAAATTCACCTCGTAACTTATTTCATACCTTTCAGTTGCCTGAGCCTTTACCCCCAGAAAACTCCCTTTTATGGTTATTACCTTTTTCCTTCTCTCTTATAAATCAATTATTTCTTTCTATTTTTCTTTTGAGCAGTGGATGGTGAATGGAGAAATTTGCATTGGACTATTTGCGTTAAGGAATATTAGGAAGGTATGCTTTCATCTTGCATTAATTATTTTCACTCTGCTTTTTTAATATGCATTATTTATCCCCCCAAAAAAAAAAAAAAATCACTCTTAGCTTTTTGGTTGGAGTCCACACGAACATATTGTATTTATATACTTCTGTTTCATTATAGCCATAACTCAATTCCATAAATGGTGACTCATGATGGTCAGGAAATCTTTCTGGAAGTATTACTTTCAGATTTTTTTTTTTGGGTGTGGGGGGGATAGGGTGGAGGGGCTCATTGCTCTATGCGCATGTGTAATTTGTCTGTGTTTGGTTGCGAGTGTGCATAAGCATCACAGTGGAGGGAAGCCACCATGAGTAGAACTTGGTGCAAAGATGAGTAGGCTTAGGTCTATATATAAAGAAGTGATTTTTGACAGTACTAAATGTTATTTTTTTTAATAAGTAATCAAGATATCCTCTTTTTGCCTTTAGTGGGGCTTTTCTTTATATACATTTTATGTACTAGGGTTGCACCCCTTTGCACTTTTCAGTGAATAACTTATTTATCAAAATATATATATATATTGTAAGACGTTCCCAAGTACACAAGAAGTATACACAAGAAAAAATCTAGCTAGAAGGAGAAAGAAGAACCAGGAAATCAAGATAACTAATCACCACATAAGAAACAAAACCAGATGACCAAAGATTCAAAGTATAAAAAATGAAGTGTTAATCTCCTCCAAAGTCCTTTTATGGTCCTCAAAATTTGTCATTTCTTTCTCTCCATAGACACCACAACAGACATGAATGCACCATCTTCTACATAGCAGCACTCCAAGTGCTACTAATAGTCTGCCAATAAACTACTTGTTTAGGTATAACTCAAGACAGTCCAAATGGACTAAAGAAACATCCCAATAGGCGTTGACAACCTCACAATTGAGAAGAAGATCGTCCATTGACTCCCATTCCTTTTACATATACAAACTATTAACCACAGTGACATTTTGTTTTCTCATATTGTCTATGTTAAGGATCTTACCTAATGCCACTGACCAAGCAAAAGAGACCATCCCCAATGGAACCTTAGTCCGCCAAATCTTCCAAGGGAAGTGAGAGCCATCAATCCAAACCAAGACGCAGTAGAATGATCTAACAGCAAACACCCCTTTTTTGGAGAGAACCCACCAAAGTTTGTCTTCACCTTCCCGTCTCACTCTAATTGAATACAACACTCTGAAAAATGAGGCAAAAAAGCCACATTTCCAAAAACTCATTTTGGAAACTTTTTTTTTGATAAGTAATGTTGTATATATCAAAAAAGCGCAAATTTAAAGCACAACTCAATTACACTGGAGGTATAACAAAGAGCGCCCAAGTGCACCCAAAAAAACCAGAGCTACACAGAGCACCCACTTAAAAACTAGAACTACCTAAAAAGCCTACAACCCAACAGAACAGCTACAACCCAAAAACAAGCCCTACAACCCAACAGAAATGCCTACAACCCAAAAGTCCTGCCCTACTACCCCAAAGCCCTGATCACCACCTGCATCAACTCCGACTGCATCAATTCAGATCCCTCAACGGCGCCAGGGGGGATGGCAATCTTATTTAATTGGCGCGCCTCTTCTTCCACATCCATCAAATACGCCAATCGCGCCTCATCATGCTTTACTTGATCCTGCAGCCAATCAAGAAGCCACCACTGCGGAATGGTCAGGCCATCTTCCATAGGAATGTTGGGATCAATACCCTGCGAAGAAGATGCCGAATCTGGAAACATCTCAAGGAAAACACGCTCAAACTCCTTCCCCTGCTCAACAGAAAGGCCCCCCTTGGGAACCGGATCCAGAACTGGAGCCGGATCCAGGATCGGATCCGGATCTAGGACCAAGCCCGGATCCGGATCCGGGCCCAGGACCGAATCCTGATCCAAGACCAGAACCGGCTCCAGTACCGGATCCGGAAACAGACCCGGCTTCAGCTCCAAACCCAGAGGCAGCCGCTCTTCTCCACAAGACAAACCGGCCAAATCAGAGCTTCGGCGGAGCAGAAACCCGTGCCGGGGAAATTTATCTAAACATGCTTCATTTTTCTCTTTTAGGATCCAATTTAGAAATGTGTTGCTGTTCCAACTTTTTGTTACGAGGCATCCAGATTAACAGGATTGAGGCCCCTCACTAATCATTTATCATCACTTGCCTACCTGATAATGTTACTGCCCTTGTGCATCAATGGCCACCATCGAATCAATATCTTAATTGTTTATCTCGTGAAACACTCAATTTCGTTTTCCTACTTGAAAGGACAAGACATACCTTGCTTAGATATATTCACTGTTACTCGCAGAGAACTCCTGTACTTTCTTTCCAAACTTACTGATGTTGCATCCGCAGCATGGTATATGAACATGAGTTACCTAAGACTAAGAAAATCACCTCTAGACCATGCAAGAAGACATCTTGGTCCAAGGATAACTGTCATTGGTAATTATTCCTTACCAGTATGATCTGAACGTATTCTTGAAGATTTTCTCGAAGATTCTAGAATGATGCTTTAATTTTGATGGGGACTAATGAGCTCCCCACTTTGGCTACTTTATTTACTATCTGAGTCTTGGTGTTTAGTTTCATTACATAAGGGAGTTGCTTGGTTAGTACTATTTGGTATTTTCTCGAGTTTTAGTGTCAGGTTTAATCTGGTAATTTCCATATATACTGAAATGTGCTGTACCAGAGGTCCATATATACTTTGTGTGTATGTGATTTGGAGGCCTAATGCCTCGCTGCATAATTTCACCTTTAGAGCCATTGTTGTTGCCTAATCATCTTCTCCCTTTGTTGTTTCCATTCATCCAATGTTAAGCTTGAGTTGTTTTCTCAGGGTGAAGAGGTGACATTTGACTACAACTATGTCAGGGTGTTTGGGGCGGCTGCCAAAAAATGTTATTGTGGTGCACCTCAATGTCGGGGTTTTATAGGTGGTGATCCACATAATTCTGAAGTAATCGTTCAAGGTGATTCAGATGACGAATTTCCAGAACCTGTGATGCTTCTTGAAAATGGTAAAAGTGGAAATAGCTTGGACAATATGAGGCCTAGTGCTGAAATCCAAACGGCCAAGAGTGTATTAAAAGATAGACATGGAATGGATAAAGCCACTACTGCTGTTGGGCAGTTGGAGAGTACCATTGAGAAAGAGGACTCTTTGAACCGATTTGCTGCTTCCCAACTACAGAGCTCTTTGGAACTGGAAGACTCCAAGGGAAGGATACCATCTTTTGTTCAACCAGTTGAAATTTCCCATCCAACAGAAGATGTAACAATCAAACCCTTACCCGCTGTTCAGCAAGAGAATTCCATAGAAGAGGAAACCATGAATAAAACCTCATCATATGTTAGTAGATCCGAGATATTTTCTCCAACTATGACTCTCAGCAAATCATTATCTGATGTTGATGCTAATATGAAGTCCAAGTCTGATATAGTTGAAGACAAGCGGGTTTCTTCAAAATCACATACTTCGATGAAAGTTTCTCGCTCATCTAGTTCTGTTAAAAAGGGAAAAGTGAGTGGTCATCCTCTCAATACCAATAAAGTTCAGGTGATAGCCAACAAATCTCAGGTGCTGTCTATTAAACCCAAAAAATTACTGGAAAGTTCTTCTAACGGCCGTTCTGAAGCAGGTTTGGAGTACTCTATTTTTATTGTCCTGACAACTAGAGTATCTAATAAGGTAGTACTATATTAATCGTTAATGCACTTAAATGCTTGCAGTTGAAGAGAAACTTAATGAGTTACTGGATCCTGATGGAGGGATTAGCAAACGAAAGGTAAGCAGTTTTTAATGTTATCCAATTTGATTCTTTGAATTTGGTAGTTCTGATTTCGGCAGTTGGAAGGTTGATGCACATACACCAGTGTTTTTGTGTGCTGTGTTCTTGCTTTATTACTGGTTCAATCATTTTTCTTCCTGAATTCTTGTTCAATATTACTTCTGATGAAGCCTTCCTTTATTTTGTTTCTTCTTTGAAGTTTTTAGTCTCACTACAACCAATAAACACATCTTTTGCAATTTGAACCTCTTTTATGTGTGTCTAGTTGTAGGTAGTCTACGTTCTAAGCAATGTCATTTTCTTACAGGATGCCCCTAAAGGCTACTTGAAGCTTCTGCTTCTTACTGCAGCATCAGGTGACAGTGGCAACGGTGAAGCAATTCAGAGGTAAATTATAGATTTTCCTTTTCATTAAATTTAGGTCACTTATGGTCTATAGGTTAGTGTCTTATATGTGAATTGTTTATTTGACTACTCATTTATTAGAATTTTTGTCTGTTCTTTTTTGGTTGTAGCAATCGAGATCTTTCAATGATCCTTGATGCACTTCTGAAAACAAAATCACGAACAGTATTGATTGATATAATAAACAAAAACGGTATGTCTCCTTAGCTTTGTTGCATAGTCTACAATTTGTTTCCCCATGTTGTTGGGGAAGTAAATTTATTGTAGTTGTGCCTGTATTCATTTAAAAGGATTACTGTTCCTTTGTCTTGTAGGTTTGAGGATGCTGCACAACATAATGAAGCAGTACAGGAGGGATTTCAATAAGATTCCCATCCTCCGGAAGCTTCTCAAGGTGCTTGCATTGGGAACCTTGTATCTCAATTGATTAAGTTTCCTCTAATCACATTAATTGCGGATTACCAAATACACTAATTCACACTAATATTTTGAGGACCTTGTTTTTAACCTTATATTACCAAATACTCTAATTCACATAAATCTCATAAGAAAGTATGCCTTTTTCCTCTACCACAAACTGGTGAATTTGGGGCATATTTTGTGTTTAGTAAGATAGAATAAAGATGCAATGCATATTGATATGTGCCACTTTACTACCAAAAAAAAATAACAATAAAAAGATGTCATATCATTTACCATTAGATGCTGGCAACTATATATTTCAATGAAGAGAATTTATTCGAGACAACTATTGCATTAAGTTACTTATCAAAAAAAAAAAACTATTGCTTTAAGTTGTAACATTCCACTTTTCATACTAGTAGTATACAGTAGCGAGTATAATCCTGACTACCACTACATAAAGAAAACTGGAAACTTTTTTTTTAAAAGATTGAGTTGGTCCTTATTAATTGCTTAAATGAAGTATATTGTTTGCAATTGGGTTGAACTTCAATCTGCATGGTTCAAGTCTTTTTTTTTTTTTTTTAATAAAAAAAAAATTATGAGTTTTATTGTTGTTGTTATTATTATTATTGTTATATATTTGGGTTGCACTTTTTGCTTTTTAATGATATTACGATTACTTATTAAAAAAATTTATTTTTATTTTTATTGGTACTTCTCTTCTCTTTGGATTTTTGGGGATAACAGATTTAAACTGCTTTTCAAATGTTCAACTTGAAGATTACTTGTTTGGCCAGTTAAGAGGTTCTCGCCACATTTTGCCTGTACTTTTTTTTTTTTTGGGGGGGGGGGGTGTGGGGTGGGGTGTGGAAGGAAGGGGAAATGCAGTTGATTGAGCTTCAGGAGAAAATAATACTCTTTTGAGAATGTAAATGGAGAACTGCTTACTGATGTTCCTTTTGGTGCAGGTCTTAGAGTATTTGGCAGTGAGGGAGATACTAACACCTGAACATATTAATGGAGGTCCTCCTTGTCCTGGAATGGAGAGGTTAGAAGATATTATTTGACATTCTTATTGAATTTTCCTACTATTATGTTTTGGCCTTACAGTTCCTGGATTATTGTACCCATGCATTAATACCTTGTAATACATTTGTAGTCAGCTGGAACTCAGTTCATGAGGCTCTTCTAATTATATTAGGAAGATTAAAACTTATGAGAATAGAACTTTTGTCCATTTTTTAGGCTGGAGGAGTATATATGTATGTGTGTGTGTGTGTGTGTGTGTGTGTATATATATTAGGGAGGGTTCATATGCTGGAGTTTTTGAACTGAAATACAAACAGGAGAGAAATTCTCGTAGAGAGCTAGAGAAAAGACTTTCAATTGCATGCTCCGTCTATTTTGAGGATAAGGGTGGTGGCTCGAGGATTGAGGTTAGGGATGTGGGGTGATTCGTTGGGGCTGTTGGGGTGATCCAGTGGGGTTTGTTGGGTTTTGTGGGTTGGCCTTCTTGTAGGGTGATGCTTTGTTAGGGTGATGCTTTTTTTGGGTTTTCTTGTAGGGTGATTTTTTTTTGGGTTTTTTTTTTTTGGTGTACATAGGCGCACTTAGTTATACTTCCTGTATAATTGGGTGGCATCCCTTTAAATTTGCGCTTTTTTGATATAAAACTCTACTGACTTATCAAAAAAAAAAAAGCATGAGGAGGATTGTAGCTTTTGAGATCCTCAAGGGATTGGCCTCAATCTGGAAGCAAATTCTGTTTCCTTAACAAAAACAAAATTCCGA
Source organism: Carpinus fangiana (assembly GCA_006937295.1). Taxonomy (NCBI): domain Eukaryota; kingdom Viridiplantae; phylum Streptophyta; class Magnoliopsida; order Fagales; family Betulaceae; genus Carpinus; species Carpinus fangiana. The sequence goes on along the minus strand of CM017327.1, from coordinate 34,611,117 downwards.
AAACTTTTAATGTTTAGGCCTATATATAGGGTGATATCACAATGCCGATGACCTAAAACTACTGTTAGCCTGGTGGACATATTTAGGCATATAAGTACATTAAGACTCTTGGAAAGGCTATATGTTCAAAAACAAATTCCTTAAGACTGCAGCATATTTGAAGCATTTTCAAACCAAATTATTGAGGTCGGCCCATTACCATTCCATACTGAATGCTGAATGAACTTTTTGCCGATGATAATGCACTAGATTACTCTTGGTAGTAGAGAATTATGTTTGCCAAAAGCTGTGGTTTAATTTAATAATCAAGGTTGTCGGAGTCTTTAGTGAATGCGGGATATAAATATTTTCCTGCAAGGTGTGAGACCGTGTCAAAATCCATTTGAGATCATGATTGTTATTGCTTGTTTAGTTTGTCCTGAAACACGTTTTCTGTGTTCCTAGTTTATGTAACGGTGATGCTCACATGTGTGAGTGTAATCAGGAGTGGCTGGTGAAAGATTTAAACATTGCATGTTCACCATCAAATATTTCTATGGTCATGTGAATTTTTTGTGGTGAATTTTTTGTGGTGATGTGGAAGGGCATTACTGTTAGCTCTATTTCTTTTATGTCTTGGTCCAAGAGCAGCCAAATTCTTGGTTGGTTATAAATTTTCCGTGCAAACTCAAAACCAATCATTTCTTTTCCTCTTTAAGTCGATGAAATTGTTATCTTGGCATGCAGCTTTTTTTTATAGATCCCTGAGACGTTTGTTTCTATGCAGCTTTAGGGAGTCAATACTGTCACTGACAGAGCATGATGACAAACAGGTATTTTGGCAATAACTGCTCCGTAACTTCTTGAATTTCATCTAATATGCCCTAGTTGTGTAGTTTTTCAATCTCGTATTGATGGATGAGGTTGCATAGAAATTCATTAGTTGATATATGTCATTTGTCATTTAAAAATTATAAGATTTTTCTTTTTGTGGATGCATCCATCAACTCTAATCCTTTATGGATTCTCTTGTGTATATTGTATTAACAGTGTCGTATGCATATGCAGGTTCATCAAATTGCACGTAACTTCCGAGATAGGTGGATTCCTAGACCAGTCAGAAAACTTGGCTACTTGGACAGAGATGATGGCAGGATGGAGAACCGCAGGGGTTCAAACTGCAATAGGTTTTCAGCATCGCAGAACTTTCGTCGTGATCAAGATGCAAGACCTACGGAAGCAATTGATTGTGTGAAACAAACAGTGGTTTCAACGACCTCATATGATACTGGTCTCCAGGAGGGCTCTTCTGCTCCTTGTGCTAGTGGTTGCCAGACGAAAGAGACAAAAACTCGTAAGCGTAAAAGCAGATGGGATCAACCAGCGGAGACAAACCCAAATCTGAGATCTCCTCAGCATAAGGAACTGAAGATTGAGTCGACATTGCTAGAGCAATTTGAATCCAGGCCTTTACAAGGGGGTGTTGAAGTGGCACTAGATCATGCAGACAATGTAAGCAGAAAGAACAGGAGTCGCCCTGATTCCGTTAACAATCAGTGTCAGCAAGATGAAGCTAGTGGGGCTGACAATGAAAGGCAGAACATATCTGAGGATGTTCCACCTGGGTTTTCATCAACTGATCTCCCTCTACAAAATGTTCACCATAGGCACGCTTTTGACACAGTTATTGGGCAGCCACAGGAGAAATTCATTTCTCGATTGCCTGTCTCATATGGAATACCGTTGTCCATCTTACAGCAATTTGGCACACCCCAGGCAGAAAGTTGGGAGAGTTGGGTTATTGCTCCTGGCATGCCTTTCCATCCTTTTCCTCCATTGCCTCCCTTTCCCCGAGCTAACAAAGATCCTCCACCATCTCATCCTGCAGAAGGACAAAGGGACAGCCATTATTCTGCCCCTTGTTATGCAGATGAAACCACTCCATGTTTGGACATTCCGAATAGCCAACAGACATTTAAGCGAGCAAGGGAATCCTCGTACGACTTGGGAAGGAGGTATTTCAGGCAGGAAAAACGGAATAATACAAAATTAGGGCCGCCATGGCTTCGGAAAAGGAATGGGTGGGGGCACATGGGAGACAACTCAAGGGGTTCTCAATGCAGCGTAGGTATAGGAAATGTAGCAAATGAGCTGACAGATTCATATTTGTCACAGGATGTAAGCAATAGAGCGGATAAAGCTGGCAATAGTTTTTATCAGCATTCCCAGCACCAAAATCATCATTGATTTATAGGACAAACTTTGAAGAGTTACTGGATTCTTCTACACTACCCATTGTCAATTCTTTTGTTATCAGGTTTATATCTAATGAAAAAAATTTATTCAATTTCAGAATTCCAGTTCTCTTAGTCAAGTTCTTTATACTATACCCAGGGCCAAAGCTACTCTCATTCCAGTCCTGTATATTGAGCTATTTGTCCACGCCTCGAAGAGGTTGTCATTCTTGTTTATGTATCATTTTCTCACAGATACTTGAAAGGCTTATGAACGTTGTTAGATCAGCGGAATAATAGACAATATGATCGATTCTTTGGTGTCTTCCACTGAGTTACTTTTTCTTCCCTCTTATTTTTTAATTTTATTTTTTCCCATGATGGTGCGTAAGATTGAAGATGGAATTTTTTTTCCTAGCATTACTACCGCTCACCATCTGTGAATAGGAATTGGGATCTCTAATGGCCTGTTGGAACTCAAAAAAAAGAAAAAACTATTCTGATCGGTTTTACTTATGGAGGAATTTTAAAGGACAGTCAGGTAGATTGAGGCCCGGTGCGACGGATGCAATTCGTTAGATTAAGGGGTATTGCGCAAAAATGATGTTTATGCGTGTGCATGTATGTAGGCATTCAATTCATTAGATTCAGATGGGGAAAGGCCAAATAATTTCATATGATTTAACATATAATCAAATAGTCTTATTAAGTTTGTATTGGGATGTGGATTTAAATCCCTTCGTGAAATTCGATAAAAACATGTTAGAATTTAGATATTAACTTAACTAAAAAATTTGCAACAGTATCAGTCCCCTCATGCTATTATTACCTAATGTAGATTTAATCAGTTAACCTGTACTATCACCAAACCCTAATTACCAACAATTTGTTCTAAAAAGATGGTGATACTGTAATAGCCATGCCATTGAAGTTCACTTTGAACAATGAACGAAGGATTTGTTAAGTACTCCTGCTCTTTTCTCCCAACATAATCAACCCAATGAGTACATACAATAATTTGTGGTAAGTTGTATCCAATTTAAAGTCATAGAGGGCATGGTGGGACATGTCTCCGTAATGTTTTTTCAACGATCCAGATTTAATTTCATTCTCTTTCTCATGAAAAACTTAGAATCAAATCTACACTGCTGAAATAACTGCAAAAGAACTGTAATTTTTTTATTTTTTTATTTTTTTTTTACAACGTCTAAGCAAAATTGAGTTTAACAACCCTGTTCCTTACTGCACTTTATGCGCTAATTTCCTGCTAAAAGTTTAACCGAAAACTCAGTGTCAAATGCATCCCTTGTTTCGTTCCCAAAGAAGGAAAAGAAAAAAAATAAACAAACAAACACAAGAATTACTCAAACTTTGAATTTATCTCATTATTCATTCTGTTTCATTCTGTCAACTCTGATCTATATATAATTTATCAATATCTTTTTAGCATACTTCTGATGCGAACAAAGCACCAAGTTTTTATTAGTGTTTTGTACCTTCTCCAGCCATCGAAGTACTTCCCAATAACCTTTTTATAACTAGGCCTCTGCTGCACCCAAATCCAGTACTTAGCAATGTTTGGCCTGCTGCTTATATACTCATCTTCCAAATTCAGTAGCACCAAGCGAGCCAGCACTGGAATGAGCATCACATCTGCCATGCTGAATTCTTCCCCTGCTACATACTCTGCTTCGTTCAGCTGTGTTTCCACTTCATCAAGAAGTCTAATTAAATGCTCCTTGCTCCGTCGCAAAACATCCTGGTTTTTCAACTTGTCTTCTGTCTCATATGCTTCTCTTAGCTTCTGATGGTAAGCTCCAGCTAGATCAGGATATTCGGCCATCCGAGAAATCACCACCCGCCTTATGAATTTGGACACATAGAACCGGTACTTCTCTGGGATGTGGGAAAGTGTGAAGAACTTAGGGTTCCAGTCTTGTATCTTCTGCATCCAATCAACAACTTCTCTGCCACTAAAGGGGATGTTGTCACCACCTGACGAGACAATAGCAATTCTTTCTATATACCTGAAATTTTTTATTTCACTTTATTATCTTCCCTTGGTTTCAATCAAAATAAAATTGGAGACAATTTCAGGTATACCTTCTACACACTCCAAATAAGACAAAGTGAGAGGTAAGGGAGAGGAGAGTGGGAGCCATTTAAAAGTAATAGCAAAGAGGTTGATTATCTAAATTCAAAGCTAAATCCTAACACAAGTTTGTCCTACTTTCTAGAAGGAATTTACTGAAAAAATAATATGGAAAGAAATTTCTCTACAAAAAATTTACTGTGTCCATTCAGGCATGAATCTTCTCATGTTAAAACTGTAACATGACAAACTCATATTTGTTGATATCATCCATGCAAGAACATATATATGGTTAAAGCTTTTCCAACAAAGCTTATCACTTAAAATTATAGAAAAATGTAGTCGTTTCATGTCAAGAGATTTCCCCACCAGCATTGACATCATCATAGCTGTTAGCCTGTTAAGGTGGTCAATCTGGAAACCAACCACGATGGACAGTGACTATTCGATTATTGCACATCATTAAAAATTGAAGAAGACGTGCACTGGGCACAAGTAGTTGTGGAACCACCATCTTCATGGTATTGAGAGTCAATGAAGCCAACCCAAAACCTCAAATAGAATAAAGCAAGCCACAATCTGCAGGTTGGGGTGGAGAGAGAGAGAGTATAGCAAGAAAGCAAATTCCAGAGCCTAAGAATGTATGAGAGAGGCATTACCATATATTTCAGAGAGATTGATTGGGAATGTGATGATTTCAGTTTCCCAACTAGAGAGAGAGACAAAGACAGAGACAGAGAAGAGATGATAAACCTGAAAAACCAAATTGTTAGGTTCTAAAAGATGCTGTGTTAACTACTTTTCGGCGAGAATTTTCTCTTTTGGCTAGTTTCTGCGACAGATTTGCTAAATTTTAATTGTCTGATGAAATTAAAAACAAACATGATTTCATCCTGTTATAGACTAGCACGAGAGGATCCAGGCCTATGTCGATTCATCTAAAAGCATGTATTCTCTTTGAACAAATTCAAAGGTTAGTTTTTTACATAGAAGTAATTTAACTTTGAAATGTTTCCAAACACATCCTGCGTTTTCCATATAAAGAGTGACAGTAAACCATGAATGAAGGATAATACATACTGGATTATCTCAATAGTGCTGAAAATGATGTGAGCACCATTCTTGAAAACAGGGAGTTCTCCACTTGGATTCATCCTGAAGAATGAGGAGTCCATGTTCTTGCCTGTTATAGGATTGACATGGTATGATGTGTAATCAATACCTTTCTCTTCCAGGGCAAGTCTCACCTTTTGGCTATCCAAAGAGTATGGGTGATGATACAGCTGCATGATTTTATTAACATCGGCTCTTAAGAGGTTACATGCACCGTAAAAAGTTGAGCTCTTTCATATCAACTTCCGATGCGCATACAGGAGTTAAAGAAGAGGGAGTGTGTAAGGGTCTGCAACTGAATGATAATGGGGAGATTCATTAGCATTTTATTTTCTCCAAGAAAATGAATAAAAGGTTAAATTTGAAAAAAAACACAATCCCACAAATATATATACACATATACATGTACACAGGCATGTATTTAGTCAATGAGAAGTTGATACTGGAATCCAAAATGTAGTGACAAGGGGCAAATTTTCATGGTAGCAATCGAGACAATGACAAAAAACTACGCCAAGAGTAGATTTTTTATGCATCATATCAGTATCACCCCTAAGAAACTTGTGTTCATTGTATCTTCCCTTTTATAATAAACTTGTGTTCATTGTATCTTCCCTTTGAAGCAGGCCTTCAATATATATATATTTTTTTAACAAATGAATAATTGCTTGACTACAAAAAACTGAAATTGATTGTTCAATAATAAAAAAAAATGCATCTGCCCAATTGCAATATAAGAATCATTCTTTTCTCTTTTTTTTGGCCAAGCAAGCCATTGGAGTAACATTCAGTTTATACAGAAACTTCATCAACTCCAGAGTGGTAATGAAATTTCTGACTGTTATAAGCTTCAATTCAATCGAATTAAGAAAGAAAATAATATATGGCATCAATTCAATTTGAAGAACGAAATTCACAAAAATATCAGCAGTTCAGAAACTTCTGCAAGTTTCACATTTAAACCCTCAAACAAGCAGGAACTTGATCAAAAAAGAAAAATCTGACTATCTCCGCCAAGAAAACAAAACCAACAAACTAAAACACAAAGAAAAAATTAAGGACTAAAGAAGACGACAGAAAGTAATTACAGTTTGAGCTCCTTAAGCCAACTAGGAAAAGACCCGGATATATGTATATATAAATCAACAATTACAGTCAAATTCACGGCACAAGTCAAGTCAAGGCACCAAAACTCCTGAAACCCAGCAAGCAAAGCAACCAAATTTACATGAACAACTAAGAAAATCTACGACTTGAATTAGAGTAAATAGACTGACAGAGACTGACCCAGAAGCCCAGAACACTTAAAAACTTCTACAAGGAGATGAGATGAGAAGTTTGCGTTAGGAGTTGAGCGAGGGCAAGTTAAACATAAAAATAAAAAGATACCCTTTTGGAGGGACTCCAAAAAGTTTAAAGGGTATCGAATTGAAAAGGTATCAGAGAGAGAAAGACAGCATAAAAGTGGAAAAGAGTGAGAAAAAACCAGAAAAACCCAGCTTGGACTTTGCTTCCAGACGGAAAGTGCGCCGAGTATTGGAGATCCATATGCTAATTGCACTTTCGAGGCACGAAGAGGCGTAGAACTACTCGCTTGGATACGAGGAGTGGGGTGAACACGCTGAGATTGAATGGACACGTGCACGTGTTGGGCCAAATATTTTCCGTCTTGCATGCTAATCGCTACGTCACCGGTCACCCACCTGTAAATTAACCACTTTTTACAGTTACTCTAACCAAGATCATTCTCGAGCCCAAACATAACACCTTGTGAGAATAAGCTTGTATTTCCACGTATAGAATGATCATATAATAAAATTTCATATTCCAAGGTCAGGTTGTTAAAATTAGAAAGAAACGACATTTTTAATTTAATGCTAATCACTATTATTACGTCATATTGATATGGTAGTGTCAATAAAGTCTTACCCTTTTTTTTAAAAAAATAAATACTGATTTAAGAGTTAATTGAAACTGTTGTCATTATTGTCATGAAAGAAACTAATAACATTAGTAGTGTTGTTACCGTGCACAATAATAATGAATAATATATAATCGAAAAGAGATAGATTAAGACAGAGTTAAGACACATATTTGATTCGACAATTTACTACTAATTCCAACGGATAGGAATTTGTTGCTAACACCATGGATCAGGGTATAGTGGTAATAGCTAAGGAAAAGAGGAATAACTTTTGACAAATGAGAGATTGGATATTTGAGGCCATTAACGAATATGGTGCTTAGCACATGTACCATCTTAGCTTAAAAGCTCTATTATGATTGCACGTCTTTCTTTTTTATTATTATATTTTTCCTGAGCATATTCCCTTTTCTAATATGCTAGAACAATGGGTGGACCCCGATATGGGTGATGGTTTTGTTCCATTATTGGAAGAGGGCCAGAGGCTATGATGGCTTACTTTTAGCACACATGCATATATATCTTTGTAGCAAGCTTTAATCAACATGTTTAGATCCACAGGTAGATTGTAATCTTTGAATTCTCAATCCAAAACCCATTCGAGTAGCTAACATATTAGAGTACGAGGGAAAATATGACAATCAATCGATCGATACTATAAAGCCTCAACTTTGTTCAATACTAGCTAGCATCTATATATGGGCAGTTGATGCGTGTATCTAATTAATTATGACATTCACATATCACCATTAGCAGATGATAGTTTGTGTTCGGATGTTAGGTTCGAGTCATATCAAGGTATACTATATATATAAAAGTTAATTATAACCGAATCATTTAATTAAACGGGTTATACATTTTAACCACAACCCAGTAATTTTATATTGGATAAGTAACGGGTTCGTATGTTATGTCAAAACTTGTCAGCCATAAATGTCATATATCGGGTTCAAGTCGTGTCAAAACATGAGTTATAAGACTATATTATAAGTCAACACTTACCCGACTTATTTAATTAAACAAGCCAAACTTCTCAATCCTAACTTGCTAGTTTTATATTAAATTTGTGTCATATTCACAAGTCGTGTCAAAAATTAACAACCCTAACTACCATTCAGGTTAAACTAATCTATTATTATCTATATATATATATATATATTAACTGCTAAGAACGGTAGGGCATAATATTGAAACTAGCAACATATATATGTGGGTCGGGTAACCATATGAGTTGTTGGGTTTGGGCTTAGGTTTCTTGATTTTTGTCTGCTGAATGGTGGTGTATTCGGAACCTTTTTTAGGGCCTTAGCTTGGGCCTGATAGAGATTCTGTTGTGAAACAAGGGAATGGAGAATTAAGCTCGGGGTGTGGTAGATGGATTTAACATTCCTTATAATTTTTAGGGCATTCTATTGATTATATTTATTAAAAAAAAAATTATAATTATAATTTTTAAATTAAATATTAAATACGTTTCTATATCAATATTTATCACTTTATTATTTCTTAAGTAAATAATAAGATAATAAATATGATAAATGGTGAAGTGATAGTAATGTGATAAAAGTTGATATAACAAAACCTTTACTATTTAATTTGAAAACAATAATACAGCAAAAATAAATTGAAACAAAAGTTATGATTTGAGGACATATATTAATACACTGACTTAATTCGTGAGTAAATAAGATCATAGATGATTAGATTCACTTGAAAAAAAAAAAAAAATCTTTATGGTGTGAGTTGGGATTGACTGCAATTCATTAACCAAATGGTTGCAGCCTGTCCAAATCCTTAGAGTTGCATGAGAAAGCGTTTCAATGAGGTCCATCTGTCCAAATAAGTATCGGCACAGCTAAAGACCCATGCACTCGAGACTCTCTCTCCATTGTTTTTTCCAAATTTAAATGCAACATGAACCAATAATCACCAAAAATCTTATTATTTTTTTAAAAAAATTTAAAATTTTTTGAAGCGTGTGTATGTGCATTTAGAAATACATGTGAATCCTAAAATTAAATCACAAGTAATGAGAGAGATGGATACCTACTGTGGCGTCCTCAATAAATGTTGTGATTTTATGGTGACCCATAAGTGAATCAAATCATGGTCACATTCGCTAGGACCTCCCCTTATCTAATGTTCTGAAAGATGAGGACACCTTCTCCCAACCAATTGGTCCATGTCATGTGCACATATCTTTCTGGTGAGTCCATTATCTACCTCCACAATCCACAGCCATAAATGCCAAACTCATATCATTCAAACTCGATCAATTTGACGAACAAGAATTTCTCCATTTCAAATAAAATCATATCGTATATATTAGGTAAGTAACATTAAAAAAATATCAAAAATGTAGGGCTTATATATAAGCATATTTTATCGACCCCACCCCATCTAACCCATGTGGGACTTGCTCTAAAGAGGGAACTGTCCTCTCTAACGTGAAAACGTCCGCAATTTCTTGAATCATCAGGATTTAGGGCACAAACCCACGAGTTTGTAGGCCATTTGACTTAAAAAAAAAACAAACAAACTCAATATATAAGCTGCACTCAATTAAATTACTCATTTGACTTAGCAAACTTAACAAATATTCTATAATCATTTAAATGCACGCATTGAATGTATTCAATGCACTAAGTGAATGTTACAAGTTTAACGATATATATATATATTAATACATTATTAACATATTTTAAATAATATAACTTTATATATAAATTATGGATAAAATAGAGAAATAAAAATGATATAATTGTAGTGTGGTGCTAATGGTAAAGTCAGCCCACCAACTGACAAGTTACGTTTCGTTTTCTGTCGGTTAAAAAAAGGTTAATTAGGTAGTTCAATGACTTGAGGTCGGGAAAGATGGGGGGATTTGCTATTGCATTGTTTTCATATGGTTAATGTGTCGTTTTGTTCTTCCTACTCCCATTTTAACGGCGATTGTTGGGCGCTCAAAACTCTAAGCAAGAATTATTGCACTTAACCGCCTAAACAAATGGGTCATTAATAGAAAATTAAAATTTAAAAAAGTCACTGTAGCGTGGTGTTGGGCAGAGATTATTTATGAATAAATTTATCAATAATGTTAAAGTGAGAACATAAATACAACAAATACTCAACTTCTCTCTTACCAGTCATTTAAACAAAAAAAAAAAACAAAACAAAACAAATTTATCAGTTGTAGCTTTATCACATCTCATTATTTATTGAGAGCATCTTTAGTGGAATAGGATCCGATCCTCTCCGGTCCATAACCTCCATAATGGTTATGGACTGGAGGGTATCCAGTTCATGGTTGGGATTTCTTTAAGAAATCATAGTACCACAAATGTACCGTATGTCATTTTAATAAAAAATAATAAAATATTAATTAATATTTAAAAAATATTTTTAAAAAAGGCCCAAACTGAAAAAAAAAAAAAAAAAAAAAATTCGTTGGCCAGCAGGGGTGGTCTGGCCACCCCCTATGGGTTGCCGGCTACCTTTTTTTATTATTTTAATTTTAATTTATTTTTTAAATATTAATTATTTTTTTTATTAAGAGGACAAGTGGCACATTTGTGGCCTTAGGATTTTTTTAAAGAAATCTCAGCCATGAAGGATCCGGATCCATCTTTAGTGGGGAGGTTGCATAAAAAGTTACTTTTGTGCTACCAATTAGAAGCTAACATATCAACCAATTTTATTAGGCTTATACTTGAAACAAAGACAACTATATCAGATTATACTCTATATGAAATAATTTTTTTTTAATTTTTTTTATATGTTATATAATATGGTGTAATTGAGCTTTTTTTAAAAAACTTAAGTTTGGTCAGTTTGGCTTAAGTGTCTCCTTCTGATTGGTTGAACAAAACTCACCTTTTGTACAAGCTCCCTTTATAAGTTATTCTCTTATTTATTTATGGAAAATGCTAGGGGTTTTCCCCTAGTGTTCTCCTATCGTTCTCCCAGTCCTACGTGAAAAATGATTTAAGAAAAAATAAAATTGTAGTGGTCCTCACCACCGGTTTTTTTGAGACATTAGCATTAAATTTAGGATAATCAAATCTATTTTAGGTGATACCATCCCTAAAGAGTTAACTTTCTACTCTTAGGTTTTAATTTTGAATCTAAACACAAGTTTTAAGGCATTATAACTTAAATATTAACTCATAAAAATTAATCTGTTGACAAAAAAATTTGTGATGAGAGCCACTATAATTTTATTTTTTCTTAAATTAATTTTCAAGTATGATTGAAAGAACGTTAGGAGAACACTATGAGAGAACTCCTAGTATTTCTCTTTATTTATTTGCAGAGTAGATTTGAGTATGAGTTAAGTGTCAATTAGGCTAAGTAATCATGTAAATTATAGTGAGTTTTTGTTGAGTGATGACAAAATCCAAGGCATGAACAAGTGTGTCCAATTAATTTTCGATGACAAGAGACAAATCTACATATTGGGTTTTGCCGTTTTGGCCCTTTTGGTTTTGGGGACAAAATCATAGAATTTGATTTGTCGGTGGGGCGGTGTGCATTATATGACTACTGAAATAATTACTTACCCAAAAAGAGAAAAGAAAAAAACGAAAAAAGAAAGGGGCTCTTGAAATAATAAAATAAAATCAAAGACAAATGCAGTGTTAAGAGGACGAGAGTCGAGAGGCACCTTCCTCGAAATCCAACACTTAAATATTTTATTGGAATATCCGTGATGAAAAGGAAAGTTAATCTATGGTCACGAAAATTCGTAAACCAAATTTATATATATATATATATATATGGTGTACGTACAAGGGCCACCATCATATTCATAGATGATAGATGATAGATAGAACCCCACCATTATAACTAGTCTAGTTTACAATTAATAGTCAGAACCATATAATAATTAATCTTATTGGCTCCCGGCCCCAACAATATCCGAGAGATCAAGATTGGTGTCTCTGTCTCATTGCTAGCTATGATCTTCATAGGACCATTAATTCGTAAATATGTACAAGTTCTCTAATTTTACCTCGGAATCTTTATAAAATCATTATAGAAAAATACATTTTGAAAATTTATCCATTAAACTTACATCCAAATTCAAATATTTTTTCTGTATTATGATACACTTAGTTTTACCCTTAAGGGGGTAGGCTAAGATGCCCATTCCAAGCGTTGATCCGCCCAAATTCAAATTGGCCCATCAACCACTCTCCTCCGTCACAAGAATAATTGGCATTTAATGCCAACTTACCCACGACATAAAAGAGATTACTAGAAACACTTGGTCAGAGCTGTTAATCTACTCCCATGAGCTAACTATACGCAATCTAGTAGGTGATGCATGACAAGGTCGTATGAGGAAGACATAGTCTTCAACCGAAGAAAACAAATGTTCAAAAGGAAAAGTAAACACTTCATACATTTATTTGAAGCAATCATTAATTCTCAAAGTTTTTTTCCATCAAGAAAAGTAAAAAAGATTTTACAAGTCTTTTACTGACTAAGGCATCGAAAATATTCTTCGTCAGTTCACCCATGAGACCTAACTAAACCAATCTTTTCGAGCGTATACAACTTGATCCCCCTATAATGAAAGTGGCCGTGCACATTTAAGCTTGATCATGAACTTCAAACAAGAGTAGCTGATCATGGGGACATACCAAAAACCAAAAACATAAAAAGTGAAAGAAACCACATTTGGATCCACCGACAGTTTATACATATTAAAGTTGAGGATTACAAACACGAAAAAACAAAACCAAGTAGTCAAAATGGTTGCAGGAATATCCGAAGGGGCAGGTAGGTCGGTGGTGTCATGCTGATGCCCAAGTGGGGAACCCCATGATCTAGCTTGTATGTACACATGCATGCATGCTATTCATGCATGGTATGGATGGGGAGCAATGGTCCGTCCTTTGTTGTTCCTTCTATTTAGACTCACCCTAGGAGGATAGGGACACTTCATTCTCCACGGCAAATTAATACATTAAACCAATTACTAGCTAGATCCTCCCTAAGTGCTGCGCATTGGGTGGCTTCTGCTCCTAAAAATGAGGAAGCTCTTCCTAATTATAATCGGGTTTCAGTCTAATTTCCACGACTTAAATTCTTGTTTAGACTTAATTTCCCAATTTTTTAAAAGAAAAATGTCTATAATGTGTCATGATATCTCTGTATCTTCAAAAGAATTTGATTAAAACGTACAATGATCATGTCTTGAATATTTATAATATTGTAGATGAATTATCATAATAAAAATGAGTTAAAGTGACGTGTACGGGATTTTTTATATAGACAAATTATATAAAATTGCAGGCAATCCTGTCATATATATAAATTTATAATACAACGAAAACTCGAAAAGGCCCCCCCCTCTATTTTGACGGACCATTTATCAAATTTAGTAGGAACTTTTATTGCGGGAGGTGAGCACGTGGCCGTCACTTGTGGGCCTGTGGCGGCGTGGCGCGCGTGTTGGGGCAGGTAAATTGTGGGGCTCACAAGTACGAAGCTTGCCACGTGTACGAGATGTGATTGAGAATCACGTGATTACAGTTTTACCAAACGACCATGGTTGCAGGAAGAGCGTGGCACATTAAGGTAGCTCTCTTCGGTAGTCACAGGCATAAGTGCATAACCACCACCGAGTCACCGACCAAACTGTTACTAGCTAACGCCTGTCTAGACAGAAAATCCACGCACCCCATCCCTCTTTTTTAATAATTCTTTTCTAATTTTCGAATATGAAGAAAAATGTTGTTTTCAAAATTTTAAAATTGCTAGTGTTCAATTAATCAGCTTGTTTAACGGATAAGATTTAAGCTTTATTAACCAGATAGAACTAAGAAAATAATAAAGTCATAACTTAAATTTAATTAAGATCAAACTTTTTTCAGTGGCATTTTTTTTCTTTTAAACAAAAACCGTGTATGAAGGAGAGAGAGTCTTAAACTAGAAGAGAAAGATAAATTTGGTCTAGAAGTTGGATCTTAGTTAAATTTAAGTTGTGATCGTATCACACATCATAGAACTAAGATACATGCACATATGGGACCAAATTGCATTTAACTCATTTTAGAGCATTTACAATAGGTTCTTTATATTTAGCTTTTCTCTAAAAAGTTTAAGAGTATTTCCAATGGAGAATCCAAATTTTTATGCAAAACAACTTCTCAAAACTCACTTTATCTAATTTAGCTAATGATTTTTAAATTCCTCATACATCCTATTAGTTATATTTTTATTTATATCATTTAAATATTATTTTTTTATAAGGATTGTATTTTTCCTGAATATCATATTTTTCAACTTTTGGGAAAAAAAGAGATGCAAAGAGATAAATAATATGAGAAAATTTTGGAAAAAGAGAGATGTGGAAGATAAATAGTAGGATACAATTTTGGGAAAAGAGAAAACATGTGAGATAAATAATAAAAAATTAAAATGACTTATTCAAAAGTGCCGCTACATGTAGATTTTATTTTACTAATTTAATAAAATATTCATTTTACCCTTTTTTTTGCTTCTCCAATGCAAGGGATATTTTACAAATTTAAAAAGTCATTTGACTCGCTCTAACAAAACTCATAAAAATATTTATTTAGCGAGTGTTATTCTTTACTTTATATTTAATTATTGTCGTAAATGTTCCCTACATTCCAATAGCCAACAAATTAAAGTTATATAATTTTTTTAAGCTTATTTTTTACACTCATCTCTTTTGATTAGTTTAAAATTAATAAAATAATAACATCTAACTAAAGTAGAGAAATGAATAGAGAGTTTTATGTTTGACTCATTTTAAAGGTGGCTCTCTAAGTTTGATAAAGTGATTCCCCCCCCTCAAATTTAACTTTTATTTGAGGAGTCCATTGTAAATAGTTTTTTTTTTTATTTTTTTATTTTAAACTAACATATTTTTGTGGAGTCCCATTCACCATTTTTATTTTTTTTTAAAGAAAAATGACCATATAAGAGAAAAGTTGGGCTAAAATTGTGCCTTTATTATTTCTCTAGATAAAAATGATAAATCATCGTCAAACTATGAGCGGGACTAAAATTTTAGGTGTGGGGATAAAACTAAAAAGAACATTTATGAGAGAGAAAAAAAAAATTAGAAAGATTATAGAGGTATTTTAAAAAATGAAGAATACGTTGGCTTCGAGGGCTTGCGTTCCTGAGGGCTGAGCTGAATAGTTTAAAAGCGTAAAGTGTGATACAAAATGGGTATTATGATTATCATCACACTTAATGCATGATTAGACTAATAAAAATATGTATCTTCCTCTAATCAATGGTTTGTTTACTCATACTACCATATGGGGGAAATTATTATTGATATCTATCCACCTTGCCTGCCCATTAGTGTTACCCACAAGTAATCACATGACAACATAGCTTTTTTTGATAGTTGACGTGCAAATAATGATGCAAGAGGTAAATAACTTGTACAATCGTCACATTAACTAGTGCCTACCTTTTGCGTTTTGAAATTGCATTTTTTATATATTTTAAGCCAGAGATAATGAATGTTACAGAAGATCAAGCGGTAGCCTTCTGATTTGATTCAATCTATTAAATTAGTATGTGAAATTCTATCCACCCAAAAAAACTTTATTATTGAGTATTTAGATAAAAGCGTGTACAAATTGCATAGCTGAAATTCATTTGGACACGTTGCTTTTAGTTTTAGTATGGTTAAAAGTCAATGAATAAAATTTGATGGTTATCGTGTGATATCAGCATTTTGGTCATAGTCTCATAGATGATTACGTAATAGCGTTGAGATAAGAAGATTTTAGACTGAAATGAAGTAATTAGTTTATCGAATTTGATTAGCACAACGCCCCTTGTTAATAGATATCACGTGTTAACCAAATTGCAACAAATTTAATGCGTGGAGGAGCCAACGAGAGGGAAGGACGTGAACCGCCGAAAAAGACGGTTCACGAAATCACAATCAGCAGAAACAAAATATTATTGGCTAAGCCAAACACTTCCCGGTGGTGGTGGTCCCCACTCTCAGTATCCTTGTTACAAACTTTTTTTTTTTTTTTTAATTATTGATAATTATGATGAAGCTGTTGATTTGAAACTATCCAGTGCATTGAACCTATCTTACTTATTCTGCAACTTACCCGAGAGCCGTGGGGCCACGTGGAATGCAGGTACAGAACAGTAATCGCTTGCTATAGAAGCTAATAAAAAGAAGCAACGGTTATAATACCGTAATCAGAAAGCGAGTTGTGGTGGGAACAGTACAGCGGAGTGTATTATAAACATTCCTTTCCCATCTCTCTTTCTAGTCTCGTCTGCGGGATTGAAAAGCAAACCAACTTGACGGTTAGTGGAAACCAAACTCAAATCCGCTGAAAAAAACATCCGAGGGTATATAATATATGTTTGAGACGGCGATCACCGGCAACAATACGACGACGTGGTTGGGATTGATTTGACCAGGAGAACGACAGCGTTTAGAAAATGCTGCAAGCAGGTGTGCCCGGGGAAGCCGAGGCATTGGGCGACTCCGGTGGCCGGACGGTGGTCGTGGGGGTGAAGCTGGACTCGCCGAGCAGAGAGCTGCTGACGTGGGCTCTGGTCAAGGTGTCTCAGCCCGGTGACCTTGTTGTGGCTCTCCACGTTCTTGGAAATGACGGTAATTGAAAATTGAAGAACACCTTCAGTTTCATAGTTTGTTTTTCGAATTCCTTTTTCTTTTTCTTTTTTTTTTTCTTCTTGGGTTTCTGCGTTTTGATGGTTGGAGTGTGGCACTGAGTGTTTGTGGTTGGAATGGATGATATATGTAGAAATTGTCGATCGAGATGGGAAGTCGTCGCTGCTTTCGCTTGTCAAAGCCTTTGACTCTGTTCTTGCTGTCTACGAAGGTTTCTGCAACTTGAAGCAGGTTAGGTTATTCGCAAAGTTTTGAGCTTTAAATGCTATGATTTCTTATGGGTATTTTTAATTTTTTTTTTTTTTTTTAAAAATTCCTATTTGATTGCTTTGTTTTTGGTTGGTGAGAGAACTGAGGTAAAACGGAGAATGAAAAGCAGAGTTGTGTGTGTTTTTCGTTTTGTTGTTCTGTTTCGAAGAGAATGAGAAAGATAAATTGAACTAAGTCCAGTCGTTGGACTAAGAATAAAAAAATGTTGTTTCAGCATTTTCTTAGCTACCAAAAAAGGGTATATTGTTGATGAGTGGGGAGGGTTTGGTGGAAATGTTGCAGGTGGATCTCAAGCTTAAAATTTGCAGAGGTACATCAGTTCGGAAAATTTTAGTTCGGGAAGCAAAAGCTTACTCAGCTGCTAAGATTATTGTTGGAACTGCTCGGAGCCATCATAAAATCCGGTCATCGACCTCGGTGGCTAAGTACTGTGCTAAAAAACTGTCCAAGGATTGCTGGGTTCTTGCTGTTAATAATGGGAAGGTTGTGTTCAAGAGAGAAGGCTCTCCAACAACTATCGGTCACTCAAAAGGTCTTGGATTTTTTTATTGATTTGTTGTTTTTGAATGAAACTTCTCATGGTTGTAGTACAATTTTCTTAGTTATGTTCTTAATGCAGGAACCGAAGATCATCGCCGAAATCGTTTACTTAGCTTGATTCATGGGACATTGAGTAAGAACACGAAAGTACTAAACGAGGGCAATGCCAGTGTGAGCTTAAAGGAGAGATTTGAGGAGCGTTCTTGCCAAGATTTTGAGCAGGGCTTAGCTAAAGCAGCTTTGGATTGTAGAGAGAGTGCTTCAAAGGAGAAATGCTCAATTTGTGCACCCAACTCTGAGTTGCCGGATAATTATTGTGACCAATCTGCAGAAGAGTCCTGTGGTGATGGAGGTGAAGATAAGTCTTTGGCTATAGTGCCGGTACAGAAGGAAGAGGCATCGTCTAGTTCAATTTCTCTGTTGATCAAAGAATTACCGGAATTAAAACCTGGTTGGCCACTACTCCACCGTGCTATTTTGCCGGATAGAAAAGTTTCTGAGAGGTTCTCAGTGCGGCAGATCTCTGTGGTTCAGTGGGCATTGCGGTTGCCTAGTAGGCATTTTTCATGTACTACTATTTCAGATCTCAAACAAATTAGTTATGATCACGGTGAAGACCAGTCGTCAAACTTAGATGCTGAAAGTGGCGCAATTGTTCCGGTCGGTACTGAGACATTGGCTGCTCCACCTTCTCCTGAACACTGTCCCAGAAGGCTACCGAAAGAATTGGAGGGTCTTCATGAGAAGTACTCATCAACTTGTAGATTATTCTTGTATCAGGAACTCCTTTCAGCAACATCAAATTTCTTGCCTGGTTTGTTTTGGTCCACAATTCATATTTAAAACAACTTAGCTGGGAATTGGGATCCCTTTCATGTTAATATGGCCTTAAACAAGTGTGTTTTTTTTTTTCCTCTTGTAATTACAGAAAATTTGATTGGGAAAGGAGGCAGCAGTCAGGTTTATCGAGGCTGCCTTCCAGACGGCAAGGAACTTGCTGTGAAGATCTTAAAGCCATCTGACGAGGTTTTGAAAGAGTTTGTCTTGGAAATAGAGATTATTACGACCCTACATCATAAGAACATCATTTCTCTTCTGGGGTTCTGTTTTGAGGATGGCAATCTTCTCCTGGTTTATGATTTCTTATCAAGAGGAAGCCTTGAAGAGAACCTTCATGGTATACAATGATTGCTGTAAAAAATATCAATTTGTATGCTACTTAATTCTGATTGGTTTCTTAATTTACTTTATATGTTTTTGATTGCTTATATCAGGGCATAGGAAAGACCCGCTTGCATTCAGCTGGAGCGAGAGATATAAAGTGGCAGTGGGTGTAGCTGAGGCCTTAGAATATCTGCATAGTGGCTGTGCTCAACCGGTGATCCACAGAGATGTTAAATCGTCAAATATACTATTATCTGACGATTTTGAGCCGCAGGTGATGCATATTTTATATCTTATTTTTGTTGAACTTCTTTTTTCTTTATTTATCTTGAATTTTGGGTGCTCATGTTTTCTATCTGCTGTCTTCAGCTCTGTGATTTTGGACTTGCAAAATGGGCACCGACCTCTTCATCACATATAACCTGCACTGATGTTGCAGGCACCTTTGGGTTTGTAACCACTGCTCCAATACTTTTAGTGTCCATGTCCTATCTGCATAGTTGTCATTCCCAAAAAAAAAAAAAAAAACACAATGATAGTTGTTTCCCAAGGTACATTTTTGTTAACTATTTTCTAACAATAATTTTTGCTGCAGTTATTTGGCTCCTGAATACTTCATGTATGGCAAAGTAAATGACAAGATTGACGTCTATGCATTTGGTGTTGTACTCCTTGAGCTTCTTTCAGGAAGAAAGCCTATAAGCAATGATTATCCAAAAGGCCAAGAAAGCCTAGTCATGTGGGTATGTCCTCTTCACTCATGGGGCTTACCAGCAGTGAACTTACCTAGCTTGATGTTTTCTCTTAGAAAAGGATTGAATTACTCTGTTTCTTTTCCAGGCTAAGCCAATTCTAAATGGTGGGAAGGCGTCCCAATTATTAGATCCGAGCTTGGGTGATAAGTATAATCAGGATCAGATGGAGAGGATGGTTTTAGCAGCAACTCTTTGCATCAGGCGTTCCCCACGAGCACGGCCTCAAATGAGCATTGTAAGTCATCTCTAACTCTTCTTCATAGCTTTCTAGCAATTAGACTCATAAACAATATGCTTTTAGGGTTTAGGAGCCTCACCCCGTTTAATTAAATCGGTCGAGTTAAATTGACCTATATGGTTCCTATATACTCATTTCTTGATATGATTTGAATGTGACACATTAACACAAATTGCCACCCCTCGTCCTAGTCCTTTCTATAATGATTTGTTTTCCTCATGTGACAAACGAATATATCTGTTCCTGTTGGCTACAGGTTTCGAAGCTCCTTCATGGTGATTGTGAGATTACCAAGTGGGCAAAGCTACAAGTTAATGCTCTGGAGGAATACGACGTGCTGGATGGCGAAGCTTGTCCACGTTCTAATTTGCAGTCACATCTTAACCTCGCACTGCTCGAGGTGGATGACTCACTCTCCATAAGCAGCATTGAGCAAAGTGTGTCATTGGAAGACTATTTAAAAGGCAGGTGGAGCCGCTCATCGAGCTTTGACTGACCACGTTTCTGTGATTCTTTTGTATATTCTTTTGCCTTTTTCCCCCTCCTTGCCATTGGCTTTCGTTTGTCTTCTCTGCATTTCACATGGAAGGGTTTTGGATGAGAGGTTGTTTGCGGGTGTGCCCTCCTCCTTCCCTTAGCAGTGGGGAAACTAGTCTCGATTTCTTGGGCTAGTTTACCCTTGAAAAAGAAGAAGGAAAAGTGTGTGTGTTTTTTGTTTTTTGTTTTTTTTCATTCTTAGATCTCAATTAGATCGAGAGTGGAATATCATGTAATTTTGAGAGATGGGTATGTATTGATTCTTGGAAGATTGTCTCCCAAAGTGTGCACAAGCAAACATTGTTCGTATTGGCTAATAAGCGCAATCCTGCTTTCATGCTTGATTTATTCATGATTCGAATACTTATTTACTTTTGTTGCATGTTTATCATAGGACTATATGTTAACATTTAAAGCGTTTTATGGGGGTGTTTGATAAAGGGGTTTGGCTTAGATCCTGTAATTGATGTAGATTGATGTGAAAAAAAAAATGAAAAGTGTTTGGTATGAAAAAATGATATGAAAAAATGAAAAAATTTTGTTTTGTAGTAATTTTTTTATTTGAATAGTAATAAAAAGTGAATGATGTGATATAAAAAGTGAAAAAGTTATAATATTTTGATGTTGATTTTTCTTTTAGAAATTGTGATAAATAGTAATAAAGCTACTCCGACACCTTTACTAAACAAGCCTTATATGGCTTAAGTGCAATCGGAAAGGGAGAGGAAGGCAGAAGCCAGAAGCCGTTGGTATTCCCTCCAATCAAGAATTGGGCTTCAATGAAGGTATCTTACAATCTCAAATATCTA
Organism: Carpinus fangiana; assembly: GCA_006937295.1. Taxonomy (NCBI): domain Eukaryota; kingdom Viridiplantae; phylum Streptophyta; class Magnoliopsida; order Fagales; family Betulaceae; genus Carpinus; species Carpinus fangiana. The sequence continues at coordinate 34,589,804 of CM017327.1, read as the reverse complement.
ACATAAATTAAATATAATCTTATCCATACGTGTATAAACTCTTGACGACTAGTTTTTAATTATAAATTTTATTGGTTTGTGTCACTGTACAAGTCTTGGTCATCCCTCACCTAACCAGTAGCCACAATTATTGTTGAACCACGTTCTCCTTTCTTTTTCCTCCAAAGCGACTTTGATTGAGATTCCTTCCCACTTACCATCAACCTTATTGGATCCTCGTGTGGTCGTAAATTTTTATTTATCTCCATAGCCCATGAATACCCCCCTATAATTCATAAAAAATATTGACAGTTGCTAAAAAGTAGTGTCTCCAACCCCACGAAAGCTACTGCTATAGAAATTGACTGCCACTCGATAGTGGTGTACCCTAGTCAACATGTCTCACGCCACCGACGGTACCCCCACCCCATGTTCACTAGAGAGTTGAGACACCCGCATGAATACATGCACCTCTCTTTATATCTTGTAATCAATGTATCATGGGGTACAACATCACTTCAGCACTTCCCCAGTCAATAAATTACTCTCAAAATATCTGAGTTTTGCCCTTACAACAAATAAAAACATACGGACCATATCCACGTTACCATGTAATGTAGATACCATGTAGATGGAGAAATGGACAGTGGACATTTTTTTATTGAAAATTTTGTACACATTTTGCCTCTACTCAACTATCCTATTTATAAACAAATTCGGAAACACAGTCGTAAATTACTGTAGCTAAATTAGGGATGATTGTTTCTGATTTTAGAAAGATTATCCCTTGCTAACCACATTGGTTGTAACTGGGAAGGTTTTGCCTTTCCTTGTCAAGCTCAGCTGGTCTTGCATATCACGCACGGCAGCTGTTCGATCCTTTTCCTTAATGGGCTGGTGCAAGTCTCTTGATTGCTGCTCACTTTCCTTAACACTCCCCTTTAGCTGGAGTGGACATTGCCCTACATGTGAAGGAGATAATGAAATTGGGCTAAAGCAAGCAAGTGCTTTGGTGAACAAGCCCGCTGGTTGGTGACTTATGGGCATGTGGGATATCCAAATCATGCCACTATGAAGCTTTTCTCGAACAAAAAGGTGACAGTCAATTTTTATATGTTTTGTTCATTTATCGAGCACAAAGTTTAATGCTACGTGGATGGCCGCCTTATTATTGTAGAATAATCTGACCACTGTGGATGCTTTGGTGAACAGGTCAGCCGGTTGCTGACTTATAAATATGTGGATTTTTCTCTAAGAGTGTTAGAATGAGAGATTGGAGTGTTATGCCAAGCATTTCTATTCATAATTGTAACATTTTGACCACATGCGAGTAAAACAGTGCACCGATCAAATCGATTGAACCAAAAACAAAAACAATAATTAACTTTTTTATTCATAAACTCCATAACTTTAAATACTAAATACTAATACTGATATCATGTGTAAATAGACTTCTACACTGTTACTTATCTTATAAACAAGATAAACTCTTATTTGAATCATTTTTTTTTATACTCATCTTATCTTATAAATAAGATAGACTCTTATTTAAACCTACTCTTATCTAGATAAGTCTTCAATAGTAAAGATCCTATCAAAAGTTCAATTGATCCAATGAACTAAAATAAAGTAGTTTAAACAAGATTTTATTCTATTAATATATGCTAACACATATATTCAAGAGCCTATATAACATACTTATTACTTAACACTTGATATACATATTCATATCTATACAATTTATTTGTATAAATATATAAAAAATATATATTAATTTGTAATATATACAAACAATGTTATGTGTCGAGTCGAGCTTTTATGTATTTGTTCACGAATATTAATCTAACCTAGCTAAGTTTTATATGGGTTTGTATTGTTTAATAATTATGCATAATTTATATTCACAAGTCACCTATTTAATAAATGAACATAATTCCAGTCAAATTTAATGGAATTCGATTTAAATAAACTGGCGCAAAAAAGGGTTAGAGAGTGTTTTCAATTTCAAATGTAAGCGTGTCTTTTAAATTTGAGATATTATTATTAAATTTTAATTTATTAGAAACCTAAACGCCGCCGCGATATAATTGGAAAGACACCGATGGAGAAGACTTGAGTCCCATCTTTAGCATTATTCTATGTAGTAAACTGAATTTTCCAATTTTCCACCACCACACGCAAGCAAACAGTAAAAGGAGACCGAAAGCCGAAAGGGGGGAAAAAAAGAGAAGAGAAGAGAAGAAAAGAAAAGAGAAGCGAAGAAAGCAAAGGAGAAACTCTCACACAAGGAAGGCAAAGGAACAAGAAGTCAAAAGCAGCAGATCCATCCTCCGCTTCCATGGACCTCCCTCGTTTCTTCAGCCACCACCACCACTCCTCCTCCAGGTACGCTGCTCTCCCTCCTGCTCCTCCTCCTGCTCCTGCTCCTCCTCCTCCTCCTCCTCCTTCCACTCCTCGCCCTCGCTTCCCTGACGCCCCAATTTTCCATAGCCCCCACAACCACCACCTTCCTCAGCCTCGGCCACAACATATCCCAACTCTCCCACCTTCTTACCAATCACCTCCGCTCCATCCCCGTCCTCCTCCACCGCCTCCACCACCACAACAACAACAACACCACCACCATCACTACAATCCCACCCAATCCCAGTTCGCTATCTCCTACGCCCACACACTTCAGGATTTCGCCCAATCCCACCGAATAGACGATCGCCCTCGAAACCGATTGCCCGAACCCGATCAATCCCGCCGGGTTGACATCTGGGACCCTCATAGTGTTCTGCCCGATACCAATCGCCCCGCCGCCAGGCCTTACTACCCGCCTCTCGATTTCGATCTCGATCGAAACGATGGGCATCAGCATCAGCGCCTGTTTGATCGGCCGGTCAATAAGTTTAGGCAGGATTCACAGGGTACTTCTAGGGTTAGAATCGAATTCAGTGATGGGTTTGATCCAAAACAAAAAGATGAAAAATTGGTTTGGGGCCATGGAGATGAGAATTATCATCGCCGAGGTCATTTACTTTCTGATTCCGATTCCGTGCGTCGGGATTTTGGGTTCGTGTCTAATTCGAGAGATGTCGAATCGAATTTGGTTGGTTATGATCACCGACATGGCTCGGTGCGTGATAATGAGGCATATGGGAGTTTTAGAATTGGTGGAGGCCATGATGGACGGGCCTCGAGAGACATAGGTGATCTTTTGTATGAGATGGGAAGCAAAGAGACTGGTGATTGTGAAGGGGTTCGGATTGGTTCCGCTAAGCGTGAGTATTATGGTTTGGAAGTGGGGAGATATGATCATAATAGAGGGAACAGAGAGGGTAGTCATGAATATAATCGCACTCCACGGAAACAAGTACAGAAGAAGAGTGCTTTTTTAAGAATTCAGATGGCCAGACCTAATAACAGGAATAGAGAGAGTGAGCAGTTACATTATTCTGGTTATTTTGATAAGGGCAACTTTGGTTCTTTCAGGGGTAAAGATCAATTGTATCTGGATCATGGAATGGAAGAGGGGGAAGAGCATGAGAGAGAGAGGAGCCCGGTAGAGCTTGATGTTTCTTTTAAATCTAACTCACTTGTTGCCAAGGCAATTGTGACACCTTCTGATATGAATTTGACTCCTAGGAATGAGAAAATTAGGAAAGTGTCTGACGGTGATTGTTCAAATTCCTATCTGAGCAAACTCAGCGAGGGCACTGTAAATTTGGATGGCTTCACTTGTGTTGCTAATAAGGCATCCAATTCTGAAAGGGACTTGAAACAGCCGGAAGAGAAAGTAATGAAGTCTGATATTGGGAATGTTTGTGATGGTAGTTCTCAGCCTTGTTCCAGTAGGACCAGTGTGTCAGTAGGAAAGAGTAAAGTGGAAAGGTCTCCTAAGGGTTTAGTTTTGGATAAAGATGGTGCTACTAATGTTGGTTCTGGCAAAACAACAGCTCCTAAGTTTGTGAAGAAGAAGAAAATCGTGAAGAAAATAGTGAAGAAAGTCATAAACCCTCAATCTCGTTTGTCAAGTTCACAGAAAACAAAAAAGTGTGATGAAACTGCAAAAGCAGGTTGCTCCACTCATAGTCCACCTGGTGCCCCTGACTCTGGGAAGGGTGTACCACTTTTAGAACATATAGTCACTTCTGATGGTATGGCTTCAAGGCACAATGTTGCGTTGCAGCCTTGTTTAGATAAGGTAAATGTGTTGCCTGAAAATGACATGGCAGATAGATCTCCACTAACTGCATTATCACATGATTGTGGAATTAATGTTGAATCTGGTAGAGTATGTGTGACTAAGATCAAGAGAAATTGGAAGAGTTCAACTTCTGCTTTGGGTTCTTTAAGTTGTGAAGAAAATAGGATCAATGAGAGTCCTGTAAATGCGGATAATTCAGTCCATAGCTTGCGTAGCATCTCAAATTCTGACAATGATTTTAAACCACGGAATGAAATTACTTTTTCTGAGATTGGTCGTGTGAAAGATGTCAGCAAACAGTTAAATCATAATGGACTCTTGTTATCGCTTGAGAATGATGCAGAAAAAGAAGCCACAAAGACCGTGCTTTCTTTAGAAGATAATGTTAATTCTCGCTTGTTAAGTTCAGAGGAAATCAAAATTCATGAGGATATTTCAAATACATATAGTTCACCCCATTATACAAACAACAAATTGGGTTTTGAAAATTGTATAGATAAGTCACAAGAGAATACTGCTTCTGACATTGGCATCATGGACACCATTAAAAAACAGCCTTGTATAAATCAGTTCTCCACATCACTTGAGAATAGTATTTCGGAAGGAATTCATCAGGCACTGATAGGAAGCAGTGCAATTGTCGGCTTGTCAAGTTCAGAGAAAACCGAAATTTGCAAGGATCTTGTTTATGCTGAATGCTCCAACCATGGCAGAGATACCTGGAATTCTGACAATGGTTGTTCTAGTTTGGAAGAAAAATATACTGTGTGCAACAGTGGGACTATTAATTATACAAGCAAGCATCCATTTTCAGGTAGGATTCCTATATCGATTGAGAATTGTGCAATAGAAAGAGATCCAATTGATATGGTTACAGTCAGAGCTAGTGAGGTTAATACACGTAAGATTAAGAAGAGGAGAAAAACGAGGACTCAGTTAGATTTCTCAGATTCAACTAACATACATACAAATTCTGTAAATGATGCAGTTAGCCCTGCAAATGCTTTGGATGCACCCTTAGGTTTTTCTTTGAAGGGTCTAAGTCCTACAGAAGTTGCAGTTTCTGGGGTTGGAAGTTTGGATATTGGCTTACTACCTGGTAAGGATGGTATCAGTGTGCTGCATGCAAACAGTTCGGCAGATGGTTTTTCTGGGGTTAAGCTTACAATGAACAGTGATGTTAATAGTTATCTGGATGGGACTTTGCCCAGATGTAAAAAGAACAGAGAAGTTTCTGCTACTGATTTGGCATCATCTAGACCAACTGTATCTGAGACCAATGAGAGACCCACAGGCACCTCCATTTCTTGTGCGGAAGTGTTCTTAACTAATAATGATGATCTAGCGCAACCAGAAGAAGAAGTCAACGTGTCTAGCATACATAATCTGAGTACTAGTGGTTTGATGGCTTGTCCAAGTGGGACAACTGTGTTGCTTGAGAATACTTTGGGGGGAAGATCTTCTGAGGCTGTGGGTGAAACCAGGGATACAGATGATGGTTTGAAACTTCTGCAACTAGGTGTTGAATCTTTTTCAAATGCCGAGGATCCAGATGCACAGTCTTCTTTTCCATCAGGTTTGGGAAGTGAGCAGAAAGAAAATGGTACTCCACTTATTGCTGTTGATATTAATCAAAATGACACTATGGATATAGAAACTAGTGATGGAGAAAAAATGGACGCACAAGCTGCAGAAGATCAAGTTTTAATTCATGGTGAGACTCCTTGGTGCAAAATTACATCAGAGCCTCAGTCCCCTGACTTAGGTCAAAGATTTTCCAGTACAGATATTGAATCAGATTATCTTCTTGTGAAGGATGATTTGCCTTCAGTCTCAAACAATCCGTCCTTTTCTGATGATGGTGCTGGGTTTTCTTCTCCTAACACCAATGATGAAGTTATGGAATCTATGTCTAGAACACTTCTGGATATGGGTTCTCCAGAAACCTTGTCCGAAGTCCCAAGCATAGTCATGTTGAATGGTAAAGCATTGCCCAGCCAAATTTCCAATGAGAAGGTTTGTGGGGATGACCAAAAGCTAAATCAGAAGTTTGTTGTTGAAGATGGTTCTGGTGTATCTGTGCATACTCCATTTTCCCAGTATACTAAGCGAGATTGTGCAACTGAAAGTAACCACTCAATCATGGGGAAGACAGTACTGTTGCCATCACAAGATTCCAAAATTACATCTTGCAGACCGAATCTCATGAGTGCAGGATTAATAGTGAAGAATACACAGCTGGGTCCTTTGATTCCGAGGGCTTTTCCAGGTCGTTCATCTTTTCTTTTGACGAATTCAAATAAGACAGGCTCTTCTGCCCGTATTGCGAAGCCCCGAACTTGGCATCGAACTGGCCCTGCTCCTCCTCTGCCCGTTAATAAGCCTTTCACAAATAACATTCCTCCCAAAAGGCAGTTGGTGGAAAATAATGTGAAGTCTCATAGTATGTCTTATATTCGTAAAGGCAACAGTCTTGTAAGAAAACCTGCTCCAGCTGCTGCTCAACACCACAGCTCTCATGGTTTGAGTTCATCTGTTTATCGTGCAAGCTCTTCAGTTGTAGATGAATCGAAGAAGATCACAGGTTTTGACAGTAGGGCTGATGTTACTGATCCACATAATCTTTTGAGAGTTGGAATGCATACTCCTCTTGAGAGGCCCAGGACACCCCCATTACCCAGTGGCACTAAAATATCTACTCGAACTGCTATCTCTTCAGGGGATAATACATCTTCCCCATTGGCAGAGAGTCCCTTTAGTGGTTGCTGTGAAACAACATCAGATCCTATGAAATTTACTGAAACTAACAATGTGCCCGAGAGTGCTGAAGATCTTCTGAAGATTTCTGAAAGTCCAACTGGTACATCATCAAACAATTTGGAAATCCAATCTGAACTAAGTGATGGGAATTTGACATCTTTTAACATGAAGAGGATAGTATATGTAAAGCGCAAATCAAATCAGCTGGTTGCAGCTTCAAACCCTTGTGATCTGTCTGTACACAATGGCAATAACATTCAAGCAACTTCTGATGGCTACTATAAGAGAAGAAAAAATCAGCTTATCAGGGCTTCGTTGGAAAATCAGATCAAAAAGTCAGTTTCCATGACCGATGACCTTTTAAACTCAGGGGGCCAACGGGTTCCAAAGGTTGTTTCCAGCAGAAAATTTAGTAAGAGACGATTACATAAGGGTATGTTTAAAGAACTTATTTATCAGATGTTGTCTATTTTATCCTTATAAACAGCAACAACCAGTTAGTCTGTTTACACCCACACACAGGCACATATATCCAAAGTTAATGTTTGGCAATAAAGGATCATTCACATAGAGTTAATGTTTTTCAGTGGTGGATGAAATTGTAGATAAAATTCTGAAATATATTTTGTGAGTAAAGCACAAAGTAGTTTTGTTCAATCATATATTCTAACTCGTGTTAATCTGTTAAGCACTGAAGTGTATGTTTTGATTGGTATTAGCCATCTTTTTTAATTAACTTGTTAATTCAGATAAACAATTCTATGTCGTGCTGAGCAATTCATTTTATGAAAAAATTGTCATCCTAGATGAAGAGATGAATTTATTATACATATCATGTATTATATTCTTGTATTATCTGTTCTATAGACTTATTTTTGTTCCGGAATGCCATTTATGATCTATTTCAAATTATTAGTGCCAAATGTTTGCTCTTTTTACATCATTTAGTTCACTCCAAATATCTCGTTTTATTTATTTATTTATTATAAATGTTTTTTTAATAAGTGATCCAATCTAAGCGCAGAGGGGGTAACCCAAGAATTTGTGAAGTATACAAGAGAAACACCCAATTAAGAAAAAGTATACTATTTTTGTTTTTGTTTAAATGTTTATCATCTTATATTGACCATTTATTATCTATGAACTCCAGATTTTACTTATAAAAAAAAAAAAAATTAAATCCAGATATCATTTCTTTATTGGTGTCATATTCGGTACAATTGTTATTTGAAGCTGTAGTTTTGTATGGTTTTTGCAAGTTTACTACAAGTTACTCATGGCCACAAGTCCTAAGTGTGTTAAATTTTTAACTTGCTACCAAAGGAGGAATTTGGAAATATTGGTGCAGTAAGATTAGTTTGTTTTTGCATGATCAGTTGCTGCAGAGAAGCTTAAGTTTGGTAAGATTAGTTTGTTTTTGCATGATCAGTTGCTGCAGAGAAGCTTAAGTTCGGTTTTAATTTGCAGTTGTAGCAAAGACATGTAAACCTGTAAAATCCTCTCTGGTGTGGACGCTTTGTGGTATGCAGTCCTTGAAAAATGACTCTGATTCTTCGGATCATCAGAAGTCATTGCCTTACCGATTTCCATGGAAAAGAGCAACATACGGGAGAAGCTTCGTGCACAATCAAGTTTCCAGTTCCAATAATAGTTCCTTATCTATGATCAGGTACATTAGTCTTATTAAAAAAGAAAAAAAGAAAGAAAGAAGGATCAGGTACATTACCATGTGGTACTGTTTTTTCTTAATATTTATATCTGGTTTCAGTTTTTTTTTTCAAGCCTGTTTGTCTGCCTAAGCAAATATATGACTTCTTTCAGTCGGAAATTGCTGCTGTTGAGAAAAAGGGATACTGTCTATACAAGATCAATCAATGGATTTTCACTCCGAAAATTCAAGGTTTTAAGTGTTGGGGGGTCTAGTCTTAAATGGTCAAAATCCATTGAAAAGAACTCAAAGAAAGCTAATGAGGTTAGTTCAGCTGCAGTTTGTGCAGACAGAATTAAGTTTCCCTTTGAAGTTCTTGTAAGTAATGATTAATTTCCTTGCAAAAGAGCTTTGTGCTGTTTTCTGACGTATCTTTTTATGTCTTTTCTATAGGAAGCTACACTAGCAGTTGCTGCAGTTGAGAAAAAGAAAAGAGAACAGAATGGTGCTGCAGGCACTAGTTCTCAGACAAAGAATAGAAATCATTCTTCGCGTAAGTCTCTTCATAGTATATACTTGGTCCACATAGGCCATTTATTAATCCTGGTGTGCAGATGCATTTGCGGCTTTTGAAATGTATGATATATTTGTTGAATTGGATATGATCATTATGTTATTTTAGGATGGAAACATCAAATGATTATTTGTCATTAAGTGTAATTAATTGGCATTTGGTGTATCCAATGATTTTGTAGGAGAACGTATATTCCGCATTGGCTCAGTTCGCTACAAGATGGATTCTACTAAGCGGACACTTCAGAGGATTTCAGGTGGCCTATTCTTGATTTCTTTGGTGATGATAACCTTAGGTTTAAGTTTTTTATTTTCTATTTTCTATATATTTTTTTTATAATCTTTATTTCTCTTATAATTCACTGTATTATTTCTTCTATTGCAAGCTGTCATGTTTAGTCACTTAATGACTCTTTCCAATTTTTAATTTTGTTTTATGTAGATGACAGATCAACATGCTCTACTTCTCCTCAACCGGAAAAGGATGCCAAGAAATCTTACATTCCGAAGAGATTAGTGATTGGAAATGATGAGTATGTTGCCCCCCTTTTTTTGCCTTAAGACTGATAGATTACTGCAGTTACCGCAAGTAAATGTGAATGTTCACAACTAATGTTGTAGGCACCAAAAAAATTTCAATTGTAGTGTCTTATCTTGAATACATTAGTGATTGGGACAAATGTGTTTCAACATTGGCAGATATGTTCGGATTGGCAATGGAAACCAGCTTGTTAGAGATCCAAAGAAACGAACTCGTATATTGGCGAGTGAAAAAGTTAGATGGAGTTTGCATACTGCCAGACTTAGGTTGGCTAAAAAACGAACGTACTGTCAGTTTTTTACGAGATTTGGGAAATGCAATAAAGATGATGGGAAATGTCCCTATATCCATGATCCTTCCAAGATTGCTGTCTGCACAAAGTTTTTGAATGGTTTATGTTCCAATCCCGACTGCAAATTGACTCATAAGGTTAATAACATATTCAATTAATGAACTTGATGTGGTCTAACACAATAGTTCTATACTTGTTTGTTGATAGTATATCTTGATGTATTTCTCATGCAGGTCATTCCAGAAAGAATGCAGGATTGTTCTTACTTTTTGCAAGGTACTTTTTGCCTAAGTGTGCTTTTGTCCAAAGTACTAGAAGGCATGCTGACTTCTTACCGATTTCCTGGCAGGTTTATGCACCAACAGAAATTGCCCTTATAGACATGTAAGTGTGAATCCAAAGGCCTCTACTTGTGAAGGATTTCTTAGGGGCTATTGTGCCAATGGCAACGAGGTATCATCTTATCATATAACTCTTTATTGTTTTGGTTATCTAGAGTGATTTTAGTTTTCCTATAACTTTCACGCTACTTTACCGTTTCTCTTAAAAGGATCATGAACAGTTATTTAGACATGCCATATGATAAAACCTTCTTTGAGCATTCTCAGCAGCTTTCCTAAACCCTCTTCCCATCCCTAAATCTAGGAAAAATCCCCCAAAAACTCTCCAGCAGCATCCCTATAAATTCCCTATATTGGGTGTCACTATAGCTCACCCTATCCTTATTATATTCACAGAAAAACAATTTTATCTCTCTGCGTTTCTGATTCATCATGACTTTCACTGGATCATCGTTCACACCTCTGTGTCTCAAAAACTCACGCCTTGTTGCATCTCATGCCTTTCTCTCTGATCATTTTCCACAGGCTTGATGAAGAAGCGTCATTGTTTTGCTCCTCTTCTCACCATTCAGTTCATTAAAATCTATCACAGGGATCTCCATCTCCTATCTATTTCTTGTGTTCTGATTGCAAAAACATCACCTTTGGGGGGGGGGGGTTGGGAAGGGGGTGGTGTTCAATGGCTGGTATAGGGAAAGATATGGGAAACATAAAGTAGTTTGATTCTAAATTTAGGGAAAATTTAAGAGAAGTTGCCGTGAGTGCTCTTAAACCAGTACAACCTGACTCCAGCCAATTGACCTCTTAGGGATGAGCCATATACTTTTCTTTATGACCTTGCTCAAAGTTGTACCCAATCTACAGCACCACCTTCCCTTTGATGTTTGTACTGGGATGCTGTATAATGCTTGATGCTCTCTTAGTCATGTCTCCAAAGTTCTTTGAATTCTTATGTTTCTGTTTAGTGCTTGATAACCCTCTCTCTCTCTCTCTGCATGCACACAACCCCACACTAACTTTTGAATAAGTAATATGGAATATATCGCTGCTCTCAGTGTCGGAAGAAGCACAGTTATGTCTGCCCCAATTTTGAAGCAGCAGGAACCTGTCCTCAAGGGTCCAAGTGCAAGCTTCATCACCCAAAAAGCCGAAGCAAGGGAAAGAAAAGGAAACGATTGGGAGAACAGAAGAATACTCGAGGCCGTTATTTTGGTTCTAGGCATGTCAATGTTTCTGAGCCTCGAACAGCAGTACATGAAAAACACTCTACACAAAACAATGATGACAATTTCTTGGAAGGAAAATTTGCTGATTACATCAACCTTGATGTTAGTGATGAACAAGTTGGTGAAAGTAATGATCATACAAGCGAGCAAACATTTTGTGACAGCGATCCGTTGGATGAACAATTGGATGATCTTGATGAGCTAATAAAACCAGTTCGCATAATGATCAATTTGACGACTTAAATTATTGTGAGAGTTTATAGCCAAAGTGAAAGCTTGCAACGTATGCTGTAGAGGAATACAATGTATTGGTAAACTAGGTACAGCATTTTTTTTTTTCTTTCTTTTTCCCGTTGTATATGTTCTTGTATTCTGCCATTGCAGAATCATGTTGTATGCCTCTAGTGTACGTATTTGTATTCTTTGTACGTTTACAAAGCATTTTAATAGTAAAATGAATTGACCATTAAACGTACGGTGTCTCATTTCATTGTTGGTTATAAACTTATAATGATTTTGACGCCAATATATATATATGTAGAGAGAGAGAGAGACAGAGATCTAATGGGGTCTCGTGCAATTCATATCATCAAGCCGAACGGGGAAAAAGGAAGAAAAGAAAAAGGACTAACAAAGAAAATTGTTCTCTTCACTTGGAAAAAAAAAAAAAAAAAAAAGAGTTATCTTTTAGGCTGTGCTGATGGGCCCTCAAGATTCAAGGGATTGCTATAAGGGAAGTTACCGTAAAAGTATTAATCAACGGCAGAGATTTTGGACACAAAATCACTGAATGCACAAGCCAACACCAGAGCAGTCCATTCGATGGCAGCCAATTTTCTTTGTACCTTGGCCAGTGGCCACAAACTCACTCCCACTCCAATAAAAACAAGGCTTCTTACTATCTTATCCACAAAATAAATGGACCTGAACCTATTGGCACAAAGATAATTCCTCAAAAGTATGGCTACTGGAAAGCAATAACCAGGAAAACTAGTAAGAAAAAGATTGAGAAATTTGTACACCAGAAGTTAGCTAGGGATTATACAAACACTCAGTCATGGCAGCAATTTCCTCTTACATGGCCTGTACAAAATTCTCCATGTTGGGTTGGATTGGAGGGAAAAGAGAAGTGAGAAACAGAAGGGCATTCTCCATCTCAGCTCAGCAGCAAGCTGAAGTAAAAGGACCAGAAGAAGTGAAAGTACAAGAAGAAAAAGAACAAGAGCAGAAGAAAACGAAGCCACAAGGAACAACACCAAGGCCCGTGGAACCACAATTGAACGTAAAGAGCAAGAATATGAGCAGAGAATATGGAGGGCAGTGGCTGAGCAGTGTCACCCGGCACGTTAGGATTCACGCAGCCTACATTGATCCTGAAACCTGGGAGTTTGATCAAACTCAGATGGACAAGCTTACCCTTCTTCTCGATCCCTCAAATGAGTTTGTCTGGACTCCCGAGACTTGCAATAAGGTCTACTCTTACTTCCAAGAGCTTGTGGATCACTACGAGGTAAATATCTCTCACACCCTGCTGATCAGCAGCCATCAATTTCTTTCTTATTGTCATGCTCGATCGAAATTTGATGATCATTGCTTAGCCAGAATTACATTCGCCCGTACCTGATCATTTGGGAGTGCGTTTTCAAAGAATTGCAGTATGAAAATGTAGAAAAATCTGCATGTTTACCGATTTTAAGAATTAAGCTGCAAGTTTAAAGGCCAAATTATGATTTTTTTTCATGGCGAAGCAGGGTGCCCCTTTGACGGAGTACACGCTTCGTCTGATAGGTTCGGACATAGAGCACTACATAAGGAAGCTACTGTATGATGGGGAAATCAAATACAACATGAACGCGAAGGTCCTCAACTTCAGCATGGGGAAACCACGCATTCAATTCAACGAAGGCCAACAACCTTCAGATGTACAATGATATATCAGAAAAGAAACTACATATAATTTCTTACAACATCCATCCATTTTGAAAATTATACAAAGCCCATGATACTAATGTCAATGTACAACATAAATATATTCGAAATCTTTGTTGCATTTGAGCAACAATTTCGAATTTTGTCACCACACACACTCCTAGAACCCTTTGCCACCTTGCTTCTTCTAACTCTTTTTTTTTTTTTTTTTTTTAAATGCTTCTTCTAACTCTCCAACGTTATATTCTGCAAATTAACCCCTTTTGGGATGAGATACACTATGATGCTGCGCCAACCCATCAATATTATTATTAATGGAGTCTCATCAACTTTCGTATCAATTAAAGAGATTGTTTGGTGTGATAGGCTTTGGATCCTGGTTATTGCTATATACCATATTATTATTATTATTCTATCACTATTTTATTATTATATTGTTAAAAAAAAGTGTGAATTGACACCAGCACATCAATAGAGTGAGATTTTGTGTAATATATAACATTTTTTATGACATAATATAAAATTAAGTAATGCTACTCATTATACACATTTATCACATCAATGGATATAACTGGCTTTTTTATTTTATTTTTTAAGTGACAAATATAAAAAATCACTTAAAACATATCACCTCAACCAACCATTGTGACATTAGGGTGAAAAAAAAGATATGCTAAGTAGGGGTGTTCAAGTGGGGCGGTTATAACCGCCCCGTCAATCGCTAACTGTTTATAACTGCTTTTTAATAACCGCTAACCGTTAACCGCTTTGTAAAGCGGTTATTAAAAACCGCTAACCGCCTAGGGCGATTACTGTTAGCGGTTTTAGGGATATGAAAAAGCGGTTATAACTGCTAACCGCTTTTATTTATATATAATTATATAAAAATATATATTAATTATTTATATTAATTAAATATAAAAAAATCCAAAACGATGCCGTTTTGGTTGGAGAATGAAATGAAACTTAAGGTTTGTAATATTTGTTTTGCTTACATTTATTAGTTTCAGATTTTCAGTGGTTTGTAGTATGTTTTGGTTTGGGCCATTTAATGGATTTGGGCATTATAACTATGTATGTGAAATAAGCCCAAAAAATAGCATGTTTTTCGTTCAATAGGGCAAAATAAGCCCAAAAAATATGACAAAATAAGCCCAAAATATATGAAAAATGAAAGCCTAAAATATAAAAAATGCTCAAAAGTTTATTTTAAAAAAACCGGTTATAACCGCTTGTTAGCGGTTTGAATAACCGCTAACTACCGGTTATAAAATAACCGCTAACCGCCTAGGCGGAGGCGGTTGCGGTTATTAAAAATCCGATAACCGTCTAAGGCGGAGGCAGTTGCGGTTATTACAAATAACCGTCGGTTATAACTACTTGAACACTCTTAATGATAAGGGTTCAACTCAGCCTGATCAAAGATTCAACTTTTGTGAACATATGTTTTGATTTTTGTCTTCTTATAAAAATTTCAATTTTGAACGTCACACAACTCTTATGTAGCTTTGTATCATATTATTATTATTATTCTATCACTATTTTATTATTACATTGTTAATAAAAAAGTGTGAATTGACACAGTCACATCAATATATTAAGTAATGTTACTTTTTATACACATTTATTCACATTAATAGATATAACATATTTAAAGTGACTTTTTTTTAAGTGATAAATATAAAAAATCACTTAAAACATATCACGTAAACCTACCATTGTGACATTAGGGTAAAAAAAGTGATATGATAAGGGTTCAATTGAGCTCGATTTAAGACTTAACTTTTGTGAACATATATTTTGATTTTTGTCTTTTTATTGAAATTTTAATTTTAAATCTGACACAACTCTTAAGTAGCTTTGTACCACGTAACTAAAAGTTGGGTCTTCAAGTTAGATGGGACTCAGTTAAACCCATATCATCTCTCTGTGAAAAAAAAAGGAAAAAGAAAAAGAAAAAAGCATTGATGAATAAACTTTAGAAAAGAAAAGAATATGCTTGCTTATACGTGGCCAAGCACATGCTTGCACGTGGCCAAGCATATGCTTAACAAAGCTTTGTTCAACACTTCACTGTTTTAGGTTAGTTCAACAGTCACGACAAAAGAAAAGAGAAAAAAGGTGGCATAAAGGTGATGTGTCAGATAATTATTATCAAATATCAATCATCAGAATCAAAGAAAAGAAAAGTTTAGCACCCACCAGATGGCCGTTTCGACGTCACTCAACAATTGCAATCGTTGTCCCTCAACTGCTTGCAATGCTGATGTAGGCAAACCAGAAGCCATGTCAGCCATGCCATTCTTCGGTTACCGACTATTTAAAAACACTCTCTAATCTCTCTTCTATCTTTGGCTGGCTCAGATCCACACCACCAAAACGAGGTTCCGGCTGTCTACGTAAACTTCATCTCTATATTACCACTATATACTACCACCATTCCTTATAAATTTCACGCTCTCTCCGACAGCACCGCAAGATCTCTGCGACAATGGCTTCATCGGCCCTCGACTCCACCACCGAGAGCCTCTCCAAGCTCGGCTTCCATCCCGATTTTTCCGCCTCGGCGCCTAATTTGCAGAAGAATCTCCGCCTTCTCTCTGCGGAACAGGTGCGTATACGTGTGTGTGTGTGTATGTACGAATTGTGTTGTTGAGTGTGATTCTGGTGACTTGGTTGGTTTTAATTGGGAAATGGTGGCGATGTGGCAGATTGAATTGGCGAGGATGCTGTTGGAGATGGGGCAGAGTCACTTGTTCGAGCATTGGGCTGAGCCCGGTGTCGATGACGAGGAAAAGAAAGGTTTTTTTGAGCAGGTTCGGGTTTTTTTTTTTTTTTTTTTTTTCTGGATTGCTTATGGTATTAGAATTTTGGATTGGATTGGATGGAGATTTCGCTTTTTTATGTGGAATTTGTTTTTTCTTTTGTTCTTTTCTGTTTGGTTGATCTGATTTTATAAATGTGCGATTTTTTTTTGGAATTGACGCTGAATCTTTTCGAGGGGAATTGGAGGAGGTCGTGGATTGGTTTCTTTTTATATCCTAATGGATTCGAGGTGAATTTCATTTTTATATTCCACGACACTTAAAAACAATGTTAATTAAGAGGAAGATTATGGATTTTAATTTGCAAATTTATCTAGCTTTGAAGAATGAGAATTGGCTTGGATTGAACTATAAAATGAATAAAGGAAATGTTGTGTTTGACTGTAACCAGAGTAAGAGCTTCCTTGAGATTGTATTTGAGAAATAGAGTTTTTAAGTAAAAAAAATACTTTTTGGCAAAAGCTTCAAAATTAAGCTTTTGTTAAAAGTGTTTTTTTGTTGTTTTTAGAGCATGTTTGAGAAATAGAGTTTTTAAATAAAAAAAAAAGTTTTTGGCAAAAATTTCATTTTTAAGCTTTTGTCAAAAGTATGTTTTGATCATTTTTAGGCATTTTGAACATTTAAAAGCACCTTCAAATTTCTTTACCAAATTGATACTTTTTTCTTCAAACAGATTTTTTGAGTGTTAAACGTACTTTTAGACCCCTCAAATGTACACACAAACATGCTTTTAGAGTAAAAAAGTCAAAAAAGTACTTCTAGAATTTTTTGCCAAACATGCCAACTTTTGTTTGGCACAACTTTTTAGGAACTAAAAGTATTTTTGAAGCTCTCTAACGCAATCTCAAATAAGCTCTAAGAGCTCGAAACAATTAGGGTAAAGTGGAAGGCTGAGAAGATGGGTATGTTAAGTAATGTGATGTAACACAACCGTGGTTAACAGATTTCTCATAATGGCATCCGTGCGCATACATTGATTTTTTTGCTGCAAATCCCTAGATTTTATAGTGTGATTCACTTATTTGGTCCAAGGCACTCCATTTGATTCTTAGGATTTACCACTTCTTGGGCATGTTGACATGGCATAAGTGAGCATGTTATGCTTTAAACTTAAAAGCCAGTAATTGAAAGGGCACAGGTTTTTGTTGTGGTCTTAAATATATTTCTTTAGATGCTTGATTAATTTTAAACTATATATTTGGCTTTCCATTTCTTCTTCTGATTGCAATTTTATTCCAGGTGGCTCGTCTTAATTCAAGCTATCCTGGGGGCTTGGAATCTTATATTAAAACTGCCAGGGAACTTTTAGCAGATTCAAAAGCAGGAAAGAACCCATTTGATGGCTTCACTCCTTCTGTAAGTGAATACATATCTCATGCTTACAAACTTATGACCTGAATTCATCTTGCATTTCACGAGGCCTTCAATGTAAATAGGGACAAGGAAAACATTTATTCTGCTAAACTAATTCCTAGGTGTCATAAATGCATCATACTATTTTTTTTTTTTGATAAGTCAAAATAAATATATAAAAGAGTGCAGAGGGGCGCAACCCTAAGTACACAGGGAGTACACAAGGGAGAGCCTAAGGGGGAGAAGAGAAGCGAGAAAGGAAATCATGAAAACTAATAACAAGCGGGGCAAGCCAGCCCGCAGCCCAAGTGTAAAGGTTAAACAGGAAGTCATGAAGAATTTCCTCAAAATACCGTGCCGTGTCTTCAAAGCATCTAGCATTACGTTCCTTCCAAATACACCACATCAGACACAAGGGAGCCATTTTCCAAACCACAGCACTCCTCGAACGACCTCCCGTCCACCAACAAGCAAATAGCTCCCTAACCGAACCAGGCATAACCCAACACAACCCAAACCGGCTAAAGATGGTGTTCCATATGGCATTCGCCACTCCTCAATGGAGGAGGAGGTGGTCCACTGACTCTCCATCCGACTCGCATAACCAACATCTATTAGTCACGATCATACCTCTCCTTCGAAGGTTGTCAATAGTAGGAATCTTACTCCTAGCAGCCGTCCAAGCAAAAAACGCCACTCTAGGCGGGGCCTTGGTCCTCTAAATGCCTTTCCAAGGAAAAGAAATGGACCTAGACGAAGAGAGAACCTGATAAAACGTACTCACCTCAAAGCAGCCTTTGCTTGAGGGAATCCACCACATCTTGTCCTCTAGCTGCCCTCTAAACTGAAAAGAATATAAGCATCTATAAAACGAAGCCAGAGTCTCCACTTCCCAATCATGAATCAAACGAGTGAACATAATGTTCCACTGGACAACACCGTTTGAGCGCTTCACATTATCTGCAATAGATGCTTCCTTGACACTAGCAATGTTAAAGAGATCCGGAAAAGTGTCTTTGAGAGAGCTTTCCCCACACCAAACATCCTCCCAAAAACTAATCCGGGAGCCAACCCCAGGGTCAAATCTAAAATGCCTCTTAAAAATACGCCACCCCATACAAATATACTTCCAAAGCCCCACCCCATGAGCCTCGTTAATAACACAAGAACGCCAACCTCCCCTCAAAGAGCCATACTTAGCCACCAAAACCGATCTCCACCAAGCTCCCTCCTCATGAGCATACCGCCATAACCATTTACCTAAGAGCGCTTGATTGAACATTCTCACCTTCCGGATTCCTAACCCACCTTCAAAAATAGGAGAACAAACCGTGTCCCAGTCAACCAAGTGAATCTTAACCTCATCATTCATCCCCCCTCAGAGGAAATTTCGTTGAATCTTCTCAATACGCTTAGCCACATCAGCAGGGATAGGGAACAAAGACAACAAGTATGTAGGCAAGTTAGAGAGGGTGCTTTTAATCAAAGCAACCCTTCCCCCCTTAGAGAGGTATAAACGTTTCCAAGGAGCCAACCGCCTAGCCATCAAGTCCTCCAATTCTCTCCACATAGTCTTGAGCTTAAACGAAGCCCCTAACGGTAAGCCCAAGTATTTCAAAGGAAGGACAGTAGTACCACAACCCAGCTGGCCAGCCAGCTGATCCACATCATCCAAAGAGCCAACCGGAACCAACGCAGACTTGGACAAATTCACCTTGAGTCCAGAAACTGCTTCAAAACAAACCAGGAGAGTACCCATGTGGCTAATTTGGCTAGCATCAGCCCCATAAAAGACCAAAGTATCATCTGCAAATAAAAGGTGCGAAACTTCAACTCGATCAACCTCCCTATAACCCACAGAGAAACCCGAAATCAGCCTCCTAGAGTAGATAGCACTAATTATCCTGCTGAAAGCCTCCATCACCAAAACAAATAAGAAAGGAGAGAGCGGATCACCTTGCCTCACTCCACGCGAACTACCAAAAAAACCGGAAGGAGAACCATTAATCAAAACTGAAAACCGCACAGAAGAAATACAGTGCTTAATCCACGAACACCATCTCTCCCCAAAACCGCATCTTTTCAATAAATAAAGGAGGAAGTTCCAATCCACATGGTCATAAGCCTTTTCCATGTCCAACTTACACAACACTCCCGGAACCCCAGATTTAATCCGACTATCCAAGCATTCATTCGCTATAAGAACCGAATCCAGAATTTGTCTACCTTTGACGAAAGCATTTTGAGGCTTTGAGATAATCCTATCCATAACTCTTCTCATTCTATTAGCCAACACCTTGGCAATAATCTTATAAATTCCACCCACAAGACTAATAGGACGAAAGTCCTTGATTTCCTTAGCCCCATGAGTCTTCGGAATAAGAGCAATAAAAGTAGAATTGATGCTTTTAACAAATTTACCTTGATCATAAAACTCGGAGAAAACCGCCATAAAGTCCCCTTTTACCACTCCCCAACAATCCTGAAAAAAGGCCATAGTGAACCCATCCGGGCCGGGCGCCTTGTCTCTATCCATACCTTTGATCACCTCCCACACCTCTCTTTCTTCAAATGGCTCTTCCAAACTTGTGGCCTCAATGTCATTAAGAGTATCGAACTCAAGATTGTCCAACCTCGGTCTCCAACTGAGGGGCTCCGTGAACAAAGAGTTGTAGTAGTCAACAATGTGCTCACTAATAGCTGCAGGATCCGAAGTAGGCGCCCCATCCACAACCAAAGACTCAATAGAATTATTTCTACGATTCGCATTTGCCACCGAATGGAAAAACTTGGTACATTTATCCCCCTCTTTAAACCACCTAACCCTCGATTTTTGTCTCCAACAAATCTCCTCTTGGAGAATAGAAGCTTCTACCTCTCTGGAAACCCTTATCCTCCTCATCTTCTCCTCCTCAGTTAACTGTCTCCCTTCTGCAATTCTGTCCAGCATCTTCAACTCTTCACAACTAGCTTTATTCCTTGCCCCCACATCACCAAACTCCTCCAAATTCCATCTTTTAATCTCCCACTTAAGAGCTTTAATTTTTTTGGCTAGCACAAAACTAGGAGACCCAAAGAAGTGAAACGAGTCCCACCAAACCCTGACCTTTTCAACAAAACCCTCCTCTTTAAGCCACATATTTTCAAACTTAAAGGATCTTTTACCATGCTGCATACAGCCACTATCTAGCAAAATGGGCGCATGATCCGAACACACCCTGAGGAGCTTCTTCTGAATCAAACCCGGATAACTGAATTCCCACTCAGGGGAAACTAAAACACGATCCAACCTGGACCACGACGAACTATTGGACCAAGTGAACTCCCCACCAGCCAAAGGAAGATCCATAAGGCCTTGCTCCGCAACAAAATCCGCAAAATTAGAAACTGCAGACCTATGGGCAGCACCCCCTAACCTTTCATCGAAATGAAGAGTGACATTGAAGTCCCCCCCAATACACCACGGCACTTCCCAAACACTTATCAACCTTGCTAACTCCTCCCACAACCGCCAACGGAGTTGATCTCTATTCGGGCCATACACACCCGCAAAAGCCCAAACCAAACCATCCTCCACGTTCCAAAACAAGCAAGCCACCACAAAACTGCCCATACACACATCAGATCTGGACACAACCCTACGATCCCACATAATGAGAATGCCACCCGAAGCTCCCTGAGAATCCACATGGCACCAATCCACATAGGGGCAGCCCCACAAACTCTTCACAAAACCATTAGAGATACTTTCCATCTTAGTCTCTTGAAGGCAAACAATATCCACCTTCCAAAGCCTAAGTAAGTTACTAATCCTCAACTGCTTATCCCTTTCATTTAGGCCTCTAACGTTTCATGAGATGATTTTATGCTTCATAATCACTGCTGTTTACCCTCTCCCGACCACTATCACCTTCCTCCTGCTAAGTTGTAGAATGCAGACCTTCTCCCCTTTTCCCACAAGATTCGACAATAATCCTCTTAAAATAACCCTCTAGCAGCCCTGTCTGTCCATCACAAGAATCCCCTACAACACTGCTGACTTTCAACGCATGTGACATCTTTTGCATAATAGGGGAATCATTTACCTCTTCTGTCTCCCCAACCCCCATACTGGATGAAGCCTCAAAGTCGTCTTCATTGGCAGAATGACACGACGAGGTTTCTCCCAGATACTCCACTGTCGGCGCACCATCTTCACCCCCCGATGTGTCTCCTACCTGCGAGTCAGACACCGGCGAGGCACAAAAGTTCTCCCTGGTCTCGCACATAGCCGGACCCACTTCCAAAGCCGAGAGCTCATTTCCCTTCACCGGCGTAGTCGACGGACCTTCCCTCCGCCGGTAAACCTCCATAACAGTGAATGCGACCCGCAGCGTTGCTCCCTGGTCCGCAACATCCGCGAGGATCTTTCCACCCTGGAAAACGATCGGTGCCTCCTCAGACCGAGGATGGCCTGCCGGAACCTCCACGCCCGGCGTGATCTGGTCACCATTTACCTCGTCCGGCGTGATCTGAGTTCCGGTAGACCGGTTGATCGGCTTAACGGCGATCTCCGGCTGACGCGTTGGAGGCATCTCCTTGCGGCCCAGCCTCGTGACCAAACCAGAAAGGCCTCCTTCACACAGAGTCTGGCCCGAAGCTTTCCTTTCCTCGTCCGGCGTGATCTAAGTTCCGGTGGGCCGGGCGATCGGCTTAACGGCGATCTCCGACTGACGCGTTGGAGGCGTCTCCTTGCGGCCCAGCCTCGTGACCAAACCAGACGGGCCTCCTTCACACATAGTCTGGCCCGAAGCTTATCTAAGACCCATAGGCCCAAACCCAGTCCTACCCGCTACCCATGAACTAGTGGGCCTAGGCAACAGGCCTTTTTCCTTTATCCTCCGGTTTCTTTTTTCCTTAATGGTCCAGGTTTCTTCCTCCGGGTCACAATCCAACACCACGGGCTTAATATGGGCCTCTTTTGATGCCTCTTGCTTTCTTGGCCCATCTTCCCCCGGCCCACAGAGCTGTGAGCAACACCTACACAGTTTTAATTTCTCCATGCGTTTAAAGATTTCCACGTGCAGCAGCTCTAACTGATTTAATAAAGTACCTCTCCCATCTTCTGACAAATAGCCCGCACAGCAGGAATGTGCCTTCCCCACGTCCTTTTTCTTTCCTTCCTCTTCACTCAAACATTTAATGAAGCTACCAGAGAAAGCATGGGCTGTCATNATGAAGCTGCCAGAGAAAGCATGGGTCTCTTCCCCTTGGGAGCTCGCCTGAACCTCCATCGGATCCTTCAATCCCTCCTTTGTATCCAACAGCACCTCCGCATATCTTCTTTTTTCTTTTGGAACTTCCCAGCTTTGGGCAGAAAACTGAAGGACACTTCGGAGCTCCTCAATAAATCGACTCCAACCATGTCGATTTCTCCCTTCCGGCACAAAAATAGACCCGCATTTCCTTCTACCGTTGTACTCTTCCAACACCAGAAAACGCCCATTTCTATTACCACATTTCTGCACCAACACCCGAGGGAAACCAGGCACCGATGAATCCCGAAATACCCGAGAGTCCTCCACATCCATCAGTTCTCCAAATATTCTGGCCAGCCAGACCTGTTCTTTTTTCCTCAAGTTCACCGCCCGCTGCATGCCATTACGTCTTTCCTGAATTGTCAACCCCGTTGAACTGTCCTTTGTCGAGAAGATGAATTCTTTTGACTCCACTGACCAGCTGCGAAACCACCCCATCCCAGCACCGTCACGTACCACCACCAGGATCAATCCCAAAACGATAAAAACAACAAAACTAATATGTAACAAAACTCACGCGCCGCTACCGATAGAAACAGTAGAGGAGAGAGAACTGGAAAGAACATTGTACCGAAGAACACTTAGTTTTTGATTAACAGGACATTCCAGGCCATCCAATGATCTCAGAACTACCAAGGGGAAAAAGATGCCAATTTGCATCATACTATTTGTACCAAGACCTGCAAACAAATGCAAGTTTGGCATTATGGTATCTTAGTGTTGCGTAACTTCACGATCCAACTCAGTGCTTATCATCTAATTGAAATATTGGTGTTTGGTATATTTAAAAGTCAGTATACCTTTGCACTCAAGCATTTGGTGTTGTGGAATAATTTTTACTTTTTAATGATGTCCATAAACCCAACAGTAGATAAGCCAGAACTGGGACCAGTCGTTCTTGGCTTATTTACTGTTGAAAGTTGTAGTTATATTACTTTTACTTTTCCATTAAATTAAGAATAAGTTTAGTTACATTAGTGAGCCTTCTATCTTCTATTCCCTGGTTGGTCAATTGTCTCCCTCTTTTGAAAAACCACTTTTAATCTGATACGGCCAAATTGGTTATCAAAGCAGATAGTGTGTTGTTGGAAGGGCTCTTTTCATTTTTTCCAAATTATTTCCTGATGCATGTAAATCAGTAAAAACAAAGAGATACGTAGGTTTTGTGATTATTGTTTCTGACTTAATTTAGTCAGCTAAACAATTTAAAAAAATAAATGCTTGGAGCATTTAAGGCAATCCCATTCATATGTATGGGTTCTTTTTGTTTGGGGCAATACCATGTATCCTCAATTCACCACGTGTAACTCATCCATACAAACATAATACAGATTCTTGGTAAGATATGCTGAACCTATCAGTCTCTATTTTTCTACAGAATATTAAAACTTGGTCGATACATGAGCATATAATTTTGCAGGTTCCAAAAGGAGAGGTTTTGACTTTTGGTGACAACAACTTTATCAATTTTGAGGAGGCAGGCGTCAGGGAAGCCCAAAAAGCAGCATTTGTTCTTGTTGCAGGAGGGCTTGGGGAACGCCTGGGATACAATGGAATAAAGGTGACTAATATGTGATTTTGATTCTTTGGTGGATCTCAACATTATTAAATTTCATCAATCTAGACAACCAACATAATTTTGTAACAATTTGGTCTATCCATCTTTCTTTTTTCCTCTAGCCTTGATTTGTCTTCTATTTAACCTATTTCTTTTTTCTTGTAATATCTTCAATTAGAATCTCTCACTAGTTTATCCCTTGGTATAAATTGTAGTGGGCCACATGATGTTACTTGATTTTCTCATCCCCAATTTCAAGCAATTTAAAGTAATTTAAAGCATCCTACAAATGCATTTGTATCTTATTGAATCCTCATTGGTATGGACATGTTTCGTGACACAATACTCCGTTGAAATTAGTCATGGTTGGCACATAGCTTTTGTAATTATTTATTTTCAAATTTTGTTGCTAATGTGTGTATTTGATCCCACCTCTGGATTAGCGGATGCATGTGACCTTACATGAAACTTAAATTTTGTAGTTAATATGACAGACATCTAAGTGAGGCTGATGACTTATTTGCCCGCGTTTTTCTCAAAATTGGTTCGAATAACCTAAAAAAACACTTACAGGTGGCTCTTCCAGCAGAGACCACTACAGGGACATGTTTCTTACAGTATTACCTCGAGTCTATTCTGGCTCTTCAAGAAGATAGCTGTAGACTGACACAAGGTTTGTTATCACCCAATGCTTATCATCATGTAAAATCTAGAGACTGCTTAGGATGTTATCTTGGTAATTTACTGTCAGTTTTTTGTGATTTGTCATGGACCATGTTTTATCATTCAGTAATATGAAATCTTCACTGCAAAAAGATTTATTTCAAATTCTTACGTTGGTGTATTCTAAAACCCTATTAGATAAAAAGTTAAGGTGCCTCTTGGAAGAGAACAGGTTCTTGTACCATCTTCTTGCATGCCTTGATATTGTAAAAGTATTTTCCTTTCCCTCCTAGTTCTCCCTCTTCAAGAGAATTCTGTTGACTGCAAGGACATAAGCTGCGCTATGTGAGACCAAGGAACTTGAGACTTTAAAAAATAGATGCAAATGTAAGAAGCGGATGAACAGTCACTTGGCAGCTGAAAATTTGAGTTTGATTTTTGCACCACGAAATGCTTCAGAGTGACCCATTTCTTTTAATGAAATGTTCCACCTTATGAATGTTGCCTAGATAGAAAGCATGCAAAGGAAGCTACTTCTGGAAATTTGAGGATTGATAAGTCATTTCTTCTGAGAAAAGTGGCTATGCCTTTTCCAGCAAAAGTTAATGACAACTAAGTGAATCTGGTAGATCTGATTAATTCTTTAGATTGTTGAAGTCTATAGGGTGTAGCTCTCTTGTATTCTCTTTGTGTTCAAGAGCTTTGCCCTTTTCTTTCAATAATATTATTATTATTCATAAAAAAAAAAGTTTTCTGTTTTGTTTAAAGTAATAGTGTTGCTTTTATTTTTGTAGGTGATTGTCAAGCACAAATTCCTTTTGTTATAATGACATCAGATGACACACATGCACGTACTATACAGCTGTTAGAATCAAATTCTTATTTTGGGATGGAACCTACGCAAGTAAAACTTCTAAAGCAGGTATTTGATTGGCCGGTGATGTCTTATTGGAGAAAGCTCAGTAAGTTGTGAAATGGCTTCATAGAAATGCTAACTTTACCATTTATTACAGGAAAAAGTTGCATGCTTGGCTGATAATGATGCCAGGTTTGCAATTGACCCCAATAACAAATACAGAATTCAGGTAGCCATTGCATCTAGTGTACTTGATAATTTAGTAGTTGACATCAACTCAAAATCTGTTCATATTTCAAGGTCACTGTGATCTCTTTCACCGCGGAACTTCATTGCATATCTGTTCGCTTGACCCTTTTCTCTTTGTGACAGACAAAACCTCATGGCCATGGTGATGTGCATTCACTTCTTTTTTCTAGTGGCCTTCTGAAAGCTTGGTAATTCTTAAAATCTCACTCAATTTCTGGAATTTCTTGTGCTTATGAGTTCATCATTATGTTTCACTTTATATTTGTTATTGCTGATCTTGGTCTGGTCGTTTGTGTACAACTATGAGCGCTTAATGTGTGTATCCTTTCACACACATCTCAGACTGGATAAACACTTGAAAACCTTTGGTCTTCTTAGTAAAACTAAAGCTAATGGCTGTTCTCTTGGTGAGGTAAAAAATAATAACAATTTACACCATATAGTAATCTGTTTATTTAGTAAGCCCCTATCTGAAGTATAATTGATAGGTTTACAATCTTTTGATCAACATTGATTGTAGCTTTTTCCTTAAATTTTAAAGCTACCTTTGGAAATTCATAGTAGTGGATACAGTTATAATGTCACAAAATATGCTTTCATTTCAAATTTAGCCTGGCAAAATGGACTTTCATGATTTTGATAGTGCATCATGATTATTTCAGGCATGCTGCTGGTTTGAGATGGGTTCTGTTCTTCCAAGATACAAATGGACTATTATTCAAGGTTAGTTGCGTCAATGTTTCGTTGTTTTGTCTATATATGTCTTATTATTTGTAGAGTTGTGCTCGGTTGCAAAATCAACAATCAACATGCTCATCATTGTTTACTTGTTTGCGTGAAGGCAATTCCAGCAGCTCTGGGTGTAAGTGCTACCAGACAATATCATGTTAACTCTCTTGCTGTTCCACGTAAAGCAAAAGAAGCAATTGGAGGAATCACCAAACTTACTCATGCTGATGGTATTTTTCATTTTAATGAAACACTTATTTTCATTACTTGTAGTTCACAATTGTCAACTTGCTTCATGGCTGTGGTTATCTGGAAGTTATTTGTGTGGAGCTTTCTGAAACTTTTGTCCATTCTGCTGTTCATTTACTACAGTGACTGAGTTTTGAATGTTGTTGCACTCAATAATTCATATGAATAAATTTGGACGTATGTTAAAAAATCATTACTACTGACTTGCTTCTGAAGGTTGATTGGCTTGATGCTTGCTGTTACATCGGTAACAATCATTAAATATTATGCAGGATTTTACCGATAAAAAAATATATATATATTATGCAGGATTTTCAATTCAGACAGAACTAATATAACTTGCCTAAAAGTACATCATATGTATCAGTAAGAAGCTTCTATTTATGTTCTTGGAAAAATATATACCTGTAAAATGCTTACTATCATTTGCTGGTGTGGCATTTGTACTACGTAAATGAGAGGGCATGTAAGCCTGGATTAGTGATTTCTACTGTTTCGCACGTACCATTCACCCCCTAACATAGCCAAATTGAATCATTAGTACAGGCTTTTAGCTGAATAATATATTTAGAATTTTCTTAGGATTCTTTAAATGCAACTAAAATATATGATCTGAAAAGGTGTTATTTTCCAGAATCGTGGTTCTTCCCAATAATCTTAGCTTCCCTGTCCAACTTGCATCCCCTTTTGGCCTAAAACTCCCAGTTATGTCATTTGAGCCATCATTGCAGATACTTGTGGTAGTTCGTAGTAAGATGTTGGTATAAACATACAAAAAGAAAGAAAATGCCAGTCTATGTCCATATATGCACAAGTTCCTGCTGTCAATACCCCTCTTTTGGTATGTGGCATTCAGAAAGCTGTTATTTGCTACCCCTTAGCCATTGATATTTATCATCTCATCGATTAGTATGACACCATTAAACAATCAACTGATGTGAATTAAATTGCAATTCACTGATGCATATTATAGCTGTCGACACAGTAATCAAGATTTTATCTGATTCACAAGACTTAAAAATCATATGTCCCTGTTAGGAGATTTAATCTGACTTGAGTCACTGATATGTTGGCGACGGATCCTTGATGAATATGTTAAAATCACTCAATCTGCCTACATTTTAGATTTTTTGTTATGACCAATCACATGGCAAGAAGAAATTTGATGATGATCTCAAGACAGAATGTTTGAGATTCATATATATTCTGTTTATTCTATTATGACAGCTAAACACCATTTTAGAATCTTCCCTTCTTGCTACTGAGAACCAAGTGCTATGAGTTGAATAATTATGCATGAGACATCTTTTCACTTGTCAAATTAACATTTATATTAGCAATTTGTTGCTCATTGTTAGGTCTTAGAAATTTGCCTTATTTGGTGATAAAAACTTGGGTTGTAAAACTTTTCAACACCGAAGTCTTTTGGTGTATATTAGAGTATGTTTTTCGTTTGCTTGTTTCTTCCAAGCTAGGCTTATATGATATATATGCTCTAATTTGCAGGGGAGTGTTAGAAGAGTTATTAGGGTTTGTGAGAGTTATTGGGGTTAAGAGTATTTTGGTCATTGTTATATTTATCAAAATCTATGTAATAAGATGTGTGAGGTAGGCTATGTGACGAGCCTCCACCTTTTCTCTAAACCATTCATGCAAACTACAACATTGTAAAACATGATAGATTCATATTTGCTCTGGTGTCCACATGGACAATATTGTTTCTATTCTAGTCTTTAATATCATTCATCTACAAATTAACTTGCTTCAGGGAGGGCGATGGTGATCAATGTGGAATACAATCAGCTTGATCCTCTGCTTAGAGCAACTGGACATGATGGGGGAGATCTTAATGATGAGACCGGCTATTCTCCTTTCCCAGGGAATATAAACCAAGTAAGCTTTTGGAACAAACTCATCAACTCCAATAAAATAGGATGCTGTCCCTTATATTAGCCCTATCAAATTTGTGCTTTAGTTGTTCAAGTAAGTCATTCATACATTTAAATGAGTGCTGCTAGGTGTAATGGAAAATTTGCTGAATTTTCAGCCACTGATGCAAGTCTCATGATTAATTTCCAAACTTTCCCCAACATAATAGAAGACCAGGGAAAGGGGGTGGAATTTGTTATAGTGGAGTGGTGTCTCATGGAATTTGGTAAGGAGGAATGGTATTAATTTTCAAACTATCCCAACGTTGGAGACCAATTTATTTGTTTGTTCTTGGATTTTACATGTCAAGCCTGATGTCTTTGTTTTGGTTGGGTCAATAGACCCGTTGACCTTGGTCTCGGTTTTGAACGTGAGAGGGGATTGTAAGGAATCGTCATCGGCTGGGTGTATACTTGATTTTGTGCAAATGTACTTTTTTGTACTCTCACATACTAACTTAAACTTTTGAGTTGGATGCTCTACTGAAAATTACATGAAAAGTTTAGAAAAGGTCGAGTATTCTTTTACTCTGATTTTTGATGAATTACTTTGATTTAGAAAAGGTCGAGTATTCTTCCGGTGTAAATGGGTTGCGCCTCTCTGCGCTTTTTATTTATCACATTACTTATAAAAAAAAAAAAAAACTAATCCTAGAAACATTTATTCTTTCATTTTCAACGGAAATTACCAAAATTTTCTTGGTACATTTGGGGTATCATCAAATTGACTTTAGATTACATAATATTGTACATCTTGGATTTTGCATTTCATTTAAATTTTGATATATTGCACATTCTATTTAATAAAGCTGTTATATGATTAGGCTTGACTTGTATTTTTCTTTTCTCAGTTGATTTTGGAAATTGATCCCTACATTGAGGAGCTCACAAAAACAAGAGGTTCTATAAAGGAGTTTGTTAACCCAAAGTAAGCCTCCTCTATATTTCCTAACCTTGATACTACTATGTGCTTAGCTTTCAGTAATCAAGTTTTTCAAAAGAAAGTTCATTTTTGTCTTTTGAATTGTTTTTTATTTGTGAATCCCCCCTCCCCTCCAAATACACTATAGACCTCCAGTAGGACAATGTGGCCTTCAGAACTTTTACTGATTTGATATGGTAAAAATAATTCATCTGGCTAATTGGTTGAATGGGTGAGTCACATCCACATGTAAATTAAATTATAAATTTTCTATTTGGTTGTTTTGACCCACTAGCATTGGAGAAATGTCATCGTTTCTTGAATTATTTTGCTCGCAGAAGGGAATGAAGCAATTATAGCGTAGAAGAACATTAAATATGAAGCTGCTTTCATTTTGGGTTCCCTTGCAGGCAATAGAAGTTAGATGCAGTGTGATTGTTTATTTATGTTGGAAATACTGTTAAAGAATCCAAAGCATGGATCAGATTATACCTTTCTAAAATTAGCTTAGTTTTACACAATCTCTTCTAACTTTTTCTAGTGTATTTTTGCAAACTCATGGTAAATCATACTTTGTTTTCTCTAAGTATGCCAAATATCAAATCAATACATTTCCAATAGCTATTCTATCCATAAACTCCGACTTGTTTATATAAATAACTATTTATCTAAACTTGATTATATAAATAATTTTCAATTTTCAGCACTATATAGATGCACTACCTTTTGATTTATGATGAACTTGATGTTTAACAAGCAAGTTTTTTTTTTTTTGATAAGTCTAAAGGAATTTATTAAAATGTTTAGTAAGCAAGTTGGCATGGAGAGAACTTGTTGTCAACGGACTCCTATATGTGTGTGTGTAATACTGCAACACGTGCTAGTTCTGCCTTTTGCTTTACAATATCATCCATGCTATCCAATCTTACTGCAGATACAAAGATGCTAGCAAAAGTTCATTTAAATCCTCAACTCGACTTGAGTGTATGATGCAAGACTATCCAAAAACTTTGCCTGCATCAGCAAGGGTCGGATTTACGGTAATTTATGCTTTCCTGAGTGAGGAAATGAATTTTCAGCAAGTTAAAGCCACTCAAAATCCGAATTTCTTTTCCTTCAGTCTTAGATGTTGAGATGGCTTGGTCTTTTTAATGCTTTCTAATAAAATTTCTTCAAATTTTTTTAGTTTGTGATAGCATATGCTATTAAGACATTTCTATTATTGTTTGTTGCTCTCATTGTTTGCTCAGTAGTTGTTCTGTGATGATCAGGTGATGGATGCATGGCTTGCTTATGCACCTGTAAAGAACAACCCTGAGGATGCTGCTAAGGTAAGAAAATCAAGAAAATCCTTTGGCTGTTCCTTGGAGTCAGTTCTAGAGTGTTATTCTGGAGGCTGCTTAAAAAATAATGGAGTTTCTTTCCAAGTCAGACAAGTTAATCTTACGATAGTGCAGTTTTTCAAAAACTCATGTTGTAGGGGCATTTCCTTGATTGATAGGATGATGATTTTATGATGTTTGAACTAATAAATTTATGCCTTAGAATAAAACAGACTACCCCCCTTTTTCCATGGCTGAAAAGACATTTTTTCCATATATTGTACTATATGGTCAATTTATCTCCTTCATGCAAGAGCTCCTCAGAGGTCAAGTGCTAAACAATGTGATGTTTTAGTGGG
Source organism: Carpinus fangiana (assembly GCA_006937295.1). NCBI lineage: Eukaryota > Viridiplantae > Streptophyta > Magnoliopsida > Fagales > Betulaceae > Carpinus > Carpinus fangiana. Next base: position 34,558,013 of record CM017327.1, on the reverse strand, counting down.
ATCACCCTGTGATTTTGTTTGAAAAAATGGAGGTTTTGCCCATCATATGGAAATTCATGTTCAGGAGTACACTTCCATTGTCTAAATCATGGTCTAAACTCTTGAAAATTATTTTATCTATAACAGACCTTTGCCCTTATACATAGATTATTGACAGGGTAGTTATAGTTACTTTACTTGGTCTTGCCAAAGTTTCCACTGGGTGTGATCTTCAATCATGTTATGTTAGATCGTGCCATCAAAGATACTTGGATTTAGTTGTTGAGTCTAGAGGGCTGCAAGAACTGCTATAGCAACACATTTAACAAGGAAGCCTGGTAGCTCAAGCCTATTAGGAAAAGACGTGTTTTATGATGAAATATTTCTTGTTTCTTCTATAGATAATGGACACCTGTCCTTTATCTTCTAGGTTATGTATCTTTGTGGTTATAAATCTGATATCCATTGAGCTTCAATCAGTAAATCACTCATTTATTTCTACTGGACGGATGTATCAGATTCCCATTTAGATTATTACTTATTGATAATTATGCATGTATTTCTGTTTTTGTCTTTATAAGTCCACCCGGAACCCTTGGGATGTAAATATCAATGGTATTTATTTGCCTTTATTTTTTTTTCATATGATATTTCATTCTATGATTATTAGTTAAAGAATAATGCTAGAATATGTATTTTCATCCCACACTATCTTACAATGTTGAGGTTAAATATAAATTCGGGTTTCAGTTTGGTTTGATTTAATTTCTGATCATTTGCTTGATTTTAATTAAAGGTACCAAAAGGAAATCCATATCATAGCGCAACTTCTGGAGAAATGGCCATCTATCGTGCGAACAGCCTTATTCTTAGAAAGGTAAAGAATATTTTAATCCTGTACAAACTTTTGCGCATTATAAATCGGGATGCTGCTGAGATTGTTGAATTAAGCTGGAAAGGTCGAAGGAATATGTGCATTCACTCTTTGAAAACTAACTTCTTCCCCATGAAACCCACAGGAAGCTATCTTGCCTATTGGCATGCATGCTTAGTCTAAACTAGATATTCTCATCCTACCTTTACACTTCTGTCGGCTCATCAATACATGCATACTTTTTAGAGGCATGTTTAGTGCTCCCCGTTATAAACCCCTGGTTATGATCAAAGATATATCATTACTGACTGGGTAAGAGGACGTCCAACTTGTACTCAGAAAAGCCAAAGAACAAGAGAGCTTCGCCAATTGGATCAGTGACCTGGGGGTCTCCATAGAATCTATTTGCTGATTATATATAGAAACAATTTAATTCATACAGAACGAGAAATGGTTGAAATTGTAATGGATGATAAAGATTTCACGTCTTAAATCTTGTTGGTATAGAAACTCTAAAATGGGTTTGTTTTGGTCTTCATATTGAGTATATGTAAGCGTCTATATGCGTGTGACTTATCTAATTTATATATGAATTCTCGATATGCAAATTTCATTTGGATTTTTTTTTTGGGTTGAAATTGTAATGGATGATAAAGATTTTCTCGTCTTAAATCTTGTTGGTATAGAAACTCTAAAATGGGTTTGTTTTGGTCTTCATATTGAGTATATGCAAGTGTCTATATGCGTGTGACTTATCTAATTTATATATGAATTCTCAATATGCAAATTTCATTTGGATTTTTCTTTTTCTTTTTTTGTTCTTTAACCCTATATGATGAGATTTGTCTCCATGCACTTTTCGGGCAAGCCTTCCAACTTGTAGTTGGTCTTTTAAATTAGCACATATTCACACACTGCAACGATTCCAAGTTCCTTGTGTCCTATATTACTGAATAATCTCGGTTACCTTTTCAAATGGCCAAAACCGAAACCATGGCCTACTTACTATCCCCTAAATTCATATCCATGCATGCTTTATGAGACGGTTGATGCATTTTCTTTTATTTGAACTGCACTTCTGTGAGTGATATGAACAAATTAACTTAAACCATTCCAGACATTTTACTATGCCATAACCGAGTGCAACTAGTACTTCCAGTTTCACATTAGAATCTATTTGCTTGTAAAGGGAAAACATGCATATATAAAGGTGTGCATAGTTTTTATTCTTATTATGCTCTGGTGGATTTGACATGCGAGTAGTTCAGTTGTCGGTAATTTGGAACTGCCTCAATAATAATGCAACATAATCTACACAAATTTGAACTGCCTCTCTCTCTGCTAATTGAATTATTGGGTTTCCCCTTTTTCTGTTCTGCCAGGCTGGTGCCCAAGTTAGCGATCCAGTACTACAGGTGTTCAATGGGCAAGAGGTAGAAGTGTGGCCTCGTATTGCATGGAAGCCCAAATGGGGTCTTACTTTTGCCGAAGTCAAAAGAAAAGTTTCTGGAAGTTGTGCTTTTTCTCAGAGGTCAACTATGGCCATTAAGGGCCGTAACATCTTTCTTGAAGATCTCTCCTTGGATGGAGCTCTTCTCATCGAAGCTATTGATGATGCAGAAGTAAGCCAAGACAAGCTGATATGTGCAGATTGTGATGTGGCAAAATTTAGTGTTTTCTTTCTTTTCTTTTTCCTTGACAGTTTAAAATTATATGCTCTACTTCTTTTATCTTGTGAACATAAATCAATTCCAATGTGTCTAGTTAAAGTTTTTCAAGAATTGTCTTTTTTAATCATGAATGTTGCAAATATCACCTATTTTATGCTAAATTCCTGAATTCCGCATATATTTAATGTGTCAGTGTATGCTAGCTCTTTCAAAACCTAGTCTTTTCTAACTATTTGTTCTTAAATTTTTCCTCCAAAACTTCATATGAGAAACTATTTGCATATCCTCTCATTACAATTTAGTTCCTGTTCATCTCATTTGTTTTCCAATGTTGGTGTCATATTTTTTGTTTATTTAGATTAGTTTAATTTTGTTAATTATCTCAATATTTGGTTTTGTTTGAAAATGAATGCCTTTAACCATATGATATTATGTATGATTCAATAACATGAGCTTTTTAAATAGGTAAAAGTACGAGGTTCAGTGCAGAATAAAGGTTGGATCCTCCAAAATGTTGATCACAAAGATGCTTCGGTTCCTGAGGAACTTAGGATCAGGGGTTTCAAAATCAACAAAATAGAGCAGCTTGAAAAGAATTACTCTGAGCCTGGCAAGTTTTGCTTGAACCCTTGAATGTGAACTCCGGAGAATTGTCATATCTTGTCTCAAGCCAGAAATAATTCTTTCTTTATTTAGCACCTTATTTATTTAGCTTAACTTGGGTTTGAAAATGTTTCGTGAAATAATGACATCTGAGCCGTCATGTAAAATTTTTGCATGGTTTTTACTTTTCAATCTTTTTTTACAAAGATTTCTAATTTTTCTTTTTCAAGATAGTGAGAAATGATTCAATTTGGTGCATAAATGAGTTGTACTTGGTGTATATATAAGAGGGTTGGACAGAAATTTCCTCTCTAAAAGTGTATTAGCCCCTTGACATGTGAGAAACATGTGTTTTTTAATAGCATTAATAAAAAGAAATGTGCTTCTCGCATGTTTAAGGAATACATGAAACTTTTAGAGACCGTGTGTGCGTGCGAGTGTGCTTCTTTAACAAGGAATAAGAAATGTAATAATAGTTTATAGATTTTTTGTATTTGGTAAGTGGATAAAAATTTGTGTTCTTTTTATTTTTATTTTTTTATGAGCACACAAAAGTTTGTATTTACTTCACAAGAAGTTGTTCAATGACTTATAATTTGGCATTTATAAGGAAGATTCATGTTACATTCGTCAAGAAGCAGAAAACATACCAGTGACTATTTATTCAGGTTGTTTCCAGCAACCTGAACGATGTGTATATATAAAGTAAATTAAACAATTTTTATAAAACATTTGTCCATGTGATTTTAAGGATTCATGGAATAAATGCCCCAAATGGAAAGTGCTCTGTCTTTTCTTTTCCATTTGCTTTCGATAGCAGTAATGTTTTTCATGTTCTTCAGAGTATAAATTTGTTTTCAGATAAACTGGAGTTGCCCATTTTGTGGGAATGAAGAGGACACGGATTGGGGAGAAAGGGAAAGGAAGGGATGATGATGTTCCGTTGGGTGCTATGTTGCTTTGATGGAAATGGGGAAAAAGGAAAATAGTTTATGAGCCCGATAACAATTTCATTCTTTTTTCTTTTTTTTTCCTGAGAAAATATGACACAAATAAACTAATTAAAAAAAAAAAAAAAAAAAAAAAAGACACAATAAAAAACTAGACTAGGGTGTTGAGATCATTAATGGAAACTATACTATCTATCTTGTGAATGGACGAGATGAGAACGCATTCGTTAAAGTTAGAAGAGGCGGTCCATCTAGCTAAATCATACGTAGGTTAATTAGCATTACAGTGTTGAGATCATCAATGGAAGCTACACTATCGTGGGAATAGATGAAATGAGAATGCATTTGCTAAAATTAGAAGATGCGGTCCATCTAGCTAAATCATATGTAGGTTAATTAGCATTGCGGTGTTGAGATCATTAATGGAAACTACACTATGGTGGGGATGAAATGAGAATGCATTCACTAAAATTAGAAGAGGTGGTCCATCTAGCTAAATCATGCGTAGGTTAATTAGCATTGCGATGAACTTTTTTTTTTAATAAAATAGGGAAAAAGTTACAAGACAAGATCTTTCCCATTCTTGATCCTAATGGAAGAAAGAATGAGGAATCTTGTGGGAATGTTACCAAACACGAGGTGGGTAGCGGCCCATTTTGCTAAAGCGTGTGCACGATAGTTGGCACATTTAGAAACTTTCAGAGTATGCCAGCTTTGAAAGGAAGAGAGGACTAATATAATGTCAGAAACAAAAAAAAAGAAAAATGCCAAAAGGAGAAAGTAAGTGGCTGATTCACTGCAAGGGTGACCAAGAGGGCGTCTCCTTCGATCAAGGAGATGGGCAGCACTTGCAGAGGCTGCCAACCGAGAGGAGGGCAGCATAGGCTTCTACCATGAGCACATAAGTAGAGGAGAGTCTTTGAGTAGCAACTAAGATAATTTCACCAGAGGAATTACTAATCACTGCTGTTGCCACAGCAAAATTCTCACGGATGACAACATCAAAATTCCCTTTCAAAAAACCAACACCTAGGAGGAATCCAAAGAGAGGGGAGGGCAGCAGCTTTCCAGGCCAAACAATGTTGCTGCAAGGTAGCTTTAAGCTAATGGATACCCTTCACTGGATTGGGAAGAGTAGCTTCATGGATCAACCTGTTACAAGCCAGCCAAATGGAATCCATAACAAGGGCAGCGTGAAGTTGGAACTGCCTAAGTCTGCACTGCGATGAACTTTACAAATAGATTACAAGGTATAAGGCTTAGGAGCGAGTAGGCTTTAGCAATGAATGGTTCAATTGCTTAATCTTGAGGACAATCTCGGTTGAGAACGGTAAAAATTATGTCTTACGAATCCTCCTCAAAATTATGTTATTGAAGCCTTCTACTGTTCTACCACTGCATGTTTAATAGCAAGGCGAATATGATTAATGTCTCTTTCAAAACTCTTTAACTTTCTTCCTAACTTTCGTGACCATCCTATCACCATAATATTTATTATTTGGTTTCTTTTTATACCATTTTGTATGTAACACTGCGTTAATGCGATACTGTCTATTAACCCTTGAATCAACATTTAAAGTAAGTAAAAAAATGGGATTATTATTTCACTGCAAGTGTGCAAACAATCCTTCTCATCAGCCTTTAATAGCCTTTATTGTTGGGTTTCCTCTCGGTGTGGGAAAAGTACTAATGGCCAATGGGTTTGCCCCTAGCCGACTTTTAGCCAATTCTCCACTTCACGTGTTTACTTCATGGATATGTCAGTGATGTCACCACTTATGGTGCTTTATTAGCCATAACATATACCTTCTTTTTCAGTACTGACCGAGTGCTCAGAGTAATATATATATAGAGCTTAATTACTAAGAAAATTAGATTAATAAGCAGAATATTTCTTGCACGATCGAGTCAAGTACTTTCGAGTGTATTGAGTTTTGTATTGAATGCTGCTTATTATATTTTGTATTTTTTATTAAATATATTTTTTGATTGTCAACCATTCTATATCCTAACGAACACAAATTTTTTTCATTTCTCATTCATATGTATAATATATGCAGGTTCTTTATAGTAACTTTGGCAGGCATTATGTCTCTCCTCAACACCAACGATTTGCACCAGATTTTTGAGAATCTTGACAAGAATGGAGATGGCCTTGTGAGCCTGGAGGAGCTGAATTGGCTTCTTGAGAAAACGGGCGTCAAATTCAGCCTTGGCGAGCTGGAATCAGTAGCCGGCGGAAAATCAAGGTTCGACTTTAATGAATTCTTGTTCTTCTGTGATTCCATATCAGAGCAGAACAATGGCAGCGATGATGAAGATGGGAATGAAGAGAGCGACCTTGTTAATGCTTTCAAGGTGTTCGATTTGAATGGCGATGGCTTCATTTCTTGCGAGGAGCTTCAGAATGTTCTGTCAAGGCTGGAGCTGTGGGATGCCAGCAGCGGCTGGGATTGTAGAGCTATGATTGGCGTCTATGACACCAACTTGGACGGGCAACTTGATTTCGAGGAGTTCAAGAACATGATGTTAATTTCTTAGTACTATTTCTTGATTTTTTTTGGTGGAACCATAATATATATATCATTGTTAATTTCCTTTTAGATGAAATAAGAATTTATTTGGAAACAAATTACCAAGAAATTAACTTCTGCTCTTCTTATATAGCATGTTCGGCCATTTCTTGTCTGAGGATAAGTTTTTCTCATTTCTTGCATGATGTTTTTCCGGTGGATGCCCTAAATGTAGAAAACATATATAGGTCCATAAGAGGTGACATATAAGTTTTTTTTGGAAGCTTATCAATCATTCGAAAATTTTCTTATTTATTTATTATTTTGGCCATTTGAAGTCCACTAATATATGGGCTGTCCCATTTTATGGAAAAAGTTTGTACTCTCACCTTATATATAAGTGGAGTTGTCCGATTATACTTCATTATGTCAATTAATAAAGTTTTAAAATTGAGACTGAAGATAAGGTGAGAGTACAAACTTCTTCCATAAAATGGGGCAGCCCATATATTAGTCGACTTCAAATGGCCAAAATAATAAATAAATAACAAAATTTTCAAATGATATTATTGATAAACTTCCAGCAGAAAAACTTTTATATAATCATGAATTTTCCGCCCATCGCATTAGATTTTATCTATGGGAACATTTTTTTTTTATTATTTTAGTTTCTTGAACTTTCTTCTGAGTCTGAGCCATGTTTTTCTTGGTTATATTGGTCAAAAGGTGCTTTTAAATATTATAGAAAGAGACAAAGTCGGCTGGGATTTTTTGTTTGGAACTTTCTTCAAGCAAAATGTGTTGCTGCTGCGAAATTCCCATGGAAATGTCGATCTCCGTCATCTCGTGCATGCTGCGGCAGATCAATCATGTTCGCCGTACGTTTTAATGTACAAAGTCAAGTCGTTTATTTGCTTTATGAAAATAAAATATAATAAAAATATTTATATAATTAATAATGTTTTAAGAATTTATGAACTTATGCTGATCATTCAACTCATCATCATATTTTGGAAAAGAAAATACTACCGGTTCTTCTAATATTTTTTTAAAGGTAATTTTTAAAATTATCATTAGATTTGAGATTATTATTTTTTATTTTTAATCTATTGATGATTTTAAAAGTCACATCACAATTGGGGGAACACTAAAAAAACATATAGCATTTTCCTTTGAATAATTCGTTTGAAGAGTGTCCTTTTTATACTTGTTAAAAAAAATTTACCTATTATACTTGTTAAAAAAGTTATTACTTATCTCAAAAATTTTATAATATGAATTTAACATTTAGGCTGGTTTATTTTTTGTTGGTGCTAGTGGAAAATACTGGTCAACAGAAGTATTTCCAAGTTAACATCAACTTTGTCAATATAAATAAAGAAAATGGGAGGTATATCCCATTTTTGTACGTATACTTGTCTTACACTCTTTTCCTTCCCCCTTAGTTCGTCCGAGAATCCGATTGAGAAAGTGACAAAGTATAGAAATCCCTAGTAATTTGACCACTCTAAATCAAGAGATTTAGATGATTTGATTATAGTAAATTAAGAGATTTAGTTTGTATTTGAAATTATATATGTAGTTGATCGAACTTAATCTCTGTGTCTTTCTATATTATTTTTTTTCCTTTTATCTATCTCTTTAAATATTATTACTTGGTTTAATTTTATATATAGAGAGAGACTAATATTTAAAGAGAAAATACAATATAAATGGCCTGGATTAATAGTTAATAAGCATAAGATCGACACAAGAAAAATCCCTTAATAAACGGAAAAAACGCGTTATCAAATAGCTAGACTAGAAAGTTCTAGTTCATGAGATTGACTGGCCATCGAAAACGAGAAAAAGATGAATGTTCGTCTCTTTCAAAACAATTGCCACGAAAGTTTCTCGTAACCTCCTTTGACCATCAATAACGCCAATATGAATTAATAATACTTGGTTTTATTTTCTATCCGTGCTATATTATTGCGTGCGCCGTACCCTCAAATTTACGACAAGATCGATTTCATTTCGCCTATAAATATATACCCTTACGCTTAACATACATTAAATAATATTCATCACCAAACCATTTTCCTCATTCATGCAGGCTCTGTATGGTAACTTTGGTATTATGTCTATCCTCAACACCAGCGATTTGCACCAGATCTTTGAGAATATTGACAAGAATGGAGATGGCCTCGTAAGCCTCGAGGAGCTGAATTGGCTTCTTGAGAAAACAGGCGTCAAATTCAGCCTAGGCGAGCTGGAATCACTAACGGGAAAAACAAGGCTCGACTTTAATGACTTCTTGTTCTTCTATGATTCCATATCGAATAAGCAAAACAACGGCAGCAACGAAGGTGCAGTAGAGGAGGGGGACGAGAATCAAGAGAGCGACCTTGTTAGTGCTTTCAAAGTGTTCGATTTGAATGGCGATGGCTTCATTTCTTGCGAGGAGCTTCAGAATGTGTTGTCGAGGCTGGAGCTTTGGGATGCCAGCAGCGGCCGGGATTGTAGAAGCATGATTCGGGTCTATGACACCAACTTGGACGGGCAACTTGATTTCGAGGAATTCAAGAACATGATGTCTCTTACAATTTCTTGATAGATTTTTTTTAATTTTTTTTAATTTTTTTTTTATTTACATGAATTATAATTTGCGAGAGTTTCTATTGTACAAAGGCCACTTGTCTTAGTGAAAAACTTATTATTATTATTATTATAATAATTATGCATGGAGATTCAATTTTCAGTATATTTAAGTACTCAAAGGACATCGTAGAGAAACGTTTTAAGATAAAAGGCCGTTTCCCGTTTCGAAGGAAAAACACCCACAACCTTCTCCCCTGTTCTACATCAGTATAGACAAGGAAGGAAGATGGTGAGCAAATTCCAGTACTACTCGGCTATTTCCAGGCAGCTTGGAATCTCCGGCACATCACCGGAAAAATCCAATCCTGTAAAGACTATAGTTGACATCCAGTCTGGTCATTCATATCCGGCCATGGGGTAGTACTCCCAGTAGCCATTTCAGTGACTCTGCATCCAAGAGCCAACATTACATATCAGCTGGAAAACCCTGCTCCTGTCCACGCGCCACTTCAGGCTCACTCAGTAAACATCGGCGTACTGCCTGGAAACAGCGGAGAGGTGGAATTTGCAAACATGTAGACTAATGGGGTCTCCATATTAATTAGTCCCACACCATCGTCTAAATTGCCTACGCATGTAGAACAGGGGAGGTCCTGGATGGGGAGTGCTCTCTCTAGTCTGTGGAGGCTGACAAATACGACTTCTCAAAAGTCAACGATGCAAAAAATAAAGGAAGCTTTCTTGTATAAGTGGGTGAATATAAATCCCAACTTCTTATATGCAATTTTGTTTATTCTGAAATATATTTGTTCGATAATCTTTGAGCATTTGAGAAATGATTTTCAGTATTATTGAGTTTTTGTTAAGAAAGAGCTATTCAGTATTTTCGATCCTTTCTTGGAGAAGTAAATCTTCTTTAAAACGGAGCGAAAAATATTTCATTAATTTATGCATCGAGTTTATCTCTCATTCTTTCACTTTTTAAAATTACTATTGAATCTGTAACATCATATAAGTTCTCACAAATTCAATAATAATTTTGAAAAGTCACAGATTCCCCTATATTTTCCGCCCATCACATTTGATTATCTGTGGGACATATACAATTTTGTTTTTTTGTTTTTGGAGATTTTTTTTTCCTGATGGAGCCACTTGCCCTGGTTCTAATTCTAGCAATTAAGAGAGAAAGTCAGCTGGGGTGGCAATGGCAGGCAGAAGTTGTTAAAAAGATATGTTGACGGCCTGGATTGTTTGAACTTCCATCAGCATATATATATATAAAGTCTACGGTTCAAAATCATTTGTTGCTGCGAATTTCCGCCATTTGATTTATACCGAAATGCATGCCAATCTCTGTCATCTCGTCAATGGTCCAAAATCATGTAAGTCTTTGCCATTTTAATGCATGTACAAATCAACTTGAAGAAAATCATCCAAAATGGATAAGTATAATACATGTCATTCAAATCATATATATTCTTGAAAAATTCGTTAATAAAATTTAGGGGTAATTTCACTAACCCCCCTCAAAGTTTGGCCATTTTTGCAAACACCCCCCTAACATTCAAAACTTCTCACTTACCTCCCTCAAACTTTATTTATCTCTCACTTTCCCCCTCCCGTTAGCAACTTCCGTCTATTCCGAACAGAACGGTCCTCACGTGCCAAGCGTGCAGGATTTATTTTCCGAAAACCCAATTTTACCCCTGGCTGCACGCGAACGCACACTCAAAAACCACTTAACACCTAAACACTTCGAACGACCAACATAACCAGACAACCTAAAAATAACTCCCCGAACCCAAGTCTTCGAAATCGACCTAAATCGATTCATCACCCAACCCTAAAATCGCGATTCCACCAAACAAAAATCTAGACCATCCCTAAAATCGCGATTCCACCAAACTACCAACCCAAAAATCGCATACCGAAAAAATATTTTTAATTCCCCTTTTGAAGCGAGTTTCGGTGCTTTGGGCTTTGTCCGTGAGCCTTTGTATTCGTCACTGCATTTACAAGGTATGGTCCCTTTTGTTAAATAAACTTGTTTGTTTGATTGGTATGCGCTGAAGTGGGTTCGTGGGTCATGCACTGATTGTCCAAATATTGGCATGTTGTCTTTTTTTATGGGTCATGGGGTTTTATTGTCCAAATATTGGTCAACAAAAAACGATGTGGGTCATAGTGGGTTGAATAAAGAAATTGTCCACTAAAAGTTGTCCAGAATTTGTCAACAAACGTGAAGAGCTTTTCGCATTTTTTTTAACTGGCTATTGGAAAGTTGACTGTCTGTTTGGGTTTGTTCGTTTAATGCTTTTTGGCATGTTCTGGATGGTTTATAATATATAACTCGGAATTTACATAAAAGTTAGGGCTTTTGGCATGTGGATGACAAGTTGAAGATTGCTTTTTACGAAAAAAGCAATCGGTTGATGTTGGTATTTTTGTCACTGTTGTGGTCCCTTAGCTAGTTGTGGATGACACGTGCTTGGAAAATGATTTTTTTTTTTGCATGTTGTTGTTGAGGGAAGCTTTTATTGGCAAATGTGGTCCCCTCTATAGATGTGATTCTTTATTGTCTGAGTGGTTGTTGCTGTAATTATGCATGTTGTCTATGGTTCCACATAATTAAAAAGCTATTGCATGTTGGTAACATAGTCTTTGGTGTTCCAATATGGCAGGGTACGTAATTGCTAAAAGTCACTATTTTTTTGCATATTGTTTAATGCTAAAGGTTAATGGTTAATGGAAACTTCTACAGTGTCAATTAAGTGGGTTGAAAACTATAGATGTCTTTTAGGGTTTAGCTGTTGTGGTTGTTGATACTGCATGTTGTCTATGTGGTTTAGTCATTTATTAAATAATCATTGGTGTTCTCAATGTGACAGGGTACATAATGGCTAGTGACATATGCCTGTTTGAGGTGCATTACAATGGGTCTTTCAATAGGCAAAATCGGTGTACATATGTGGGTGGGTTGGTGGATAATCATTATGTTACTGACGTACATAAAATGTCTTTTTCGAATATTGAGGAATTGTGTAAGGATTATGGGTATAAGCTAGGTGACCTTATTCAGTACAAACTACCTGATAAGTCCTTAGATGAAGGGTTAAGACTTCTATCTTCGGACCACAATTTAAATGAGATGATTTCACACCATGTAGGGCGTGGACTAGCTGAGTTATATTTGGTTTCATTTCACTCATCCAATGCAGATATTGAAGATGACAATGCAGAAGAGGATGAGGAATATGAGAGGACTGTAGTATATAGTAAGGATGATTTCTGGGATGAGGTCCTTAGTGTAGATACTGATAATGATAATGACTCAGTTGGGGGGGAGTAGGTAGAGTCTGAAAGGGTTGGGGTTTCGGGTGTTGTTGAGGATGGGGAAGATAGGGATAGGGAAGACAGGGATGAGGAAGTTGTAAGGGAAGATGCAAATGATGGAGATGGGCAAGAGACAATGGGGGGAGATTATGGAGGAGAGGGTGATGGTAATAGCAAAGATCTTTGTCCAAGTGACATACTTCGGACTCCTGATCCCAGTGATAGTGACTGTGAAGACATTTCAAGCCGTCCTGATGTCTGCAAAAGGACTCCATTTACCGAAGAAGATATGAAAAATCCTATGCTGCAGATTGGCCATACATTTGCTAATGCAACGGCGTTTAGAAGAGCAGTGAAGCATGCAAATATTATGAAAGGGAAGGATTTAGATTTCCCGAAAAATGAAACAACAAAAGTTACAGCTTGTTGCAAAGACAAGAAATGTAAGTATAGGGTGTATGGGAGGAAATTAAAGGATGAGCCCACATTTCTTTTAGCATCACTGTATCCAAGACACACATGCACTAGGACATACAAGAATCATATGGTTACTTCAGCTTGGATAGCTGAATGGTGCATGGAGTCATTTAGAAACTAGCCAGACCTGCCTATCCAAGTTTTGAAGAAAGAGGTCAAATCAAAGTGGAATGTAGATGTCCATATGAGTCCTTGTATAGGGCAAGGAAGTTGGCGCAGCAAAAAATTTATGGAAAGTTGGACGAGCAATACCATCGGTTATGGGACTACTGTGCAATGGTTAGGAAGACCAATGTGGGCAGCTGTTTGATTCTGATGGTTGAGAGGCCATTGCCCGAGGTCCCATGCAGGTTTCAGAGATTATATGTGTCATTTGCTGCGATGAAGACTGGTTTCTTACAAGGGTGTAGACCTGTGATAGGGGTAGATGCATGCTTCCTGAAGGGTAGGTATAAGGGCATGCTGATGGCTGCTGTTGGAAGGGATGCTAACAATAGCATGTATCCACTGTCTATTGCGGTTGTAGAAGCAGAGACTAAGGACAGTTGGATTTGGTTCTTGGAGGCGCTTATATCTGATCTTGGCCCAGCGCCACCACAAGGGTGGAGTTTAATATCTGACCGACAAAAGGTAAACATACTTGTATTTTAAATAAATTATAAATTTAACTTGTTTGAATTAATGTATGACATATTTTATCTTACCATGTGTTTAGGGCCTGGTACCCGCTGTAGAACAAGTTTGTCCTACAGCGGAGCATCGTACATGTGTGTGACACTTGTACGCCAATTTCAGAAGTGCCGGTTTCAAGGGGGTACTCCTAAAGGACATGCTTTGGAATGCTGCATCCTTTTATACTCAGTTAGACTTTCAATTTGCAATGGAAGAGATTAAAAAAGTAAATGAGCCGGCATACAATTTTCTTGCAAAAATTGATCCCAGTAGTTGGTGTAGGGGATGGTTCAACACCAGCTCGAAGTCTGACCTGGTACACAACAATTGTGCTGAGTGTTTCAACTCATGGATATTGGACTACCGTCAGATGACAATATTGTCAATGTTGGAAGGGATCAGGACTAAATTGATGAGAAGGTATGCTAGGAAAAGGGGATTGATTACAGCAATGGAGGTGGGAAGTTTAGGACCAAAAATAGTGGAGAAGTTAGAGAAGGAAGAGGATGGTGCCAGTTATTGTGAGTGCACATATGCCGGCTTGGGCATTTTTGAGGTTGAATGTTTAGGCAAACGATTTGCAGTTAATGTGGAGGGTAGAACATGTGGGTGTAGGAAGTGGGATGTCACTGGTATACCATGCAATCATGCCATATCAGCCATCATCTATCATGGTGGCAATCCAAGAGACTACCTCAGTGACTACTATAGTAGAGAGATGTACCTGAAGACATATCAGCCCATCATATACCCCGTGCCAAGTGCAGATCAATGGCCTAGGAGTAATCAACCTATTATAGAACCACCAAAATCAAGGGTAGCTCCTGGGAGACCTAGGAAGATCAGATTTAGAGGGGTTGAGGAGCCAAGAAATCCTAATGTCATACGGAAGGGGGGAAACAAAGTTCAATGTGGGCACTGCAAGAAATGGGGTCACAACAAAAGAACATGCACTGCAAGGCAACGGCACGAAGAAAGAAGAGAGCAAGTGCGAGAGTATTATAGATCCACTGCGGGAGTTGATTGGAATCTTGATATGGTAAGTTGGAATTGATCTCTTGTTATGGTTTTTGTTAAATTATGTATACGTTATTTTGCTAATTAGTTGCTATGTTATTTTGAAGTTGGATGACACATCGAATGCCACATCAGCCAGTGGAAGTAAAAGACAAAAGGGAGGCAAATCAACTAGTACTGGCAGAAAAAAACAGAGAGGAGGTACAACAACTGCATCAGCATCAGCCAGTGCTAGCCAGAAAAGACAGCCTTCTGCTTCCCAATCCAATGTAAGTCTCGTTTATTTAGGTGCTGACTATTTTTTTCAATGTATGAGTGCTGATTATTTGCTTATTACTTAGTAAAGGAATTTGATTAGGATTATATTATATTTGAAATTATTCGCTTACTATAAAGTCCAAGGAAAATAAGAAAAAGCTGCTGCATGTGCATGATCATTCTCTCGTACTTCTATATTGTATAAGTTGTTGTATGTGTGTGTATATGTGTTCATTTACTATTTTGCCCCCAACTGCTTTTCCATAGTATTTTTTAGCATGGATGTTTATCTTTTGTTAAAAACCTGAAACTTGTGCTGACTTTACTCTCTCTAAAAGCCTAGCAATGTGGACTGTGAATTAATTTCCAAAATTACATTATTTGATGCGGTTTGGATGCGATTGTGTTGTAAGAAGTGTTGTTGATAATATGCCTGTAAGGCTCACTGTCCATCTTTTTGAGGTTTAGATGCGATTGTGTTGTTGGTAATGATAATATGCCATTATTTGATTGGGCAAAAAGATCAGAAAAAAAAAAGAAAAAGAAAATATGCTAATGGTATTATTGTAGACACGCTTGTAATGGGCAGTGTGAATTGAATGTTTATAATATAAATATAAATATTTAATTAAATGTTTATAATATAAATATATAAATATGCAGGTTGTTCCCCATGCTCCCCACCCAAGTGCACAACAATTTTCCCCGATTGGAACTCCTACTTCACAATCCAATGTAAGTCTTGTTTATTTAGTTGATTATTTTTGAGAATGTAAGATACCTCATTATTTTTATAAAAAAATATGCAGGTTGTTCCCCAGTCTCCCCACCCAAGTGCACAACAATTTGCCTCAAATGAAACTCTTACTTCTCAGGAAGATGTTAGTCATGTGAGTTAACTTACGTTCAGCACATACAATTGATTTTCAATAATAGAATGTCTCATGATTATTTTGAATAATATGCAGGTTGTTCCCACTGCTCCCCAACCAAGTACACAACGAAGTGAAGTTTCCAATGTAAGGCTTTATTATCTAGTGTATGTGTTGATTTTAATTCAATTGGTTGGTTGCTATATGAACACAATTTAAAATTTGCAGGCAAGTTTTTTCAATACAACCAGGAAAACAATGTTGGGGTTAGCTACGAGATCAAGAGCCGCTGGTAATTTGAGGGCAGATGCTGGCAGTACTAGGGATCCTAATCAGAGGGGTAAGGTAATAATTGATATCACGGGTGAGCCTGCTGGACCACCAAAAATTCCTGGAGGTGGACCACTATGCTCTTGGGGATCTCCACAAGCAGGTGGTATTACCTTTAGGATTGCTCCCCCTGGTTTTGACATACCCAAATCGAAAGCGGCAGCTAGTAACGAAGTTCCACTTGTTCCACCAAATGCAAATGCAAATGCAAAAAAGGGGAAGTCGAAAGGGAAGAAGAAAATATCATTACCGTGACTTTTTGTGATTGTTATGTACTAATTTTGCATATTATAGACTCTTTGCTCGTAGCCACTTTGTGAAGGCGATTGAACTTGGTCTGATACTGATAGTTTATCTTAGAATATGTGATAGTATGGGATAGTATACCAGCTACACATTGCTGCTGGGAGTACCAGTATAGCTGTTTACTTTGTTGTCTTGGATCTATGTGTATGTGGCTCGAATGTATGACGTTATGTTTGGAGTCATTGTCATGGTTCCTGTGGCTCTACTGAGTCCAATGTTATGGCTCTTTTGGATAGTAATAGCTTATGATGGACATGGATTTGACAGTCAACTATTAGTTTAGAGTGGAATTGGAACATATTTGTATATAGTTACAAGGATTTGGTTAAATGTGTCTTCGTGAGTTTATTTTGTTAATTTGTTAGACAGTTTTAAGGTGCTCTTTTTCATGGGAAAATTCTTTTAAATGCAATAAGGAATTGATTGTATGCATTGATCGGAATTTACAAAACTAATCACACAGATCCTCTTCACATCTTCAACGAAAATCCTTGTACATGGATGTAGCGAACAAAAAGGCTGTCAATCTCGAACTTTTGTAATGACTAGTGGAAAAATATGTTTCAATTCCACTCTAAAGAGAACAAAAGATAATGGTAAGATGCCTCATTATTTTCAGATTTTCTTACATAAATAACTTATATTAAACAATAACAGTACGTACAAAAAAGTGGGCAACACAACATAATTACTAAATACATTAGATCATAATGTTTTCATTAGACATTTCACTCAAGAATTGCAACAGTTTCCATTAGACATCTAATTACATGCTCAGTGCAGCCTCAACCTTGAGGAATTTGCATTAGACACGGGATAAAACATAATTACAACAAGGAGAATCAATAAACATGCTAAGGCGAACCGATACTTCGTCTCTTTTGAATTGAATTTATTCTTCTGCATTTGTAATTGCATTTCAAAATTAAGAGATGCAACCTCCATTTTCACCTTATACTCGGCAACTTCAAGCTTGCATTTCAAAATTTCATTCGAGATTGTTGTTCCAATTTGTGCACGTTCATTCTTCAAATTCTCGTGCATATCAAACAGTTTTGACACCACTCGCTTACCATGCTGACAAATATCCATATCTATCCATTTGAAATAGTCACATCCACGATTGTCTTGATTCTACATAATCAAATCAACATTAAAATATATCAAACAACCATTATGATACAATAGCCAACAACACAATTTAAACACAACCAAATACTTCATTGATTTCAACAACAAAAAAAACCCTTCATAATCCTAGAGTTTCAAAATGATTCAACATAAACCATAAACCAGCTCCAATACCCATTTAAGCCAAAAAAAATTCACCTCGAATAACAATAAAAACATAACCAAATTTCAGCAAATACACATTTAAGCCAAAGCCAAAAAAAAAAAAAAAAAAAAACACACACACACACACAAATGCCCAATTACGAAAACAAATTTCAGCAAATTGGCCAGCCCAAAAAACCCAGCTAAGTAAACAATTTTCAGCAAAGACCCTAAACCCTAAAACCATAATATACACAACCGAATCAAATTTTCCTCACTGGGTAGCGAGGAAAATTGCAACGAATTAATATCCTAACTCAAATGAAATGCTTGATTGCGAGGAAAATTGCAACGAATCAATATCCCAAGTAAAAAAAAAATGCTGGGTTGCGAGGACAATTGCCAAAAAACCGAATACCCAAGTCAAATAAAACACTGGGTTGCGAGAAAAATTGCAAAAAAAAACAAATACCCAAGTCAAATAAAATGCGGGGTTGCGAGATAAATTGCAAAAAAACAAAAAAAATCTTACCACATAATTCCCACATGTATAAAACCTTTTGCCGAAATTCCTTAGCGTGAATGCTGTTAAGATGCGTGCTCTCTTCCCACATTTGCACATTGGATTACTCATTCCAGTTCCTGCATCGATGACTTCACTGTAGGCTTCATCCATTGTGGGTATAACGAATCAGAAGGATTCCAGCCCGAAGAAGCTTTCGGTTTTCGGTATGTAGGTATGAACGAACGCAATTTTAGGGTTGGGTGATGAATCGATTTGTGTCGATTTCGAAGACTTGGGTTCGAGGAGTTATTTTTAGGTCGTCTGGTTATGTTGGTCGATTGAAGTGTTTTAAGTGTTAAGTGATTTTTGAGTGTGCGTACGCGTGCAGCCAGTGGTAAAATTGGGTTTTCGAAAAATAAATCCCGCACGCTTGGCACGTGAGGACCGTTCTGTTAGGAATAGACGGAAGTTGCTAACGGGAGGGGGAAAGTGAGAGAGAAATAAAGTTTGAGGGAGGTAAGTGAGAAGTTTTGAATGTTAGGGGGGTGTTTGCAAAAATGGCCAAACTTTGAGGGGGTTAGTGAAATTACCCCTAAAATTTAAATTGGTTGGCTTGGTTTTTAATTAATTAAATCCCATAATATCTTAATAGCAGTTAAGAGAAGATTTTGACATTTATAATATTTCCCCTGATTTTAGTAGTATATATGGGTAATTTTTTTTATTTAAAGAAAGAAGTTATTATCCATATCCCTCTAAAATCGTAACAAATTAACTTTGAATTGAATAATAAGTCTGATCAAAAGCAGAGCTCTCGATCTTGTCTCCTGGTCCAAAGGCCAAAATTAATGCCCAATTAACAAACATACACGTGCAAAGCCATGCGCTAAAACGAATGCATGCATTGGTTTGAAAATCCTATAAATTAAAATTTCCCTCACATTGTGAGCTTCATCGATCAGTGATCACCCACCCAATTCACAGCTCAGTTGCCAAACAGAAACTAAGATATGGACCAATCCCAGAATGCGAGTCACCAAGCTGGCCAGACCAAGGGCCAAGCTGAGGTGAGTTATACTTCATACTCATGCATGTACATCTGTTAACATGCATGCGTGCATTATACCACATAGCACGCATGGATGTATCGTCCCTTCATACATATGTATATATGAACATATATATATATATATATGACGTTGATCGATGCATGTTTTGAATTGCAGGAAAAGGCAAGCGGTATGATGGAGAAGGCCTGCAATGCTGCCGAAAGTGCCAAGGAATCATGCCAAGAGGTTCAACTTAACATTAATGTTTTAACCAATCAAGTTGATAATTATATTATCATAAAACTCATTTTGTTTCTAATAATTGCTTACATATGGAGTTCTATATATTATTGCAGAGTGGTCAGCAGATGAAGTCCAAGGCACAAGGGGCTGCTGATGCTGTGAAGAGCACAGTTGGTGCAAACAAATAAAACTAGTGAAGCTCATCCATGCAGTTCTAAGAATTTAACCGAAAATTTTCTCCTTTTCATAAATCAATCGAATCACTGTTCGAGACTTAATATGATTCTGCCCGTATAAATTTTGTTTTTGACTTTTAATTTATGAATTTTTGTTTTTGTTATTGTACTATGCACTTTCTTTAATAATTCTTGTTCTTATTGATCATCTGGTTTTCAATTTTTCATCTGAACCAAGGGAGCTCTTTTACAGAGTTTTTATCCATGCATTCAGAGAAGATCATGCGCGTTTCTTAATATTAAAGTATTGATTAAATAATTAAATTTATCATTTCCTATAAACTTAAACTTTTGAGACAAATGATAATCATATATCATATATATATATATAAAAGTCGAATCACTTTCAGAAGTGTCTTAATATTGCGACATATGGCGTGAACCCAATTTTTTTAAGAATAAACTAGTTTTTTAAGGCATAATTTTTTAACCTATTTTTTAAGAGTGGACCAATTTTTCAATAGTGAACCGGTCATTAAATTAGCTTCATTAAAGGCATTTAATTATATTTCAATAATTTTCCTTATACGTGATTTCATTAAATTCAAAAATTTAATGCAAGATATATATATTAAGTATTATTAATGTCCAAATCAAATAAGGAAACAAATAATACAAATCAAATTACTATGTATTAATACTTTTAGTCACTTTAATATTTTAAATTCAAATTTAGAAAAAGTTAGAGAATACGAATTATTTTCCTACATATACTTTGTGCATGTAATAATAGATCATTTATAAAAGGAAAATGCTAGGGGTTCTCCCCGTAATGTTTTCCTGACATTCTCACAGTCTTACGTAAAACATGATTTAAGAAAAAATAAAATTGTAGTGGCCTCCACCACCCATTTTTTTAGGCATTAGCACCAAAATTAAGACATTAGCACTAAAATTTGGATGCTCAAATCTATTTTAGGTGATACCATCCTTAAAGGGTTAACCTTCTACCCTTAGGTTTTAGTTTTGAGTCCAAAAACAAGTTTTAAAGCATTATAACCTAACTATTAACTCATAAAAATTAATATGTTGATAAAAAAAGGGTACTACAATTTTATTTTTTCTTAAATCATGTTCTACATAAGACTGAGAGAACGCTGGGAGAACGCCAGGAGAACCCCCAGCAAACCCCTTTATAAAATAAGATTATTTTTTTCTTTCTAAATAATAAGGCATTGAAAAATAATTAGATTAATAATATATTATTTACAAAATAATAAGGCCTACAAAATAAAGATCTCCCAATTATTTTCAGATTTTATCTCTCTCTCTCTCTCTCTCTATTTATTTATTTATTTATTTTTCTCTCTTTCCAAGTCTCTCTCTCCACGCATATACTCCATGATCATATCGCCCTATAGGCTATAACCCATGCTACCACGCATATGCATGCTTGCATAAAACACTCCCAAACCAAAATAAATATATATACATAATAATTTTGAAAATTATATACCTAAGGTTTTCGGTATTATTTATTAAAAGGGAGTTTGAACTCACATGTGAGACAGAGTGTTAAAAGTATTCATTAAATTGTTAAATTTACTTATTTTTATCGGGCTTAAACTTTTTGGACAACTAATAATTTAAAAATTAAGGTAGGCATGTTAATAACTTGGCATGCACCAAATTAAGAAAGATTAAAAAGAAAAAAAGAAAAAAAAGATCAGGTTCATCAAATTTTAAGAATTAATTAATATATGTACTTACATGGAATGCCAGTAGCAATTTTTCTTTCTACATGCTGATTTTTTGAGTTGCCAATCATAGGAATCATATAGACAAAGAAGTGCCACGCTTTCAAACCAAAACCATTAATTATCAAATTTAAGTTCAGCTAATGTGCCCACTTAATTAACTTCTAGCCAATGAAATGTGTGGTTAGCAACAATATTGTTTATAGCTAATGACCTCTCTGTCTCAATGTCTCATTCTCCATATAAATGAGAATTAATGTTTTGATAATAACTTGTCTAAGAATTGATAAAGAGAGAGAGTTTATCTTGATTTTTATCAAATTTTAAGGATTAATTAATATATGTACTTACCTGGAATGTCAGTA
The DNA here is from genome assembly GCA_006937295.1 of Carpinus fangiana. Classification (NCBI taxonomy): domain Eukaryota; kingdom Viridiplantae; phylum Streptophyta; class Magnoliopsida; order Fagales; family Betulaceae; genus Carpinus; species Carpinus fangiana. The sequence goes on along the minus strand of CM017327.1, from coordinate 34,536,209 downwards.
GCAATTTTTCTTGCTACATGCTGATTTTTTGAGTTGCCAATCATAGGAATCATAAAGACAAAGAAATGCCACGCTTTCAAACCAAAACCATTAATTATCAAATTTAAGTTTGGCTAATGTGCCCACTTAATTAACTCATAGCCAAGGAAATGTGTGGTTAGCAACAATATTGTTTATAGCCAACGACCTCTCTGTCTCAATGTCTCATTCTCCATATAAATGAGCATTAATGTTTTGATAATAACTTGTCTAAGAATTGATAAAGAAAGAGAGTTTATCTTGATTTTTATCAAATTTTAAGGATTAATTCATATATGTAATTACCTGGAATGCCAATAGCAATTTTTCTTGCTACACGCTGATTTTTGGAGTTGCCAATAATAGGAATCGCAAAGACAAAGAAGTGCCACACTTTCAAAACCAAAACCATTAATTATCAAATTTAAGTTCAGTTAATGTGCCAACTTAATTAATTCCTAGCCAAGGAAATGTGTGGTTAGCAATAATATTGTTTATAGCCAACGACCTCTCTGTCTCAATGTCTCATTCTCCATATAAATGAGAATTAATGTTTTGATAATAACTTGTCTAAGAATTGATAAAGAGAGCTTATCTTGATTTTTAATAATAATAATAATAAAAATAATATTATTATTATGATTGGACTCTAAGAAATTACGCAAAAGATGGGCTAAACGCATGTGAAATGACAAAATATAAGAATTTGAGGTGGATTACATAGGTTAGGGCTGACCTATGTGAAATGTTAGGTTTCATTCTCCTAACCATCTCCATATATATCTTTTTTAAATTTACCATTAAATATGTAGGACCCATATGTAGACTTACAAATCTAATGATAAATTTGAATCTACTTGAAAATAAGATGGTTAGGAGACAGGTGTGACAGAATAAGGTTTAGCATTTCTCGCTAACACGCTGCTATATACCAAACGAAAACTCCTTATATTACTCAATTTTTCCATTAGTTAAACATAGTCAATCCTCCAAGCTTGCAAAAGGAGACATACAAGCATTCATATCCAATTCAATAAATTTTAACTAAATTTTAATGAAATCATAATTAAAGGTAGAAAAGAAAAGGTCGTGTATCTTGAATCCACCACCAAGGTTCACGGGAGAAATGTTAGGTTTTATTCTTCTTACTATCTTTTTTCAAATGGATTTAAATTCACTATTGGATTTGTATGTTTACATGTGAGTCCTACATATTCAATGGTAGATTTAAAAAGAATATACATGGAAATAGTTGATAAATGGTTAGGAGAACGAGACTTAACTTTTCTCAGGTCGACGCGGCCAGGCACTCTTTACATGATTGGTCATGCCCATTTGATACATTCAAATGCTAAATAGTTTGCTGTATAGAAGCATGGGCATTGGATATGTGCCTTCTACCATGACAAGTACTCGTAAACGTTGCCTCATTTAATTGTTGCCCAATTGTTCTTCAATAATGGCAGTTGATGGTGTGCATGGTTGTTACTTCATATCAGCCTCCAACATTCAATGATGATGGAGCATATTACTTACCAAATTTAGTGATGAGGTGACAATATGATAGCATATAAATGCTTTGATAATTAGAATTCAAATTTTATTCTTGCTTCTTTTCTCTCTCTCTCTCTTTATACTTCTTTTTATTTAAAATTACTCTAACAGGAACAAAGATGTTACCGTATTTTAGTTTATATAAATTAAACTAAATTCAATGGTCTTATATTTTAATCAATTTGTGTATGATTGTGTCATTAAGTGTGGACCGGGATAGAATTCGAGGGCCTTAAATTTTGGATATGGACCGTTGGATCACATCCAACAGTCTAGAACAATCTACCTAAAAAAATAATAATAAAATACTATTTTATTTTTAAAAAAAATTAATAAAAAAACTTTAAAAAATTTTGTAAATTTTTTTGTGGTGGCTGGCCACCCCAGGTGGTGGCCGGCCACCACTGTTTAAACGTTGGGGGTGGCTTCGGCCACCCCCACGGGCTGAAAAAAAAATTGTTCTAAAGTGGGTTTGGCTAGTTGGGGGTGCACGATCCACCCCCAAGGGCCATGGGGGTGGCCGAAGCCACCCCAGACCAACCAACCAACTTTATTTTATTTTATTTTATTTTTTTAGCCCTTGGAAATGGAGGTGGTTCTACCACCTCCAAGGGACAAGGGGTGGCTTTGGCCACCCCCAACGTTTAAACAGTGCCACCACAAAAAAATTTACAATTTTTTTTAAAGTTTTTTTTAAAAATAAAAATAATATTTTATTATTATTTTTTTAGTAGATTGTTCTAGACCGTTGGATGTGATCCAATGGTCATATGCAGAATTTGAGGCCCTCGAATTCCATAAGGAATTCGAGGGGATCCTGGTCCCATTAAGTGCATACTCAATACACTTCAAAAAAAAGTACATGTTCAATAATGTATTGGTGTATAACCTTTAGTATAACTTTTCGTTAAAAGAGGCATGATAGATTTTTTCGCACGAAAAGTAAGATGTAGATGCATTTAAATTTTAAAATTAAATTATAAAAAAGAATCTCGTGCATAGCGCGAGTTATGTGCTAGTTTAATATAATATTAAAATAAGATGTACAAGTTCAAACCTTAACTCAGTGTAAGTTCAATTAATGTTGCTCGTCCAAATAGTCATGATCATGAGAATATTCCATTATGTATATTTGTGATCATGATCCTACTCAATAATCTGATGGGATGAGTAAAATAACCAATAAAAACATGATTACATAACATAGCCATGCACTTGAGTCTTGAGGGATGGTGAAGTGGTGGTGGGTTGCTATTTAGTATCAAGTTAGTTGCTGGTGGGGAGTGAATGTGATAGGCGTTGACACGTTCTTGGGCTAAGCCCTAATTCCCATAACCTAATTTCAACTAATGCAGAGGCCCATTCTTGTAATGCTTACTCTTCGTTAACAGCTGGGCTGGGCCTATAAGACTTTTATGACACTCTGAACTGGAAATTATCTTCTCCCTTTTTACTTCCTCTTTTTTTATTTTTTGAAGTTTTACTTCCTCTTTTTAAAGTCGAATATGAAATGTAAAAAATAATCAGAAAATGGAATAAACTTCAAAACCAAGCAAGAATAAAAATAAAATAAAGCTAAAAAGTTAAACTGATCAAACATGTGCTTAATTTGCTAGAAGATCAAATGATTGAGATCTCATGGAATATTTGGGGATTGCATGGGTTGCAATAGCTTTAATTTGGGTCGTTGATTTAAAATCAACGACCCATAATGCCACATCATCTACCACATTGAAGAAAAAAAATTGCATTTTATTTTTAGTGTATTGCCTCTCTATGCTCCTCCGCCATTTTCCTACCGCTATTGACCTCCTATTCAACCACTTCCTTTATGGACCTATGGTTGTCCTGTGGTGTAAGATGACCAAACTATATCTTCGGGCCAAATAAATGGTTTGGTCACCCTTATTGCTCAAAGGAGGTGGGTTGGCTAGACAAAGTGGTTCAATCATCCTTTTGTGATGAATGATGAGGTAGGTGCCAAGATAAGAGCTCGACCATGGTGGAGAGATAGTGGAGGAGCAAAGGGAAAGGAAACAATGAGCAAAAGAGGCATGGTTGAAAATAAGATGCAATTTTTTTTTTCTTGATAGATGACTTCTCAAATTTTGAACCATTCATATATATATATATATATATATATGTATGTATGTATGTATTAAAACTATTGCACCTACCCTAAGTATTGCATGAGATCTTGATCCAATATCAAAAGTCACACTCTAAATAGATACCTTCCTTTCTCTTTTTTCTTTTTTTGACATGTTCGCACAAGGGGGATGAAAATTGGGAGATAGATTTGAACTAATAACTTCTGTTTCATGAGGCGTAGTCCTCAGCTAATTAAATTACTCCTTAAGATACAAATAGTTACCCTCCTAAGTGGCTTCATGCTTAACAAAAAGAGTGAGATTAAGATATAACTACTTTATGTTTACGCACCTCAAACTTTGTATCATAAGTCGAGTTAGTCAAGTCAAGCCAAGCCTTAAATATTTTAGTTTAGTTCGTTTAAATTTTGTTTGGAGTATGAGCTAAACTTGGGCATATCACCCAATTATATATGTTCAAACTCAATTTGTTATTACCTTATAGGTTTTCATCTTTTTCTCTCTAGCCGTCAGAGAGGAAAAGTGAAAACCAAAAAATTTTGGAGGAGGGAAGAACTCGTTTCTTCCGTCCTCTTCCACACTTCTCCTCGTTCTCTTCTTCCCTTCTCATTCTCCTTATGGTTCCGTTTCTGGTTCCTTTGTGGCCGGTTTTTGCAACCTCTTGTACGACTTTTCAGTCATATGATGAGGTTTTATCCCGCCCTAATCTTCATCTTCAGCGTTGTGGCTCCTTCTCCGTGCCAGTCTTCGTCTCCACCAAGCTCGCTGCCTTCTCCATTGCAATGGCTGCTGGTTTTGTCAAGGTTTTCAGATCAGATTTTTTTCAATCTCCTTTCCTCCGATGGATCCAGCCTCCAACGTCCTCATTCACAAATCTCACCAGCCGGCCGCTCATCTCCCCGTCATCTTCGCGCCGCTCTGCTCCACCTCGCCCTCCTCTGAAGTTGCTGATTTTTGGGCTTTTTTGCTTTTTTATTTACTATTTTTGCTTGTATTTTTGGTTGTTGTATTGTTGTTTGTTGGATTACTTTCTGTTGATGATTGTTGGGGTTTGGGTGCTCTTCTGTGCCGTTGAGCCAACCTTTCTCGGTGCCGAATCTTTGGTGGTTCTCTCTGCAAGTGTTTTGGAAGGTTTTCTTTCGACGCTTGTTTTGCCTTTATCAGCAGCCCTTTGTGGCCGCCTTTGTTCTCTTGATGGGCTAGATCATTCATTTGATCAATTCCCAACGGTTCTCTGGTTCTGGTTCTCCTTTGGCGCCAATTTCTGGTTGGTTCAGGGCGTTTGTTTGGGTTGCCCCCCATTTTCATTGGATCCCCTGCTCTCTCTTCCTTTCGGATCAAGAGCAGTAAGGACTCTCCCCTGTAATCCTTATCCCTATTTGCTTAGAAAAAAAAAAAAAAAAAAACCTCAATTTATTAATTTTTCAAAGAAACTTAAGCGCAAACTACTCAATTAACTTATTAATTCTTTATATAAATATTGCTATTATTTATATTTTTCTTAAACAATGCTAATCAGTAAATACTCAATTATTGTCAAGATTTTAGTGTTCATATTAATTAGATAAACTGTTTTTTACGCACACCTTATAAAAATTAACTTCACTAACATTGTTTTTATAATAAAAAATCATATATAATTGTTTAATTACGAAACTATATAATAATATTATATCTTATAACCTTTTTTTCAATTCTATAAGTATTTTTTATATACATTCATAAAATACACACATTAGTAAAGAATTTGGTCAGATATTTTCCATTATTTTTATTTATAATTTCTTCTCGAATGTAGTGACAAGTGATAGTGTGATACGGCCATGAACGTCAATTAAAGGGAGCATATAATAGTCGTAATAATTGTAGTAAATCCCGAAGGAGATGGGCCAGATGGGCCAGATGGGCTCCGTCATCCGGATGGTCCATCTGGAGGATATCATCTAAACCCAAATATGGGAGTAAGGCATTCTCCTATATTTGGCATTCTCCTAGACGATACCTTACTGACATCTAAAGGTTTCTATAATAATGTGTACGAGGTACATGTAGCTTATGGTGGGGTAGGAGGTCCCACGAGAGGCGTCATCTTCACTAAATTCGAGACCAACCAGGCGTCTGCTTTCCTGTCATCTTTCCATAAATTCCCTCTCTCTCTCTGTGTCTGTCTTCACTCTCGCACCGTACCGTGTCCGCTCTTCTGAGTCTTCTCTCAAGTTCGATATACGTCACAACTCCAAGCCAAACCGCCTCTTGCATTACTTCTGGAGACCATTTCGATTTCGCTTTCCCAAACTTTCCCGAGAAACAAACGGTGCAAAAGGTCATCATGAAGGCCTTAACGGCCACCACCTTGAACGATATGGTCAGAACCCCGACTTTCGTGAGAATCACGGCCTTCGTGCTCCTCTCACTCTCTGTCTTCTTCCTCTTCAACCGCTTCACTGCCACAAGCCCTTCCCTCGTCTTCTCCTCGCTCCCACGTCCTCTCTACAAAACGGAGTCGTCTCCGCCTCCTCGTCCGCCTCCTCCGTCTCCGCCGCTCACCGCAACGACGTCCTCGTTGTCGCCGCCTCCCCCTCCGTCTCCGCCTCCTCCGTATCCTCCGCCGCCGAAGGTGGACATGATGATAAGGATGGGGATAGTGGACGAGACGGGCGCGATGTCGCTGGAGTTCGAGGTGGGGGATATAGACGAGAGCTGGATGGAGGAGGAGGAGAAGTCGAGGGGTGGGAGAGAGGAGAAGGAGGAAAAGGAGGAGAGTGGTGCGAGAGTTAAGGTTGGCAAGTACAAGGTGTGCGAGAAGAGCATGGGCGAGTATATACCGTGTATAGACAATGTGGAGGAGATTAGGCGCCTGAATTTGAGTGCGAGTGTGGAGAGGTTCGAGCGGCATTGCCCGCAGCAAGGGAAGGGCTTGGATTGCGTGGTGCCCAGGCCGGAGGGGTATCAGGTGAAGATACCCTGGCCCAAGAGCCGAGACGAGGTAGTTTGATTTATTCATAAAAATGTGTGCTTTTGTTTGTAGTTATGGGTTTTAGTGTTAGTATATTTTGGGATGGGTCTTGGAATGACTGGTTATGTGATTTGGGGAGATTTTTGTTTGTAATCGTGTAGTTAAGAAATGTGTAAATGGTGGGTTATGACTTTAAACCCGAGTAGGTGGAATTTGGATAAAAGGATTGAGGGGTTTCTCCTAGATGATATCGTTTTTTTTGTTGTTAAATTAGGTTTAAAGGTTTGAGATTTGAGGTTGGAAATCTTAGAGATGCTTTGAAATCTCAATCTGATGTGTGTGATAAATTTGTGGCCATCTTTTTTTTTTTAATGACCAAATGTATGTGTGAGTTCATGCTAGAGTAACTAGAGTTAGCTCTTGAGAAGTGGGAAAGTAATGCATTCTTGAGAAGCTAGGGGTAGTACCAAGTGATGATGGTGGGAAAAAGTTTGTATTGGGGGTTTTTGGTGGCAATGTGAGCCAATTACTGCACTTTTTACAAGAACTGATTCGTTTTAAATTGAAGTGTTGAAAATTGAAGAAGACAAGTAACACAAAGTAATTAATTTTGTTATTCAAGTACAATATTGGACAAGGGAATAAGGAAGTGCAGATGGAATGTTGGCAAGGTGGCAAGAAGAAGGGCACGTTCTTGATGCTGTTGAATTGTGAAAACAGCTCTATGCGGCTGATCCCAAGTAGTTTTGAATATTTAGTTTCTGTTTTTTGTGCTTGATATGTGAGATTATGAGATCTCTCGAAGATTTATATGCAGAATTCTACCAATGTGCTTAGAACTTGGAATATTTTCTTAGAAAAATCTTGAGGCTCATTTTGAGTTTACTTTTCAATTATCAAGTTGTTCATCAGCTGAAATCTGGTTAACTAGCCTGCTTTCTAATATATGACAGTTCATTCTATTTAAACATTTTCCCTTTTTTTTTTCAGTCTGCTGCACATCATTGTTTAATCTGGTTCAAAATTTTGAGGGATTTTTTTCTTGGCTAACTTTGAGATGTAATTGCAGGTGTGGTTGAGTAACGTACCCCATACAGGTCTGGTTGAAGATAAAGATAGCAAAAAATGGATATTGATAAAAAAAGATAAGTTTATTTTTCAGGGAGGAGGAAGGGCTAATAGACACTTGAATCAGATTTCTAAGGTTGGTCTCCTGTAATTCTCATTACGTAGTAGTTGTTTCTTCATAAAATTGATTGCCATCTCTCTAATTGGATGGACAGATGGTTCCTGACATTGCTTTTGGCCAAAGGACCCGAGTAACCTTGGACATTGGTTGTGGAGTAGCAGATTTTGGTGCCTTTTTGATGCAACGTAATGTAGCTACTCTGTCAATAGCACCAAAAGATGTTCATAAGAACCAGATTCAGTTTGCTTTAGAGCGTGGTGTGCCTGCCATGGTTGCGACATTTGCTACACATCGTCTGTTGTATCCAAGCCAGGCCTTTGACTTCATCCATTGTTTAGGATGTAGAGTTAATTGGACCCTTGATGGTACTCCCTTTTCCCTCTAGTATATATAGCATCAAAGTCATTTATGGCTTCCAATGCTTGAGAAGTAGCTCTTTTCAGATTTTCAGCATCAAGAAAAAAAAGAAAAAAAAAAAAGATGCTCTAGTCTATATTGTCAACATTTTTCTGCCTAATGATAAACTAAAAGCTCATTTTTCTGTTTTCTACTTGAAGTCACTGAGTATATCTGAAGCGATTCTCGTTCCCTGCAGAAGTTTTTTCATGATTTCTCTCCAAAACAAATTGAAGAAAAAAAAATGATTGAAAATGTATTTGATACTTGTTTTCTAAAGCTCTGTGATGCTGATATTCCATTTTTCTTCGGCTTGTGATGGAGATGGAATGCTGCTGCTTGAAGCCAACAGGATGCTAAGGGCTGGAGGATACTTTATATGGGCAGCAGAGCCTGTTTATAAACGTGAAAAGAACCTACGAGAACAATGGGCAGGTAGCTCATAATGACAATGTTTTTCTAAATATCCTTTTTTAGTAATTATTGTTTATTAGCATGTTGTTGCAGTTTCATGATCTTTGTTTGCAAGTCCTTTGCCCGATTTGATGTTGCACATACAAGAGCTTTAATATTTCTATTTTTTAGCACCATTATCATCTTCTTGTATCCAAGAACACGGGATTTTTTTTTTTTTTTTGGATTGCAAATATTTCATCTTTGGCTTATACATGTACAGAAATGGAGGACCTGACCTCTCGCATTTGTTGGGAACTAGTAAAGAAGGAAGCGTATATTGCTATATGGCGAAAACCTTTGAACAACAGCTGCTATCTTAATCGTGATAGTGGGATGCAACCTCGAGTATGTGATTCTAATGATGATCCAGACAATGTTTGGTATGACCTTCTTCACTCCTTGAGTTCACTTTGGTTGAGGGACATAACATACAAATATGCTCTTCAGTGCATGACCTGTGATGCATGCCACTAGTCTTTCCAAAACCGATCTTTTAGAAGCTACATATGAGAATCTATTTCAGTTTTGAGTTTAAACATTAACATAATAGAAAAACCTTAGCTTGTTCATTTATAATATTTTCCACATTTTTGGCTCATTGGCAATCCAATTTTAGCCTGGCTTTAGTTTATTTGAGTTGTAGAGCTTGAAAGATTATTTATTCTGTTCGTCATCTTTTCAATGTTTATGCATGAATGTCAGTATAGGCCAAAAGCAAAGGGAAACCAATGCAGCAGGTGAATATACACTATGGAAAACATTAAAAAAGAGGAAAGAAAAACGGAATCAAGTATTAAAATTGGCCAGCAGCATTTAAAATAAATAGAGGAGAAACAGAGTGTTATTGGCTGGCATGTTTTATAGAAGGCAAGAATTTTGGCTGGAAATAAGAAACTTTTTGGCATTTCAGTGACAATGTTTGTGGAGGAGTAAAGGTATGGAAATATGTTGAATGCGGCATCTTGATTGAACCTTTGCATGGAAATTTCCAACGATAATTTTCTGGTTGTGACTTCGGTTGCTTTATAGAACATACAATGTGCCCTTCATCTTTGACATACCACAAAGGTCAATAAGGCTTACCTAGATACTGAAGAGGAGAGTAAGTCAAAATAAATAATAACAAATATAACAATTGTGGTACTTCTGCAGGAATGTTGGTTTGAAGGCTTGCATCACTCAATTACCGGAGAATGGATATGGAAGTAATGTAACTACATGGCCTGCACGCCTTCATTATCCACCAGACAGGCTCCAGAGCATAGAGATGGATGCCTACAAATCTAGGAAGGAAATCTTCAAGGCAGAGTCGAAGTTTTGGAATGAGATAATAGATGGTTACATTCGTGCATTTCGCTGGAAAGGCTTTAAACTAAGAAATGTGATGGACATGAGAGCTGGATATGGAGGGTACAACATTTTAATAACTCTTGCTATCCTTGCCATATGGATACGTAGTAACTGGATTTTTTGATAAAGCCCTCTTTTATTTTTATGCCCTTTTATGTTTAAAGAGAATGTAAGTTCATTTTGACTGTGGCAGGTTTGCAGCAGCATTGCATGATCTCCAGATTGATTGCTGGGTTATGAATGTTGTTCCTGTTAGTGGGTACAATACTTTGCCCGTTATATATGATCGTGGACTTATAGGAGTTATGCATGACTGGTATGTGCTATGTACCTTCAACTGTCTGTTTTGAAAATTGTTGCTTCTTTTGTTCATTTGCTGGGTACGTTGATAGCTATTTCAAAGAGGCTTTTTTTCTTTTTCCTTTTTTTAATTATTATTTTTATGATAAATGTTAGTACAGGGGAAAGAGTACCAACCTCTGTTATCTTGGTACAATCTAAAGTGAAAATAATATATTACTTTTCATGATACCAATAAACTTTCTGATAGCCATGCTAGAAGAGCACTTGTCATGATAAATCTTGATAAGAAGTGCGAGAAACTTGGAACTCTGAATTATTGGTGGTGTTGGCGCAAGCCGAATTGAGACATCGGTAGGAATATTGAAGCACATTGAAACCTTTAGATGCTGATAATGTAGGTCTTAAAACTGGATATTTTCATATTGAATTTTTCATTGTTTCTCTAATATGACTGGATGGTTATAAAAGATACATCGGTGGATGGTTTTAGAAGGCTGTGATAAAAGATAAACTTTCCACATTGCTTATTCCAGCTACTAAAAAATTGAACTTAAGTTGTGATGCTTGAAATTTTGTTTCCAGGTGCGAGCCATTTGACACTTACCCTAGAACATATGACCTGTTGCATGCAAATAGTCTCTTCTCTGTTGAGAAAAAGAGGTATAAACTCTGTTCTTTATTTTAATTCATGGAAACCTCAAATAATTAAACTATATGCACATTTTCAACTATTATTATTTGTTTCAGGCGCAAATGTGATATCTCTACCATCATGCTTGAGATGGATCGGATGCTAAGACCAGATGGGCGTGTTTATATACAGGACACAGTATCCGTTATCGATGAAGTAAAAGAAATTGCATCTGCCTTGGGATGGGTGGCTACACAACGTGAAACTAGCGAGGGGCCCCATTCGAGCTGGAGGATCTTATTATGTGATAAACGTATGTGACCCTCTTGATCGTGTGAAACCCGATAGTAAACAAAAGTTTTTTGTGAATAAAAGAACAATGGGTGAGCTACAATGCCAATTGACATATAGGGTGGCATTGTAGCTCCAATCTAGTTTAGAGAATTTATAGGAAAGTTGCCGGAGGGAGGTTTTATCTAAATTTAGGGAAGCCAATCTAGTTTAGAGAAGTTGTGAGTGTTCTTACCGTCTTTTCTTGCCCTCATTGTGATTCACTTACACCGTCAAAGGAATCTCTTTGAAGTCTCACCAAGAGCAAAAGCGCCGCGGCTAACCAATACCACATGTTGGCAGTGTGATCTCCGTCCCTTCATTAGACTGTCCATGAATAGCCAGATTAACATGATTGGTTTTTTTGTTTGCAAGATAATATTTGAATAGAGAAATAAAAAGAATAGTTTTGTTTTATGATGTACTGAGTGCATATTACCAGAACTGGCTTTCTTGCATATGGGTGATCTGAGTATCTTCTTTTTTTCTTTGGCCAGAAGAGAGGAAGAAAGAAAAAAGAAAAAGGAAAAAGCAAATAAACTAGGGGACGGTGGCATCTAAAGCCAGGTAGAAGCAGGGCTGGTTGGACAAGAAACTGTCCAATTAAGTGGGCGCCGTCTTCTGCAAGCTCTCTTGATTACCAGCCAGGCAGCCACCTTGTTCGTTGAACACTATTAGATTTCATTTCACCTCTTTGTCTTGTACATATGTGTCCAGATCCCAACATTCGTACTTTGTTACATATGCGATTAAGAAATACCTGCTTGCAATCAATTTCAGTACAAACTTTTGGAATACCAAAAGCATTGGGGCACAGCAGAATTCTCCAAATATTTGTTCTGCCACAAATGCTTTGTTAAAATTAGCAAAATCTCCAATTCCCATCCACTTCTTTTTTGATTGGAGGCTATTTATTCCTGCTGACCCAATGAATTCTCCCCCCACCAAAACTTTCTAGTAAATATGTTCAATTCATCTAACAGATTTATGCTAGAATTTAAAGGGCCTGAACAACTGATAAATTAGTTAGACCCTCTCAACCTGCTTGGGAAGTAAGCAAGATTTCAGTCCCTGAATCTTTTTGAATTATCACGATCTTTGTTAGGCCTCGCGCGAGGGGTAGAAAAGTTTCAAATAATTGCACAAGACCCCACGTGAAAAACACAAGCTATAATCTTAAAGAGGTCTTAACATCATTAGGGTGTTCAGAGTGAAGGAAACGTGGTTGAAGTTGCTTAATGGAGCTGACTTTCAGGCATCATTCAATTTGTTAGAAAACATGCATGCCATTTCATAGATGAGATGTACAAAAAGTCAATAAATTTTGCCACTGGTCAGAGTCAGATTTATATTGATGATTCACAAAGGACTCATAACAGGACAAAATTTGGAGCAGAACAACTCTTTCGACACTATCACCAAGATAAAATGACGAAAAAAAGAAGAAAGCAAAACAAGCTAGACGCATTCAAATTCAGTTGCCAATTTCAAACCGAACAAAATGATTCAAGCCTATTAGGATTTTTTTTAAAAAAAGGTTCATCTACAGTCAAGATTGTATTAGAAGATAAGAAGAGCAACCCAAGAAAGCCCTGTATCTGTCTATGGCTTCACCGGAGAGTCCTTGTGTGCAGCAGTATTAACTTGTTTGGAGAGATAAGCTTCATAGATTTCCACTACCAGCCGAGGATCCTTCTCCACGAGCTCCACATACTCCTCCCGTTTGGTAAGCTTGTCCATGTTGTCCGTGATTGTTGACAAAGCTGCATCAAGCACAGTCTTCGCATTGTGCTGGTGTGCAAAGGCATACGTGATGATGGAATTCTCCCAGTTCAGTTTCGACACCAAGAACTTCTCACAATATGACTTGAGATGCTTCACCTGGTATTTTTCAGCCAATACTAAAAGGTCACAAGCCATCTGCTCATCAAGGCAAGCTTCAGCGTTGTACAAGTAGTTGACAAAGGCACGGAGGGCATCATATGATACATCACCAATCTTAATTGTGCCACTCCGACTTTCTTCCATCTCATTTTCAAGCATCGCTTTGAACACTGGGGAACGGCTTACCTGATCATATAAGCAAATGTATTTAGTATTCGAATACAAATTTCCCATGATATTCAATATCCCACAAGGTATAGCAGAGCTCACAGCCCATATTAAATATAATGACTTCACACAAGCAACTTTATATCCAATTATATACATAAGACACACTTCAATATTAATATATTATGGTAATTGAAAGAAGAGCAGCCACCTCTGAAGATATCAAAGCACGATTGCTATTGTTTCAGTGAAATAAAAAAAATGACTCTAGGGTAGATGGTAGAGCAGACAGGTAGTACACATTGTTTAATCGAATATGATCAATCATTGAAGACAAATTGAGATCTCGAAACTGACAAAATATATGATCAATATGATCAACTACACGATCACATACATAGGTCCACTCAACCCACAAATTAAAAGTTTAAATTAAAACTCAAATGGGTGTTCCATAGAAAATTAATTTCAATCAAATGCCAAAAAAAAAAAAAAACTATTTTCTCGAAGCCACTGAAATGGTGGAAATGGGTTACTGATCACAAAATTGAGATCTTTAAAACTGCTACTCAACTTATTGATTAGTCAAAGTTCACACACCCACAACAAAACCCTGATGTAGCCATTGAATCACTGAATTCAGCAATTAAAGTTGATTGCTTTACAGATCAACTGCACGATCACATACATAGGTCCACTCAACCCACAACCATAAGTTGAAAAAAAAAAATCTCAAATGGGTGTTCCATGGCACATTTATACCAACCAAATGCCCAAAAAAAAAAAAAAACACACAATTTGGTCGAAGCCACTGAAATGGTGGAATTGGGTTACTGACCAGAATGGCCTTATGGGCGGGGACGGGGACGGGGGACCCGGCAGGTGGTTCGTCGGAGGAGGCAACGAGAATGACGTCGGTGAAACAGGGTCCACAGGACCGGTGGTTGTGGTGGTCGAGAGGAGACCAGAACCTGAGGAAAGCGACCTTGGCCTTCAAGTCCTCGATCTCCCGCTTCAGCTCCTCCTCCGTCTCGTTCGCCTCCTCGTAGCACTCCTTGCACGTGCCCGCCTCATCTGCGTCGTACTGATCCTGGCACGACACGCACCGCATCGTCTCCTCCTCCGACTCGCTCTCAACTTCGAGTTCGTGTCTCGCCGCTACGAACCCGGCCCGTTGCATTGTTGGGAATGGCCGAGCCCTCTACTTGTGATGATGAAAGCTGCTGCGGTGTCTTTTAATTTTTGGTAAAAGGGTTTTCTTTTATTAATTTATAGTGGATGGTTTTCAGGTCTGATTTTCATTTCTCTTTTGGTATTAGAGTTTTTTTTTTTTTTCCTATAATTATTTGTTAGTTAATTAATTAATTAACGACGTTTTAACTTTTAAATATTAAGATAATACAATATAATAATTTAATTAAAAATAACAATAAATTTAATCCTAAGTATAAAACCACTCAACCCTTTTCACAACTTTTGTATGTTTTTTGACAGAAACTTCTAATTAAGAAATGAATGACCCAAACTTTTTGAAGTAGTTTGGCACCAAATAACTCATGTCATCATCAGGGCTGATGGGTTAATCATATTTTTCATGTAAATTAATTTAAAAATTTGTTTGTTTGAGTATATCAAATCAACTTGGTAATGTGATTCCTGTCAAAACTTGTTTGAGTAGATAATCTCATAATCAAGTGTTAATACTTTTATTAAAGATGATAATTTTGGGGTCTTCTCAAGCCCTCTCTACTGGACTACTCTTATGGGGTTCTGATTTTTGACAGCGAGTCAGGAGTGTTTGACTTTCTAACCTTCCCCACCGGGAAACCGCCACCTGTCGGTTGCCCACACCGGCTCCCGCCAACACTTTCCGGGTCATCCGCTCTTCCGGATCCGACCCAATATTCATATAAAAAATGATTACCATAAGAAAAAAACACCCGGTGAAAAAAAATTTAAAATCTTTGGGATTAGGCCAGGGGCAGAGCCACAGCAAAGTCCCAACTTCACCCATTTCTTGGATTTTAGGGTTTCGATTTTTCGTCTTTGAGGCTTCAGGAATTTATCTCGGGTAAGCGTCTCTCGCTCTCTAACTGTCTTTGTTAGCCTTACATCCTCTCTCAATATATATATATAATGCTCTGTTTGGCTGCTGAGAAAATATAGCAAAAGAAAAGAAAAGAATTAGAAAAATGGGTAATTTTTAGTGTTGCTGACACTAGAAAAATAAAGTATGTCCCTCAAAGGAGTTGAGCCCAAAAATTAGACTCGCTTTAGCTGAATTTGTCGTTTCCCGAGAAACCAAAAGCTACAGAAAGCGTAGTAGTTGGAATTGTATGTTCTTTTTTTTTCCCTTCCTTTTCTTGGCAACCAAACAGTGGTTGAGGGTTTTCACTCAAATGGGTTTGGTCGTGGTCGTTTTGGCTGTTGTTGGTAGTTTTGTGAAGTGGGGTATTGTGATAATTCACTGAAATTTTTAAATCTTGGAATGTAGGTGTCACTTTGAAACCCTAATTGTTGCAAAATTAGGGGTTTTTTTGTTGTGCTGAAGGGATGGGTAATGAAGAGGGAACAAGCAATGGTGATGGTGCAGAATGTACTGAGGGCTTCAAAAGTGAAGCAGTTAATAATGGGATTGCAATTGGAATTGGCAATGATGGTGCTGAGGGGAGCTCCGGTGGGAGTGAGGGTTTTCAAACTTACAAGAGGCGGAAGTATGTGAGATTGTGTAGAGAGAGCAAAGCTCAGGAAGATGGGAGAGTCTGTGTGGAAGCTGCAAGTCAATTAGCGAAACAGGTTTTTGCTTAGGCTCTTTTTAATGCAAATTTCTACTATGCTTGCAATATGGGTTTGATATATTTTCCATATGTAATCCAGTTTGAGCAATTGTAAATGGTTTGAATTTCAAGGCTTAAAGTTTGTGTTGTTGTAACCTGAAGTTGCATCTGAAATATGGTAAACGGTTTTTAATTAGAGAAAAATTCAGCATTGAAACTATACCTGAAGCAATGGCTGTGATTGGAGACAAAAATGTTAGCCATTTATTATTTGAAACTTAGCACATCAGCTATAGAAAACTATTTAGAAGAGAAAAAGAGAGATTGGTCAAAAACTGACATGAAAGAAGTTTAACATGCTGGGAGTAATACAAAAAGGCAATGGTCAATGTGAAAAATGGAGGCATTCTATGGAAAATATGCTCTTATCAATATTTTTGGTGAATTATCTTTTCATGCTATATTGTTAGTTCATTTTACTTTAAGCTTTTTAGGTTGTAGTTGGCAACTTTAACATTCAAACAGTTTTCTCATGATCGGATACAAAGCCGTGTTCTTTTAGTATCCCCTCTCTCTTTCTCTCTAGTATTATTTATAAGTTCCTCATTTCACCACATTTCTTTATAGAACTCCCCCCTCTCTAGAACAATTTCTCCACTGCCACTTTTCTCTAGAAGCAACTATCACTACCATGCATTTAATAAATCTTGCCTGCTGCCATAAATGAGAGTTCCAGAGAAGTTCTAGTCAGTTTACAATGGAAACATGTAGCTTATAATGGAAAGCCTTGGGCTTCATCGTAGTAAGTCTTGGTGTGGATGATCCATGTGAGTAGGTGTGGTACCTTTGCAAAAATGTTTAGTTACTGTGAATGCTAAAGTGGGTGTGTCCAATAGTCCTTGGTTTGTATGTCCTTTTTGATGCTTATACTTGACATTCATCATTTAGTGAGCTTATTAAGTCACACTTATGGTGTTCTCTAATTGATCATAATATAGGCTGATTCAGCTATGATAGGTCTTAGCAAATCCTCATGTTGTTGCATGGTCATTTGTCTATTGGCTGTTTGATGGTTACATAACAGAAAATCTATGCGGTTATAAATTTCTTTTTACATGAGAATCCTCGATGGTACTGTTGAAATTGTCTATGTTGTTTTAAATCTCACTTTTTTGATGATGTGAAATAAATTCTACTACTTTTTCCTTTGATTAACATATTAAATTAGAAAAAAACAACCAAGTGATGCTTGTTTCTTTGTGCTTGTGTTTGCATAAAAGATAAATTTCTTCCTTCTCCTTCCTTTGAACTCTCAAGTGTTCTGTTTGTAATGGTGTTTATTGGTCCTTATTACTCTTTACGAAACTGTATTTGAAATCTTGCAGACTCTAAAGGAACCATATGCCTCAGTTATAGACAATAGTTCTAGCGAACAAGTCTGTTTTCCTATGAATGGTTCAGATGATTGTTCACAGAGGCACTGGAGAAATGTTGTACTGGAGCACATGTATCAGTCACTAAGTGATGATGAAGGTGGTATACAGGGATGCGTCCGGGAGGCGCTTGCAATTAATCCCAAAATTGATTGTACGCTGACAATTAAGGTTTATGCTGCAACCAAAGTTGCATGTGTTCAACTGAAATTAGTTATCATTTCTTTTTGTAGTCATTTCCCTTTCTTTTTTGTTTTGCAGCAATGTGACCATTGTGATGAAGATAGGCGGAAATCTTCACAAACTGGGTGGATGTCTAATGGATCTCAGAAAGCAGCTAATGGACATACAGGTGTTACATCCAGAGGATTTTTAAATGAATCAGATCATCATACTATTAATCAGAAGTGTCAGCATGCTTTTCTGGATATTTTAATCTCGGACAAGTTCACGTCACTGTGTAAGTTACTGTTTGAGAATTTTGAAGGCATCAAGGCTGACATTTTTGACTTTAGTATCATAAACACAAGGATGAAAGATGGAGCTTATGAACGTTCACCTACCCTTTTCTCTTCGGATATTCAACGGGTAATCTTGAGTTGCCTTTTTTTTTTTTTAATCTCTTATATGTCATACTTGTGCCTTTACAATCCTTTATTCCACTCATATTTTTATTCATGTGAAGTCTGATCCTGAGTATCAATGTTTTGCGTACAAAACTCCTGAGTCTAATCCCCTGCCCTTGCGTACCCAAAATAGAAATTTAGAATCATGTTTGTCATGATCCTATGAGGTTGAAAAGAAACTGGTAATGCCTATCCCATAAAATGTTTTTCTGATCATAAATTTTATTATTTCTCTTCTTTTTTTTTTTCAACCTCATGGTTCATTATCTGTTCTGTCAAATTAATTTAGTGCTTCTACTTTTTTCAGATTGCAAAATTAATGGCATTAGCTTTATTCATGATAATTTAAATTTTTGTTCGTGAAAAATTGTATACATATTGCTGGACCTGATTTTAATCTCCCCCTCCCTCCCATTGGACACAAAAATAGACATTCTAGAATAATACTCTTCATGAGAATCTGTGAGATTGAAAAACATCTGTTCATGGCTATTTTTAAGTTCTGGTTGTTTTCCTACCTCCTGGGGTCCTTTTGTATTGTGGGGATTCTTTAATGCTACACCTTTTCAGATTGTTGGCCTTAGATCTTAAGAAATCTACTCATTGTATTATTTCTAAAAAAAATTTGTTTTGCACCATATGCATGTGTATAGTAAAATTACTTAATGCATGTGTTGATTAATATGCTTTTATTTTACTGTAGGCATTCATAAGGTGCTTTTATCATGTTTGGTACTTTCTGGACTATATGGTTCTTACACTCGATGGGAATTTCTTTACATACTTAGTAGTGCTAACAAGTGCTTTTCTCACCTAAATAATACTTTAGGAATGTTATGAAGGCTTTTGTTCTATCAATAGTGAGGTTTGGCTAAAATTCAGAGAGCATTGAAGGGATGAAGGTGTTGGCTTTTACCTTTATGAGTCAACTGTTGAAATTATTAAGGTGTCAATGATGAAATGGAGTGAGAATAATGCTATGAAAATTAAGATGGGCTGTTCTTTGATGATTCTGCATATATTGGGATCACAAAGAAGTGGGGAACTATCAAAAATTGTCAGAGAAATCTTGTATCTGGATGGACAATTATTTATATATTGATCATACTGCTATTGAAATTTATGTTTAGATGAGTAATTTCTTGATTTAAGCTGTGTTTGGTATCATTTGGATGTCATGGTGCATGCTATGCAATGCCCTTATCGATTTTTGAAATTTTTTAAGAGGCAAGTCTGACCAAATAAGCTTCTGGTTATACCGAAGGTAATTTATATGGTTGTCCAAGTGACTAAGTTTCTGCATTGGTAACTAAAACATACTAAGAAGAGGTTTTTGGAGGTTTGCACTGCAAATCTTAATATGATCAGACATGACACAGTTTTTTAAATGAAAAGTGTAAAGGAGCAACTAGGGGAGTAGGACTATGATGGATGCGTATGTAGATGTAGATTAAGACTGTATCATCCTGTTTTAGCCTTTATATTGTCTACGCTATTCATAAAAAGGTAGAGAACTATCCTTCTGGTTGTGATTTCTGGTTACTAAAATGCCACTTGTCATGTTTAAGTATTTACCAAATCATGTATATTTCCTGTGTATTTAGGATGCCTTAAGCTTTTAATTGATATCTCAATTACTTATTAAAAAAAAAAAAAAAAGTATTCACCAAAAGGCATTTCAATCAAGTAAGGACGTGTCATTTCCATTTACTCACAAATTTCACGGGAGAAGGGCAAGTTGAATTAGAGGAACAAATGCTGTGTAAGGAGTGCACTCCATGTTTGTGCCACCATCTGGTGTTACTCATTTCTTGATAGTGTATGTACCTCAAGGCTTTTGAACTTTAACCAAATCTCTCTTTTAATTTCATCAAATCATTTTTATATGGCAGTTTGAGAAGGGGTAAATGCCCGTGGTTTCGGTGTTTCCTTTTATAAAATTAGAAGTGAATTACCTGTTATCCTCTATACTATGCTCTTTCTGGTGTTCAATACTAAAGTTTGTATCTTAGAGTTTCTTTCTTCTTTTGATTTATTTTTGGGTGTGGGTGTTTGTATATTTGGTATCTATGTTTGCATCCTTTCCCTTCAGTTTCATTTATTTATTTTTTGAAGTTTGAGATTTACTATCTTTTTCTTCTTCATTTGTTGAGGATTTGCTGCAATATGAGTAAGCAAATACACACATAACTCCCATGCTAAATGAAATCATATCTTCGTGGATGTGTTGTGTTCTTTCATGTATCTCATTGCAAGGACCAATATCATATTAATGTAGAAGCTTCTGTGCTGCATATGCAACATTTAGTTTCTAGCCTAAGAACATATGCTTGTTCGAAAAAGATGATTCAGTTTCTATTTGTCATTGGATATGCCTTAAATCTGAATAAATGTTTCTAGGTATGGAGAAAGCTTCAAGGTATTGGTACTGAAATTGTTTCTCTTGCAAAGAGCCTTTCAGACATGTCAAGGACTTCCTATCATGAACAGGTGAGACCATAATGCAAATCTAGATGTGCCACTCCAACTGCCTTACATTTATTCATAGTAGATTTTTTGTTTTCTTATAGCACTTATTTTTTTCACTGTATGCTTTATATTATGATTTGTTTCTACCCTTTTATCTGATTTTTTTTCTTTTTAACTTTTGTACTCCAAGGTGGGGGGATTGGTACACAGCACCTATGAAGATGAAAAAGATGAGGTAAGCGGGGTTTCTGGATTATATTGTAGCACTATTACTTGCTTTTCCAGCATCAGCATTAATACCAACTGGATCTCTGAATTTAGATGGATGTTCAACTTACTATTCTAGATAGTTTTGGCTGCATTTGGATCTTTGAAGAAGATAAACTCAGGAAATGTTTTGAAAAACTCCCTTCTCTCTCATGTTTGTGCCACTATTACAATAAAGTGATGTGCTCTATAGGACTAATTGCAAGCACATAGCATGTCTATACTCCGAAGCAATTTCCTGCAAAAAAAAGAAAAGGAAGTTCTTTCCCGCATTTTTCCTTTTGCTTACAAGGTGTCCCTTGCATTTGAGCTCACAACTAACTCCCAGGCGTATATGGGCCCCGGTCCCATACGCACTATTCATTTGTAAAAGTGTTGACTATAGCAGTAGGATTTGAACGAAGGCAGTACTTTCTGAGTTATAACTTCCAGCCTTGTGAGCCATTTTGCCTAAAGCCTTGGGGGGTTTCTACATCTTGGGGAGTCAAATAAGGTCTCATATTTCTTCTGCTTTAAACATGTGGGCTGTGCAATGGTTTTTATTGTTATTGTTATCTGTAAGACTGGATAGCTGATTGCCCCCAAGATTCTGCTGGTAGTTTTGACGGGGATCAGACAAGGTAGAAACCTTTTTGTTCCTCTTTTCATTTTCTTTCTTACTCTTGTCTCCTTTGCCCTTCTTTGGTTTTAGCTTGTCTGTGTAAATCCCTCAATTTTGGTGATAATTTTGTCTATTCTTCTCTTCTCTTGGAGTTGTATCCAAATTTCAATATCATATAGACTATTAAAGAAATGGTATTCTGCATAATGTTGTGATAGGATGCAGGATTACTTGATAATAGGAGAATTAATTCTGAAATCATATAATTGTTGGTTGGATATTTCCTCCTGTGTACCAAATGCATTCTAGATAGTAAGGTTAGGATTTATGCTTTAGAAATTAAGGTGGTGTTGAGGAATTTTTTAAGTTATTTTCACTGCAAAACAGTTTTTTCCCCGGGAATCTGATTCTCACACTAAACCGGAGCAAACAGAAGATTGTGGTGTGTACAAAGTTTGCACTTGCAAGCGTTGCGGAGGCAAGGCAGATGGAAGGGATTGTTTAGTATGCGATTCATGTGAGGAGATGTACCACGTCTCCTGCATTGAGCCTGCTGTGAAAGAGATTCCCCCAAAAAGCTGGTACTGTGCCAGTTGCACTGCAAGTGGAATTGGATCTCCCCATGAAAATTGTGTAGTGTGTGAGAGGCTGAATGCCCCCAAGACTCTAAGTAATGGAGGCGATGATGATATTTCTACTCCAAATGAAGAAATGCCTATTGAATTGGAAGAGAACTTAAATTGTAGTACAGATGAAGGGCTTGAACAATCAAGAGGCAGCAAAAACGTTTACCTTTGTAAAATTTGTGGAAGTGAGGTAGAAGATGGTGAAAAGTTGAAGATCTGTAGCCACTCCTTTTGCCCAAATAAATACTACCATGCGAGGTGCCTGACAACTAAACAACTAAAATCATATGCCGCCAGTTGGTACTGCCCTTCTTGTCTCTGCAGAGTTTGCCTCACTGATCAAGATGATGATAAGATTGTTCTTTGTGATGGCTGTGATCATGCATACCACATATATTGCATGAAACCACCACTCACGTCAATTCCAAGAGGCAAATGGTTTTGCAGAAAATGTAATGCGGGGATCCAGGCAATTCGCAGGGCAAAAAGAGCATATGAGACATCAGCAAATAAACAGAAAAAGAAAGGTGGAGGTAGTTTAAAGGCATTTGAAAATCTTGAAAAGAAATGGAATGATAAAGGCGAAGAGGGATCTGAAAAACGTGGAGGAATGGACATGCTTTTAACTGCAGCCAAGACATTAAACTATGAAGAGAATTTGGCTGCTATTCAGCTGGGGTTATAAAATGCATGAGAGTTTCAGGCAACAACATTTGAAACTAATGGTTCTTGTTCAAGTACTGATTTTGATTTTGTACCTCTTAAATCTTCCTATGCCAAGAATTTTATTTATTCTGCACTGTTGAAATGACTGATGTTTTGGTAGGTTGTAAACTGTTAACACTTGCTGACTTTTGGATACAAATGAATCTGAAGGCTGTTTGTCGCTGGTCAGCAGCGCCAGAACTATGATACGCAGTCTTGACCCTGCTAAAGTGAGAAGAAACTAAAGCGCCAGTTGGGAAGAGGTTATTGTTTTGAGAGCCTCCATTGAATTTGCTGCTCTGTACTTAGTCCATATTATTGAGAAGATATCGGAAGCTATTATTCTCATTTTTGTTGTAAAATGATTTGTCCAAACAACAGTTCATGATAATTGAAGTAAAGGATATTGTTCTTATGGTATTCTTCCATCATCTTCAGCATGCATATCAAAATCGGATCATTAGACATTTTTTTTCATCTCTTGGACAAGAATGCAAATGTATTTGTACCAAAATTGTTTTGCGGTCTTCGTGAACAGCAATGTACTCCTGATTTGAATTGCTCAGGACCAAAATGAAAGAAACTGAGGTTTTTCTATTTGGTGGTATGGTTTAGAAGAAAAAAATTTACTTCAAAGGAGTAGTTATCAAATTGTACTCCCATCGATCTCTGAAGGACATAAATGTGCTGCTTTTCCTTTGGAGAATAATTTATGCTTCATTCCAATTAAATAAGCAATGCAAGTTGTTTCTATCCATGCATAAAATGAAAGCCACAGCAATTCATAGTTGCATGAAAAATTGATCTACGCATTCATTTTCTTGATGCAATTGTATCGCTGAGTATGATCAAAACGCTTTCAATTTTTTTATTAGATTAAATTAAGGGGTAATTACTTTTTGCCCTTCTGAACTAATAGCGTCTTAACACTTTTCCTCTATGAATTACCAACTATGACACTTGACCCCATCAAACTACCATTTTATAACACTTTCTTTCCTTCTGTTAGTCAAAGGAGTTAAAACTAACGGTTGACGAAGAGAGTTTTTTGTTTTGTTTTTTTCCCATTTTTGCCCCCACTTCAAATCACTAAAATGACACTTATACCCTCCTAAAATGGGGGCAAAAATGAAAAAATAAAAATAAAATAAAATTCTCCCTCCGTTAACTATCCCTTTGATTGACAAAATGAGGAAAAATATCATAAGATTGTAGTTTGATGGAGTTGAGTGTCAGTTGGTAGTTTATGGGGAGAAAATGTCAAGGCACTGTAATTCTTGGGGAAAAGGTAATTACCCCTTAAATTAATAATATAAAAGAAGGTGTAATGTGACATGTGAATTATGTATAAAATAACTCTACTTTTTTCAAAAAAAAATTTAAGGGGAAACTTCAAAAAGCCCCCTCCTCCCCCCCACCCCAAACTTTCACCCCCTAAACTTAAACTCACAATTTAACCCCCTAAACTTTTAATTGCTCTAATTTAGACCAATTCGTCAGATTTTAAACATTAAATGACGTTTATACCTCTAACTTTTGTATAAAATTTCAATTTTCAAAACATTTTTTATTTTTTTAAAAATGAAAATCAAGAATATTTTGATCTCTTTTTAAATTTTAACGGCTAAAATTGATGGAGTGGTCCAAATTGAGAGAAATTGAAAGTTCAGGGGGGTAAATTGAGAGTTTTTGAAGTTTAGGAAGGATATCTCAAGAAGGATAAAAGTTCAGGGAGGCTTTTTGAAGTTTCCCCTAATTTTAAATTAAAAGGTATAATCATATCATTCCTAACAATTAAATGTTTAAAGCCTTGAATTCAAGCGATTTTTCATATCACAGATCTCCTCTGGTAGTCCCAAAGTATCTCAGGATGAGCAGAGTATACTACGCATAAATTTTTCATACCCATAATAACATGTACATTTCTAGGAAGATTCTTCATGAATAAAGTTTGTAGTGAATGAAACTTAGATTCATGCCATTGTTCCAAATATAAATAAAAGTACAATAAAAACCAAGACTAGGAAGATTCTGAATTTCTACAGAAAATGGGAAACCCTTCTAGTACATCAGCCTTCTTATATATAGAGAGTGAGTGATAGCCTGTGTTAGTTTCAATTTTCAACCCGAGAAATTAGTTTACAAGCTAGGTTTCTCTTTCTACATGTCTAACACAAGTTAGCGCATCATACTTTACAAGAAGCAAAGTGTCAGTTGAAGGAATGAGCTTGTCCAGGCTATCCTTAGCCTTCATCTTCCCTGGAAGATGAACAGAGCAAAGTATTTCTTCATCTCAAACACAAGGGTCATGTTGATCACTCTAGTGAATAAACAGAAGCCTAGTTCTCCTGAAACCCTGTACAGCCCAGCCAACTAAATAATCTGATTGGCGGACAGGAAAAATTTTGTTTTCCTATCATATCCATTCAGGAGTTTTTAGTATTATCACCAACCGCATAGCGATTTTGAGTACTACTCAAGCCTTCTGAATGAAGCTGCTTTCGCCTCTTTACAAGATTTAATGCAGCCTGCTTATCCTCCTGTGCCTCCCCAGAATCAGGCTGCATGTACAGGTAAACTTAATACTGAAGCATACAAAGAAGCATATGAAAAATACATGATAATACTGCATCCCAAAATTTAACAGATTACACCGATAAATGTTTGGAAACGGGGGCATCCTTCTTGATTCTACAGTTCTACCCCTTTCAAAACCAAGATATTTTAATTAAGTGCAGATGGACATTTTCCATCTTTTAAGGTCCTTGTCACTAACCATGAGTTCCTTTCAGGCTTTTACGCCCTAGCAACATCCAAATTAATCTAAAAATTATTTCAAAGATATATAATCATGTTGATATCAAGCCAGTCACTCCTGGTTGTAGCTATCTTTCGTTAGGGGTTGCATGTATCATTACCCAGAACCAGATGCCAATATTTCACGTCAATAGCTTAGACACAATGTGATCCCAAAAACAAAAGGAAACTTTAGAAACTATACCTTGATTGCTGATGCCTTATCAAAGCTTTCAATAGCACTATCAGGCTCCCCAAAGTTTAACTGTGCTCTGCCAAGAGTGATCCATGCCTGGAAAGATCCAATTTTAGTAAGAAACAATCAGTTTCTACTCTTCAATTTATGCATTGGGTTCTTAATATTCATTACAATTGTTCCGTAAACTGTGAGAAAATGATAAAGGCTAAATGATCATGTGATACAATATCATATAAGCTTTACATAAATTTCTATATACCATTCAATAGATATGAGAGCTAACAATATTTTTCAATGGCAGAACAAATAAAATTTTATCTTGAAATATGATAGTTTTTACTCCATTATCCAAAATATGTAGTTGACAATGCAGGCTATAATATAGGATTTGATAAAATAGTTACTAGGGGTGAGATATTTGCAAATATTCATTCGATACAACAAGCCTTGAATACAAATACTTAGGGTTAGTATACAAGTCCTTTTCTGATAGTCCACTTTTTCCAGATCATATTCAATGGGAGTATACATTGGAAGCCTGAAAACAATCTGAAAGGAGTTCTAAGTAATCAACTTTTATGCTGAACACTATAAAATTCTAAATCCAAAATAGAATTAGTTCCCAATGTTTTTCCTTCAGTGTCTACAAGTTTGACAAATAAAACAGTTGAATAAGTACCATTAATCTATTTGGTTACAGAAAAAAGCAATAAATTTCGATAAGGAGTTCTATCGATAATGTGGGGAGCAAATGTACCTCAAGATAAGGATGACCTACTTTAATGTGTCAAAATGGCTTCTAATAATTCACTAGTTTCATGGAAATTTATGGAAATATCTTATTTTTCATCAATCCATTATCAATTATGAACTGTAGATTCATGCATACAAGCTAAGTTGGAACTGTATGTGAACTTAGCGTCAAATGCTAAAGTATTCAGGGAATTGGCATCAATAAGATATTTAGTAGGCAAACTAGTGAAAAGGACTTTTTTAGTCATTCTCTAAGGCAAATGAGGCACCACAGCTTAAGATTTGCAAACAAATTGTACATGTCCAGCAACAACAACACTGGAAGCATAAAGGTCTGACACACCTCAGCCCATGATGGCTCCAATTCAGTAGCTCCTGCAAGATAGAGTTTTTTTAATTAAGTCTATGGAGGCGCTTATGAGCTAATCAGGAACATTGCATCAAACTATAAACAGTTCCAGAACCCCCAATGAACAAAAAAGTGATTGAAAAAGACTTGCATAAGCATGGAAAGTTAGGACACATTCGTAAAGAAATGTGTACCACAAATTGCAGAAAAGTAAAAGATATATTTCAAAATTTCAGACCCTATAAGGAGGTTTCAAACAAAAACCAGTTCAAAGATGGCATAAGGGAAAACAGTCCTATCATTCTTAATCAATCTATCATGCAATATGAATGCATACAAAACTCTATCTAGAAAATAAAAATAAAAATAGAACAAGAACTGGGTCTCACGAGTGGCAGCCTTCAAAGCATTCCATGAATCTCCAATTTCAAGTAAAACTTGTGCCTTTTGTTCATGTAACACTGCACTTTCTGGCGTCAAAGTAAGAGCAGCCTCCCATTTTCCCAGTGCTTCCCGGTATTTTCCGTCCTTCAAAAGAGAAAAAGGATAAGCCACAGACACAAGAGAAGTAACAACTAAGATTTCAATATTATGGAAGGGAAAATTGACCACAAGCTGTGGAGAGAGTGGATCTCTAAAAAGGCAAGCAGAATTTAATTAAGCATAAGGGCAAAATTTTCAAACAACTGGTTCAACAAATAAGTATCCACAACTGAAGGCAGGCTTAAATAGCAGCACCATGTCTGCTTTTTTTGATAAGTAGCAGCACCATGTCTGCTACTCGCAGAAAGACTGCAACTCAGCCATATTCAATCTAAATAGAACAAAAGATTAGCAGCTGAGGTGCTTTGCACCTAAGGGTTAATGACTCAGCCATGGGTATAACTTCAACCTAAGTCAATCTTCCCTAACTTTTTAAACTCAAAACAATCTCTCGGTTGTGAACTTCTGTATAACATCGAATCCTAGCCAAAAGACATGCTTATCCCACCAATTTAAAGTCCGATACATGATTTCTTATTTGACCACATTACCCTATCTAGAGCATTGTTTTATGTTATATCATCACCAACCTGTCTGATTACTGCCAAACGAGGCTGAGTGAATGGTAGGGACGTGGAACAAACTTTTAAAGGGAAAAAAACAAAAAAACTATATATTTTTTTTTGATAAGATAACTAATTATTTTCTTTAATCAAATTTGAGGGGAATTTGCAACGATAAGAGCATTCAGGAAGTTTGAGCTAAGAGCAACTGGCACAACAGCAGCAGCAATATAATTAGTTTTTTGTGAAACTTCCAGAATGGCACTTCACATATTATGGAATGCTCTTATCTTTGCAAATTCCATAATATGTTGGGAACTTTCAGTTGTTCAAGCAACTGGCACTTCACATGTTATGGAATTCTAATATAAATATATCTCGTTAAGAGCTTTTCCATAGATGGTCGAATTACCAATATACGTTACCGATAACAGAACAAATTCAACTATTTATAATGGGTACCACTAACATGTATTATTCTCTTAATTTGATCAAAAAAGCCTAAAGAGGCTAAACAATATCATAACACAACAGCAGCAATATAACACTTCCGGAATAAATAAAAAAATACAAAAATAAATTATTTGTGTATATATATGCCAATGAGTGACCTAAATTTTTCAGTCACCGAAAACCCATTTTTATTTTAACAAACCTTTAATCCAGATTGGGTTTTTTCTGTTCTTTTTTGTTTGTTTGATTTGGGTAACTAGGTTCGCCAAATTGAGAAATAATTACATGTCTAACACTAAAAACTAGAGAAGAAAAAGAAAATGCCAATAAAGAAGGGGACCAGAAATCTTGGTATACCTCAGCGAGCTTATTTCCCTGTGCCTGAAAGGACTGGGCAAGTTGCTTAGCGTCCGTTGAGTCAGAGGACTCGAGAGAAGCTGATCCCTCATCGCCGTTCTCCTTCTTGTTGAGCTGTGTGTTGCTGCTACGATTAGCTTCGTCTTCGTGCTGGTCCTGTTGATTCTCGAATGGGAGGTTTGGGAACTTTGATATAGCCGACAGAGAGCGCTTCTTGCTGTTCTTGTTGTTGCTCTTCCATGCTAGTTTCATCTTCGTCTCTGTTTGCGTGCGTTCTTTTCTTTGTTCTTTCCCCACCTTCGATTTCTTCAAGGAATTTCTAGATGGTAAATATGTTTATCGTAATTAACTACTAGGTATTATTTACTACTAGGTAAAATATTGGTTATTTACTAGATTTACAAAATATATAGCAGACCCCCGACCCACGCAAGAATATTCTCGAGTCTAAAAAAACATTTTTATAATTTAATAAACTGTATCTTTATATTATTATATTATCTGTATAATATACACCACATATAGATATAGAACAAAGTATTTTTGAATTATAATCTTTTTTATATACCATATTTACGTTATCATATATTTATTCTTAAAATTTGACCAGATTGATAAAATATAGCTTTTTTTTTTTATTTTTTGGAAAATTGATAGCATTTCATTCCATAGAAAATAACATTTAAGAGTGAAAACTATAAACAGAAAAAGCACGAAACTCTAGGGTTACAATATAAAAAATATAACTTAGAATCTCCTCCATCCGAATTTTCTCCGGTTGGTTCCGCATCGAGTGTTTGGCCAGCCCATGAGCTGCATAATTGGCTTCCCCGCTTCGTGTGTTTCACATCCCACTTTCATAAACTTCTTTTACGTCTTCCACAACATGGCCATATCTACACCACAGAAAATCATTTAAGGAAAAAAATATAGCTTGTTTAAGTCATATAGAGTGGTCAACGACCAGAGAGCTACCCATGACGAACCACCAATACTTTGTCAGAAACCACACATTGGTTTGTGCACAATTAATTGGGATGTAGCGATTGATAAAGCTCACGATCGTGTTGGAATTGGTATTGTTGTTTGAGAAACGGATCATGACGGTAATTTAATGGGTGCACGGAGTACCACACGGAAGGGTTCCTTAGAACCTATTGTTTCTAAGGCGATTACCGCAGAGATGGAGGGAGGGGGGATCGCCTGGGCCATCCCCCCCCCCCCTCCAAATTTCTTCAAAAGATTTTTTAAAGGATTAAAAAAATAATAATAATACTAGTCCCCCCATAATAAATTGATAGGTCCCGATCTCCCCAAAAAAAAAAATTTATGTGATTTTTATTGTTGTTATTTTTATGAGTTTTTATAATTAATGTCATTAAGAAATCTCTAGTTTTTCTTTGAGTTTTTGTTCTACCCATTGAATTTTAAGTTTAAATCATAATGATTTAACTAATTTTTTATTAACTCCGAATTTAGGAGAATTTTAGTAAAAAGTTAAATTCCTAAAATTAATTTGAGGCTTTTGTGTGTAGTGAATTTTTATGCATGATTTAAGATTTGGGTTGTTAAATTAATGGGTTAAAAGCTTCAATTTCATTATTGTTAATAGTATGGATATAAACCTTAATTTGTATAGTATGAATTAAATTAGGGTTTTTGGTATGTGAACACTAAGATTGCTAATTAGATGTTAATCATAGACTTTCATGAATTCAATAGAAATTGATGCTTATGGGGTTTAGGTTCTAATATGTCATATTAGAATCATATTGATTATTGTATGTTAATATGACTATTATAAATTGGAGGTAAGTTGCTAAATTAATGGAATAGGAATAGAATAATAATTATATGGTTAAAGTGTAATGTTTAATTTAGAGTTTCTATGTGATGATTATGTTATTCATGTGAGTTTGTTCATTGTTAACCTATGCATATTTTTTCTTTATTTTCTAAAGACGCAAAATGATCATATAAATTTATTTGTAAATGATGGGAAAGTTAAATACAACACTTGACTAGTTCAAAAGAAAAAATGCACAAAGTTTATTGGGGTTTGATCCTCGATTGTGTGTCACATATGGGAATATAATGTTAATCAACAAGGTGCAAAATAACTCAACATAGGTTGTACTTTTTGAGGTTTGTACTTTAAGCTCAATTCCTAATCTAAGTGATCTTGTAATTTGGATATTATAATTATTCAATATTGAGAATATTGTTTGTTACAATTTAAACATTTAATTGGAGAATATGACACAATTTTAAGCTCAATTCTTCATTGTATTTAAGTACCAGTGATTGGAAAAAGAAGAAAAAAAATAGAAAAAAGTACCAGTTCATTACACGTTGCAAAAAAAGAAAAAAAAAAATTGCTTTGGTCCCCTCCCATAAAACTTCTTGGCTCTGTCCCTGGATGACCGCTATATATGCAGTGGATCTTTGTAGGGAGTTGGGATTTTTTGATATAATTTTGGAGGGAGACATCCTACAAATTGTTCGTGTAGTCAAATTGGTAGATAAAAATTGGAGCAAAATCGGACATTTAATTGATGGAATCAAAGAAGGTTTATGTAAGGTCTTGGAGGATAGATCATGTTAAAAGGAATGCAAACTCAGTCGTGCATAGTCTTGCTAGAGAGACTACTTTAGATGTCATAAATAAAGTTTAGATCAAAGAACTGTACGAAAATTATATATATAGAACTGTTGGAAAAACATAAACATAATAATCATAGAGTTCTATAGTGTGTACCTTTCATCAAGAACTCACAAATAAGGATCGTTGGTAAGTGTTCTCCAATGTATAGTGACGCCTCTCATGTTTCAGATTTGAAAGAAATACTCAACGGTGATGTTTTGTTACAAGAACAAAACATATATGCCCACAACCTAAATGCTCTTTGATGGAGAATAGAAGAGAGAATTTGAGAGAGATTCAGAATTTCTAATTCTGAAATGATGGAATGAAATCTGTTCATTTAACTTCTATCTCAGGGGTATTTATAACCAACCAAGAGACATAACTCTTGGTTAAGATATACAACTCTTGGTTAAGAGATGCAACTCTTGGTATTATATGGACCAGCTTCACTATGGGTATATTCAATTACTAACATCTCCCACTTACACATAGTGAGCATGGGCTAACCGTACGTCTCTCATATTGATATGTCTCTCTTATCAATCTCTGACATCATTCATACTTGCAAATAGGTCGTGCGACTGTCGAGCACAACTGTAGAAATATCGGGAGCATTACACTAAGTCTTGTTAGAGACTAGCATAACAACATCCCTAAAAAACAAAAACAAGGTCTCGTTAAGCCTCAGACTCATTTTCATTACTTATCCAAAAAAAAAAAAAAAAAAAGCCTCAGACTCATTCGGTCACATTGGATTAAACATCTCAGATCCCTCATGAATTTAATTTTTCATAAGCATGTTAAACCTCCCCCACTAACTGTAATGCATTTACGATTATGTCGCAACATTCAAAAAGCGACACAACCTGTCGACTGTAAATACAAAACGTGAATGTGTTACCGAATAATCTTCCCTCGCCCTCATGTTACTTAGCTTAAGTTCAACCGCTTTCCTAGTCATGTCTCTTTAGACCGCATCATTCATGGCCATAGACAACATGCTAAAGTAGCAAACGCTGAATCCTTTACCTCAGAACATAGTCAAAGGTCACATAAGGCATAATTGGGGTCTTAATAATGACCCATAAAACTCACACAATGAGGAAGAAGGGATTGATTCACTCACCTCCATTGTCGTTCGAACAAGCACATGTAGTATGAAATACATGCTACGGTGGAGTTCTCTTTCCAAAAAAGTGTATGTCTAAGCTCAATAACACTGTACAGATCTTAGTCTAGTCGCTATTCAAGTGCCTAACCCGAGTCCCATATTTGCTTGCCATCTCAGGCGCCAAATTAAGATCTTGCATCTGGCTAATCACAGGCTACATGGATTGTAGGATATCCATGCACGGTCCTAACAAAAATACTCATCATAGACCTCATCTTAGCACCAACTAAGGCGGCATATCTATAAATGTGTCTCACCTTAGCACCAACTAAGGTAACCTTATTTTTAATTTGCTCGCTATCAAAGTGCCAAACGACACAATGTTTCATATCTACCTTGCTACCACAGCATTAGAGGCGATCGCTGGTGTGAGAAAGCCGATCTAAACCTGTTGACATACCTTTTCACCATGACACAGAATACATGGTGAATATGTGTGTGCTCTTTGAATGCTCATAGTCATGCCACAATTATTATGAAACACTCCATTATCATGTGCACAATGAGTAACTCCATCATCTAGGAGATAAATTATTTCATATGATCAACTACAAACAACAAAATTGTCAAAGTAGTGTTTTAGGACCATTTATCTCTATGCGCAACTACACATGTAGT